>QEPC01009472.1:19120024-19141989 GCA_003113815.1 Sphenodon punctatus | reverse complement strand
GGCCTCTGGTTCCTCCTCCAGCTGCGGAGGGTCATTCGGGTGCCCCCCTCCTCCAGCCTTCTGCTGAAGCCAGCACAGAGGCTGTGCTCCTTTCATTGCAGGAGAGGCTTGGGGTGTGTGCGGGGTGCAAGGGCCTAATGAGGCAAATTGCCTCCACCCAGGCTAGGAGGGATGCCCCTCTCCCGCTCAGCAGGGGTCTGCCCCACAGGGGCCTGTATCGGTTCATGCAGGGGAGCCCGTGGCCCGGGAGGGTCCCCGCCCCTCAGGGGCATCTGCGCCAGAGGCCTTAATCCATGCACCACCTGTCCTGCAGACTGGACCGCCAACTGAGAGAAGTAGCAGGGTCGCAACCTCAACTACCGATGCTCCCACCACCTGGCCCAGAAGTCCCAGTTTCTCTACTACGCTGCCCTCCCCCCCCACCGGTGCTGCAGGTTCAGGGAGCACCATGTGAAGCTCCATGTGAAGCGTATGCACCCTACTCCAGATGGGCGGGTGGTTCTCTGCCAGCACAAGGGGTAGCGGCTGCCTCCACTGTGGGCACTTGGGGGCATGCAAGCTACATGGCACCTCCATCATGCTATTGCTGAAAAGCACGGTGTAGATTGGCTGGGGTGGGGCCACCCCCACAAAGCAGCAGGCATGGCTCCCAGTTGGGTCCAGCTGAAATGCAATGGCTTTGGTGGAACGGGGCGTGGTAGCCAGCCCCATCTCAGCCCCCAGTGAACACCCTCCCTCCCTCCCCCTTTGTGACCCGCTGCATCGTCGTTGGGGGGGGTGCAGTCTCTCAGCAGGGCGCAGTCACTCCGGCGTGGGTGGGACACCTTCCCACCACAGGTGGCTGCCCTTTTGGACCAGCTAGTGGATACCAGCAGCCCTGCCCTGCCAGTGTATCCACCCCGATTGGCGAGCATCTTCTGCAAGCCACAGGGGAGAGAATTTGGAGGGGTGAATATATTTATATATACACTCACCTATTTAGTGACCCAATACGCGGCCCAAACAACAAGGGGGAAGCTAAGGAAAAAGAACGCTTTAAACGCCCCAAAGCCGACTGTAATTGGGCAAACTGGACAGTGGCATTTTCTACCTACCAGGGTGTGATGCTGCAGGCCTTTCCGGACAGGGCTTCAAATTTGGTTAAGTATGCCGATATTGTTTTCCGAGCATACAATTCAGGCCCCCCAGGAGCCTGGCTTCGGTACGATGAGGTGTTTTGGCATTGTGCAGCAAACACCCCTGGAATTAAATGGGATATCCACGCCCACAACCTCTGGCTCAGTTATATGAGCGACTCTGCAAACATCCCGAGGTCGGACAGTGGTCATGTGTTGACAAAGGGTGGAGTAGCAGCGGTGAATAACCCATTTCATGTGGAAGGATGCAAGTCCCAAAGAACTGGTGGCCCTTCGTTGGAGTACAACAGAGCCGGCAAATGCATTCGCTCGCCGTGCAGGTTTCGTCGCACCTGCACCCAATGTGGTGGTTCCCATCCCACCACAAATTGCCACAAGTTTAGACATCCCAGGTCTAAGCCCAAGCAGAACACTTCCAACCAATGACGCAGTCCCCAGACAGGTCCATGGGGTACAAGAAAGGGCCCCCACCCCAGTTCGGTCTGAGGCCCTGGAGGTTGCCTTGATATGTCATCCTGATCATAGCTACGTAGCTTATGTGATTCAAGCGTTCTGGGAAGAATTCAGAATTCCAGCTAGCAGGGTCTAACAAAGCAAGGTTGTTCATAATCTTAAGTCCGTAGCCAGGATGGAGCATGTGGTTCGCGCCAAGCTCGACAAGGAATTTTCGGAGGGGAGAATTGCCAGGTCATTCACGCACCCACCCTTCCACAGTTTTCCTTTTGGGGGTAGTCCCAAAAAAGGCACCCAGGGAGTTTCATCTTATCCACCACCTCTCTTACCCCAGGGGTGGTTCGGTTAACGGCGCCATTCCTCACGAGCTGTGCTCGGTCCACTATGCGACATTCGACTCTGTGGTCAAGATTATCAAAGCTGGCACATTACTAGCACAATGTGATGTGAAATCAGCATTACACCCTAACAGCTTTGAGCTGCTAGGGTCCAGCCCATCGACCACGCTGACTTACTTAGGCATAGAACTAGACATGGTGCAAGATGTAGCCTGACTCCTACAAGAGAAACTGGCTGCCCTGAGCTGTTCCATCAACAGTTGCCTGAGAACCAACACAAGGGGACAGTCTGCCAGTTACAATCCCTACTTGGGAGCCTAAACGTCGCTTGTCGGGTGGTTGCCCCGGGTAGAGCATTTTGGGAATGTTTGTATGCCAGGACCTCCGGTAACCTTTCCCCCCAACACCACCTGAGACTGACTAAGGAACTTAAAGATGACCTGGCCACATGGGACACCTTTCTAGCTAAATATAATGGGATCAGCCTCTGGTGCCAGCTACTATCGCTGAAGGCCAAGCTGCAAATCCACTCGGACACAGCTGGAGGCTGTGGTTTTGGGGTGTATTTTTTGAGACAAATTGTGTGCTGCTCCTTGGCCAGAGGACTGGATTGAACAGGGGTTGAGCAGGGACCACACGTTTCTGGAATTCTTCCCTATAGTAGTGGCGGTTCACTTGTAGGCAGACGATTTCGCCAATCACACTCTTAACATTCTGGTGTGATAACCTGGCTGTGGTGCATGTCATTAACACTCTGTCTTCGAAATCCCCACGCATCGTGAAGCTAGTCAGGGCATTCGTGCTGGTGTGCTTGAACAACAACATTCCAAGCACATCACAGGTACTAAAATGGCACAGTTGATGCCTTTTCTCGCTTCTAGATGGAGCAATTCCACCTCCTGGTGCCAGGAGTCAGCAGAACACTGGAAGCCATGCTGCCAATACTGTGGACCCTTGGATATTAGACCTCTACGAGACCATCCAGGGATCCCTCTCAGAGCGTACTAGGGTTCCATACCAAAGGGCTTTGAAGGAATTCCACGCCCTCCAGGGGTGGGCGACCAGATTCCCGATACCCCAAACCCAAAGTTTACAGTTTGCCATGTCCTTAAGGCATGTGGGAAGGTGTCTGTATTAAATTATAGGAGTGGTTTAGTAGAACACCACGACTGGGGATTTTTCACTAGGTGAATGATGGAGAGTTGACATCGGGAGCAGCGGGGGCAGGCAGGATGTTATGGCCCATATCACAGTGTCTCTGCTTACCAGCATGTGTAGGATGTTAGTACAGGTTTGCTACAACAACTTTGAAATTGGGTTATTTTCAGCCGCCTTTACACTGGCATTTTGGGGGACATTTTAAGTTAGCAAGTTGGTCCCTGAATCAGCTAGAGATCAATCTGGGAGGGCGTTTGCAGTTGAAGACCTTACCTGGGGGGATCAGTAGGAATGGGCGAACAGATCGCGGTTCGGGTTCGGCCGTTCGGTTCGGTTGCATTCGGTTCGTCCGTTCAGTTCGGCAGTTCGGTTCGTCCGCGTTCGGTTCGGCAGTTCGGCTAGATCGCCGAGTTCGGGTTCGGCTGTTCAGTTCAGTCATCCAAACATGCCGTTCGGTTAGGCCGTTCGGCTGTTCGGTTCGGCCGTTCGGGAAGTGTTATTATGGGTGTTTTTTTGTTTTTTATATGGGTTTTTGGTTTTTTATTGGGTTTTATATGGTTTTCTTTTGCTTTTCATTGTTTTTTTGTTTTTATATGGGTTTTTTTTATTTTATTTTTTTAATCTAATATTATATCTATCTATCTACACTAAATCTAACTGCTATTAACTAGTCTAAATGCTCATAGCATTATCTAAATGGATTATCTAATAAGTACACAGACCTACTCCTACAGACACTAAAACTAAATCACTAACGCTATCTCTATCACTAAGCTAGCTCCTAGAACTCTCTTCTATCTATCTGGATATATATACATCCCATATATATGGGATGGGGGGGAATCACAAACAGAAGAGGAGTCTGTAGTGAAATACATACATACTCAATGAGTCTGTACAGTGAAATGCATAACACAAGGTTTCAGTTTAAGGTTTAAGTTTCATTTCAGTACAAAACTGAAATGAAACTTAAAGCAATCTAAAAATCCTACTCAACGCCTGCTGTTCAGGAACAGTGACTAGCTCAGAAGGTGTTGGGAAGGGGGGAGGCAGATAATTAGTTTCGTTTCTTGCAAGCCTCTCCACCCCTGGTGCCTGGAAGTCTGCTCCTCAGTGACTGACACCTCCCTGTCATGTTTGACCTTCCAATGAACCTTTTTTGGCCACCTGAACTCATCCGAACGCGATCTGAACTGACCGAACTGTTCGGCCATTTCGCCATTTGGTGTTCAGTATGTTCGCGTTCATGTTCAAGTTCGGTCATCCGAACAGGCCGAGTTCGGGCTGAACTCCAAACTGCCGAACCACGTTCGGCCATCCCTAGGGATCAGGCCATGCAGCTCAAGATTAGGTGATCCAAGATGGACCACATGGATTGGGTCAATCAATAACCCTCTGTAGGGTACGGAACCCTGAGCTTTGCCCTGTCGATGCTCTGAGCAATTACATGCTCAGTCATCCCCCTCTCCCAGGGACACTATTGAGGCATGGGGACGGATCCCCCCTTACCCATTCCCAGTTTGCATTAGTTATGAAGGGGTGCCTTCACGGCCTCGACCTCCCTCTTGGTGATTACACCCCACACTTTTAGAATTGGGGTAGCCACTTGTGTGGCTTCCTTGGGATTGCCGAATGAGGACATCAAGCGGGTGGGATATTGGAAATCGGGTGCCTTTCGCTCATATGTCTGTCCGGCACATTATTAATCTCCCTTGTTCTCTTTGCCCCAGGTGTCAGTCGTCCTCAGAATCTGGTATGTATCATGGGGCACAGCCTGGTGTACTGGGCAGGCAAGGCTGCCGGGAAGACCAACTGGACGACTCAACTGGGCCTCAGCGCTGTGGCTGAAATTGTGTGGAAGGGACAACGTGGTATGTACTGGGAACAGCTTATGTCCATCCTTCATGCTGCTTCCAGAGGGCATTCATCCGATATATTAGTCATACACCTGGGAGAAAATAATTTACCAAAGGAGAGAGGAATCCAGCTTATTATTGAGGCCAAACTAGACTTAGCCAAAGCTAGGCAACTTTATCCTTCTGCCAAACTAGTGTGGACCAACCTGGTAGAGCATATACTATGACAAGATGGTAACCCCCCCGGGAAGATTGATAAAGCTAGGAGAAAGGTGAATAAGGTGGCAGGTAGGTGGATTCGTGAACTACGAGGGGGGACTGTATTGAACATCCTAACATTAGATGTTGCAGGCCAGAGTTGTACCGGGATAACGGAGTGCATCTTTCCCCTACTGGAGTGGATCTGTACCTAGGGGGTGGTTGAAGGATAAGTTAAGAGAGCTTCTAAGTTCCTAGTGGGGTGGGGTGTGAGGAGCAGACCAAGTTAATAATTGGCTGTTCCTATGGTGACAGGAGACTAGCACTCTTAAAGTTAAGTTGCAGAGTGAGGGAGATGAAAAAGAGAGACATCTCCTTAAGAGATGGTGGGTGATTATTGGTACCCAAGCAGGGTGCGACTTGGTGTCCGGGTCCCATCCCTGGGGGAGGTGGTCGAGGTACTCAGAGGCCCAGGCAGCCTCGAGCCTCTGGTCAATCGATTCCTTGCTCCGGTCCTTGGGGGACAGGGGCATGTTTTGTCTGCCCTTAAACATGATTTGCATCATGGGAACGAGGAGACACCTAGGCTGTTTTTAAACAAGTGCTGCATGATTGCTTGTGCCTAAAAATCACGTGCCTGTGAAAAAGAGTGTGGGTGGGGGTTAGACGTGCGGGGATGCGTCTTTTAGCACTTGTACAATTTTTTTAAGGTGCCAGTTAAAGACCTCGATGATTGTGGTGCTTGTCTAAAAACAGCCTTAGTCAAGGTAATACAGGAACTAGTACTTGAGGGAGCATCAAAACCAACTTCCAATTGTTAGCTGTTGTGAAGTTAAAATGTTGTGCTGGACCCAAATTGCCTTTTGCAATTTCCCCACCCAGAAATATCTTTACTAAAGAGTGTGGCCATTTATTAACCCAAAGCATGGAGTCATTGTCTCATTTGGGGTGTGTCAACAAGGCAAGGGTTCCATGCTATGTGTTCAAGTGAACCTCAATAATGGAGCCTTGGCCGACCTTGCAAAGAAGTTGTTTTTTGTTTCCTAACTACAGTATATGAACCTTTCCTCCTAGTTAAACCCATGCAGTTTTGTATGCAGACAGCCCTAAATCAGTGAGGCCTGCAGTTCTCCACAGGCCCCGCTCTGCTTGCTGGTAGCAATGGCAGAGCCATGTACACCCCTGACCTATCAGCATGACTAGCTACCGCAGTGTCTCACCATGCTCTGAATAGTCAGGAACTTTTCTGTCCTAGGCTTCACTGTACAGAAGTCCAAGGTGTCATTCTTCTCCCAGATCCTGCTCTTGAAAGCATGGTCCTGGTTTTCATTAGAAAGAAGACACATTGGCTGTAGAGGAGTCCAGGCCTGAGATTTTTGGCCAGAGTGTCTGAGTGATTTCGGCTGCGGCTTAGCATGCAGAGGAAGCTTGCTGACAGCAGCCACATCTGTTCCTGGAAGTTTACGGGTGTCCTACAACAAATAGACTCCCCTGGGAAAGGCAGCTCCACAGATGGAGGCACTTTGTTTGTAATAGCTGAAATACTGCAACACCAGTTATGATGAAAGGAGTAAACATCATCGATGGCTTTGTCTTATTTAAAGCCAACATCCTGAGGTCAAACTATTCATCTCGGAGAAACCCTCAGAAGCGTTCATCAAAGGCAGAATCTCCTGCCTTTTAGTTTTGCTGCCTGATTTATAAACCACTGAGGTAAAGGAAGGTTCTTTTACGCAGTTTTTGCTGTTTA
This sequence comes from Sphenodon punctatus, assembly GCA_003113815.1. NCBI lineage: Eukaryota > Metazoa > Chordata > Lepidosauria > Sphenodontia > Sphenodontidae > Sphenodon > Sphenodon punctatus. The sequence continues at coordinate 19,135,100 of QEPC01009472.1, read as the reverse complement.
TGCCTTCTAGGTTTCTCAGTATGGTCTTGTCCCACAGCTTACTTTCACCTCGTTTTTCCATGAGCCTGGAAGCGTTGAAACACCGTCCTCTTGTTGTGGCCATTTCAACTTCTTGGAAAAGAAGGGCTAAGGCCTCCTGAGCAACATATAGAATATATCATTATAACATACTTTCCAACAGACCCCCTTATGAGCAAGGGGGTTGGGTTTCCCTCAACAACAGTCCTCCCCATAGGGCTCCTGGCGCTCCCCCTGGAAAGGTAGTGGCGCCTCCTGGCTCCCATGAGCCCCCTGGAGTAGCAGCAAACCCACCTGGAAGGAAGTTTTAAGAGTGGGCAGGAACAGGGCCAGCACTCCCATCCCTGCCCACTCTGAACATTTCCTTCTTGGTGGGGCCTGTTGCAAGTAGCCTGAGTGCCGATAGAAAATGTTCAGAGTGGGCAGAGGCAGAGCCTTGGCTTTGTTCCCTCCTCTTCCCAGTCTGAAAATTTCTTAGTGTCTCTCAGGTCACTTCTAAAGGGGGTGGAGTAGAGTCCAGGGCCCAGGCTCAATTGGGCCCCCTCACTCCATCATAGCTTGGACAGTTTATAGCTTTGGGTGGAAACCAGACAAAATTCAATGTCTCTTTCCAATAGTTTTGACCATAACTAGGTAATATGTGACTGTTTTTAATGGGATTCGGGGTTTCCTGAACCCCAAACACAAAGGTCCAAGGCCGATCAAGTGTGAGGACAAGATCTTTGTGAGACAAGACTGCCGAGTTGTGTCTGGTTCTAATCAGTTGTCCGGCTGTCTCACCCAGGAGAGGAGCAGCAGGTAAATCTCTCCCACTTACTTAATCATTTTTATCCTCTTCTGCTCCTGATGACTAGAGTCCTTCAATGCGACAAAACTATTTATGATCCACAATCATTCTCTTTTTAGAATGCATTGTCTTTGATTTCTTCCCCTCGTCCCCTCAATTGCTATCCCCCCTGATTTTCAGCCTCTTCTGTTTTAGAAAAATGAAGTGGAAAACAGATCTGAAAACTCAAAAATAAAGCGCTTGTGCATTATAATAGAACTGGAAGCACTGGGGAAGGGATTTGACTCAGACCCTCCAGTCAGGTCTGGCCTTATCACAGGGCAACCCAGGGCAACCGCCCTGGGGCCCACTCTTTCCAGGGGGCCTGCAGTGTCCCCTGTTTTAATCAGCAGAGGGCGGGTGGGGGCCCACTCCCGCCCAGTGTGGGCCCCAAACACAAGCACCATTTGGGCCCCACAGAGGATGCCCTCACTTGGGAAGGGGCCACCAGGTGCCCCACATTTTATCTTTAACCTGGGCCTGCAAATTCGAAGGCCGGCCCTGCCTCCAGTTCCACAAATTGACTGAACCTGCACCTTGGGAGCTGGGAAGGATCCATGACAAAGCAGACACTTTGTGATTTGGCTCTGAACACAATTCAAGTCATATTCACCATATTTAGATTTATATGCACAACCATGTCTGAAGTTATTTTTGAAAGAGATTCTGTGGTGAATGTTCTCACAGTTTTCAGATGCCTATTGTGAGGCCTTGTACAACCACACAGTAAGAGACAGTCTCTGCCCCCATGACCTAATTTAAACATAAGAACACAAGTGCCATACTGGGTCAGACCAATGGTCAATTGAGCCCAGCACCTGTTTCCGACAGTGGCCAATCTCAGTCACGTGGCAGCAGTACCCAACAGGTCACAATGGAGCGATCCATTCCCTGTTGTTCGCTCCCAGATCCCAACAGTAAGAGGTTACATTCCCCAGTGCTACCGGTCTAATAGCTTCTAATGGACCTGTCCTCCAGAAAATTGTCCATCCTTTTCTTAAACTCAGCTATACTACTGGCTAGGATTGTTCCGAGCAGGAATATTGCCTCCGCTCGTCCCCCCGGTACGGGGGTGGCGGGTGGCAGGTCCTTTGCCGCACCCGCCTAGCAAGGAGCGGGACAACTGGCAAGTTTTCCCGCCACTGGGGCTGCACCGGCCCCAGGGGCGGGAAAAACGTGCGGTGCACAACACTGTAGCAAACCCAGCCAGGGTTGCTAGGCAACCCCGGCTGGTGCTGATAGGTTAAGAGTAGTCACGTGGGCCCCGCTCTGAGGGCAGGGCTCATGATCAGGGGAAGCCTCGGCTCCGGCCTCACTTGCAGTCGGAGCTCCGAACTGAACAGCACCCACCCAGCCCTCCCCCTGCACTGTGGGTTTTTACTGGTTGCCATTCAGGGACCAGGAAGGAATTTTTGCGGGAACCCTAATCTGGCCTGAACATGGGTCTTGTTTTTCGCCTTCCTCGCAGTGCAGACATTCGGCTCATTGATTATCCCTTAGAAAGAGGGTGTTGTTGTGCTCTTTCAGTTTTGTCGCACTCTTGCAGGGGTCCAGTACAGTAAGTTCGATTAGGTTTGAATTATTATAAGTAACAGTCATCTCCTTAAGAGATGGGGAGGCCCACCCGCCGGAAAAGCAGGGTATGGCAGATGGCGGGGCTGCCTCCCTGGGAGGGGTGTCGTGCGAGGGTGGTAGGGACAAGTATGGTCCCCGTCTGTAGGCACCTTTATCCTTACTCGTAATTAAATGGTTGGGTCCCTCTCACCTGTGGTTTGGGCCACTGAGAGGGGGAACATGATGTTCATGGTGCGGGTGGAAATCGAGGGTACATCGAAACCACCCCTGGTTTGTTGGGTTATTGTTGCATTCATCAAGTTCAAGTACTGCACCCGCATCGCGCTAGACGATTTGCCTGTACCCATTGGTTAATTGTAATTTGATTTGAATAAAGAGTGCGGTCGTTAAAACCCAGCATGGTGTCCCGTCTCCTTTGGTGCGAATGGGAGTGTTCTCCAAGGGTCAGAGGAGCGGTCCTGAGAGTTCAGGCCACCCCTCGGACCCTTGGAGAATACTCGTGAGTTTCTGAGGAGAGGGAGATGGCAGGGGGGGGGTCAGGGGTGGGGTGCTCGAGGGGGAGCGGGGGGCCTAGGAGGGGTACTGTGTGATACATGGCCTCTTCCCGACTTGTAAACTTGAAAGTAAAAAACAACAACAACAATTAAGCAGCCCTTTTCAAAGATGGTGCTGGGCAGGACTGGCCTTAGAAATAGCAGGGCCCAGGACAAAGACAAAATGTGGGACCTCAGCTCCGCCCACTTTCCACAGCTGCACCCACTTTCCCATGGCCCCGCCCACTTTCTGCAGCTCCGCCTGTTTTCCCCATCCCTCCTACCCACCCACCCACTCTTACCTCTTACACACACTTTTCTCACACACATGATCTCACTTCTCTCTCTCTCTCACACACACACACACACGCTCATTCAAACACATGCACTCATTCAAGCTCACACACACCCATTAAACTAACTCTCTAGTNCCCACCCACCCACCCTTACCTCTCTCTTACACACACTTTTCTCACACACATGATCTCACTTCTCTCTCTCTCTCTCTCTCTCTCTCTCTCACACACACACGCTCATTCAAACACATGCACTCATTCAAGCTCACACACACCCATTAAACTAACTCTAGTCTCTCTCACACAGTCATTCAAACCAACTCACACAGTCACGCATACGCACACTCCTTTAAACACACAGTTATTCTCACACACAAGCTCTCCGCTCTCTCACATACACGCTCATTCAAACACACATGCACTCTTCAAACTCAGACACACATTCAAACTCATGCTCATTCAAACCCACTCTCTCTCTCTCTACTCTCACTTTCACACACACATTCATTCAAGCCAACTCATACGCAGTCACGCACACACGCTCATTCAAACACACACACACATTCAAACTTACATGCTCACATACACTCACTTTGGCCAGCCCCCCTGCCCATGAATGCCTACTGCTGCCTGCTGCTTCCTGGCCTGCCGCATCGCTGCTACTGGAGATCCCACGCTGCCTGCTGACTGTGCACCACTATGCGTGTGCAAACGCTGGAGCCAGCCATTTCCTGGATCTAGCATGCTGGGACTACATCCCCCAGCATGCCAGATCCAGGAAATGGTGGGCATGTGCATGCGCGTGTCACAGAGCAGCGAGAGATTCAGCTACAGGCAGCCTGCAGCAGCAGCACGGGCAAGCAGAGCTACGTTGGGGTGAGCAGGAGCAGACTGGCAGTGAGGCACCTAGGTGGGAGGGTGGTTGAGGCAGCGGTAGCTCCTCCCCTACCACACCAACACCCAGGATGCTGCCGAGGGCAGGGGCTTGGGCAAGCTGGTGGTGGTGAGCCAGGTGCTGGCCAAGCAGTTTGGGACCCCCCTGGGTAAGTTCGGCTCTGGTGCTGGCATGCTGGCGCTGCCATTCAGGCCCGTTCTGAGCATGCTCAGCTGTTGGTTTTTTTTACTTTCAAACCTATTTATTTATTTATTCCCTTTGATTTCTTGACTGCTCCTCCTGCTCGGAGCGGCTCGCATCATATTAACATTAAAACCGTATAAAAATATAAATATTAATAAATAAACAAAACAAACAATATAAAATCAGCAATTAAAAATACACCCAAAGGTGGAGCTAAAATCCAATTAGCTCCCAACGTTACCGATTTGAGTCAAGTGCCGTGTATCCATTTTTCAGGTTCTTGTTTCAGCTCTAGATGCTACGGATTATAGACCCGAGACAGTCGATGCAGGAGTGTGTGTCTGGCTAAAAGTCATGTTTGCAGCCTGACTTGGATGCTAGCAGAACCCAGCTCTATGAAATAGTTCAGGAGTTTGTCCTCCATATCTCATTGGGGATGATGGCTTGACCTCATGCAACCACCCTATGATTATGTGTTGAAACCAGGAGGTTTTGCCTGCCAGCTAAGCACCCTACAGAAGATGCAGAACAAATGGTCCTCTCCTCTTGTGGCAAGGCAGACTGAGAGAAAATAGATTCATGGTGCAGAAAGGCAAGCTTAGGTTAAATATTAGGAAGGCCTTCCTACCTGTAAGAGTAATCAATTGAGTAATGGAACAACTTTGGGGAATTCTGTGGAGCCTCCTTTACGGACATTTTTTTTAAGAAGAAGCTGGATGAATATTTATTGTAGGTGGCTTTGTTATAGTTAATCCTAACTTAACGGAGAGGGTCAGACTTGTTGATCCTTGAGGTCTCTTCCAGCCTTACGATTCTTTAAAAATTTGGAAACTGATCCAAACTCTGTGAATATCTGGAATACTTCTAAATGATCTCAGTCTCTCCTTGGCCTCTTAGGTGATGCTCCTCATGAGACTGACAGACAATACCAATTATAATGATAGTCTTGGAGCCTGATATAGGTCTTATGGTAGGCAATGGAAAGACGTGTCTTGGATTAGAGACGAAACAAATATTAAATATCTTATTCACGATTATTCTTCTCTGGACAGGATCAGCAGCTGACTGAGTTGGAGAAGAAGTCCAATATGGTTCAGTTCGGATCTTGTTTGTTCAGGGTCTGGTTCGGGGGAGGAGGTTCCACTTTGTGATGTTTGGTTCAGGGTTGTCCATGTGTAAGGGGTCAGTTCATGTTTGGTCCAGTTTATAAGGGGTTCGGTTAGAAATGCCTGCACAGTTTTTAGACAATTTTGAACTATGGAACAAACAAGAGGGCCAACCCAGATAAAAAGGCTTAACTCAAATAAACCCACCTAGACTGAATATCGTAACTCAACAGAGCCCACATCAGAACCAAACCAAATGACGACTGAACTGAACCAAACAAGATCCATCCACAGAGCAGTCCACAGAGCTGGTCCATTGGATTTGGATCGGAGCACCTAAATCCCACAGATTTAGAATATTTAGAGACCTGTCAGATATTCCTTTCACCTCTAGCTTGGATCAAACCATCAATAAGATGGATACATACACCCAATCAGATAGGCTGAGACCCTCCAAATCCACTTCCTAAATGCCACCAAACCATTGCCAAAGGGGCATATTCAGCCCTCAGCTCAAGCTGGATTTGCGTTGCACTCCCAGCACTTCAGGTTCAAGCTCTTGCCATGTTGCAGGTCAATTTTTTATTAAGCCATGCATTGCCTTTGTCGTTTCCCATAATCCCCTTGGAGCAATGAGGTGTCTTATCCACGATGCAGCCGCATGTTATATGCCTTCTCTGTGATGCAGCCGCATGTTATATCTGCATCAAATGGACTGGGAATGTTCTTGTCCACGGAAGTGGACAGGATAGATGAGAGGGGAGAACAAGTTAACATGTACAGAGAGCTACGCAGTGATGGAAAGACTGACTACTAGTGTAAGAGGCCCTCCAGAAGAAGTGTGGCCAGTAGAGCTGCGGGACCGGAGGACTGAGGAGCTCTGGGCAGAGAATGTTCACGCCAACCTGGAGTGGAAATTGTGCCATGTGTTGGAATTGGCTTGGAGCCAGGCAGGCTTGGAAGGCAGTGGGGGCGGGGGGGGGGGGACTTCAAGGGGATAAAGGCGAAGAGATTTCCAGCCCTTCCAGGAGGGATGCCAGGGAAAAGGGCCAGAAACCCAGGGCACAGGGCCAGGACAGGGTTATTATAATACTTTGGAGGATTCATTTGCCAGCTACTAAAGCAAAAGAAAGCAGCACCCTGAAATGGAGACTAGCTATTTTGCAGCAATTAGCTGTCAATGCCTGCTGCTACCGTTGGAGAAGATCCAGAGGCAGAGGAGAGGCAAAGGGAAAATACACACCTAGGTTCTCCTTGGGTGGGTGATTTCTTTTAATGACACTGCTAGAAGCCCTAGGATGCAAGAGCCATGCCTCTGCTTGCTGACCCGGACAGGCTGATCTCCAGGAGACAGAGGAGCCTGCCCTGCTGCATTGCATGCTGGTCAGAAGGCTCCTGCTTCATTACTGCTGTACTTTGTGAAGAGCTGATTATACCCATAGAATTTGTGGTACTCAAATCATTTGGGGCAGAGCGGGTACTAAATGGTGTCTGCTTAGGGCCCGACAAGTTATCCAAATCACTATTGTTGAGTTACTGAATTACCATTACTGGGTTATTCTGTTTTGTACCATTTTATCGATTGTCATTTTCCTGTCATTTTAAAATTAATCTAGTGACTGTTCCATGTGAGTAAGACACTAAAACAGTAACACAATAAGTGGGAATGGGTCAGTAAAACAGAAAGCCGTAACTAAACAATGGTAATACTCAGTATTCTGGACAGCTGGTACCCATCTTGGTATTTGGCTACCAACTGAGTACCCGATAGGCTACCTGGTATGTCGAATATTGCCCACGAGTACAATGGGTGAAAACAGACATGACGCTAACCACCCTTTAACCACCCTTGGTGGTTATTTATGCATGCTGCAGGGCTGTACTGGTGCCCTATGCAGCCCTGAAACATGCATAAATGACCACCAAGGGTGGTTAAAGGGTGGTTAGCGTCATGTCTGTTTTCACCCAACATTTGCTATTGTTTCAGCTCTAACCCCGTGAGACTGGAAGGATGCTTAGCAAGGGGTGTGGAGCTGTGTGTACATGCTTTGCTTTTCTGTTGCTTCACATGGGCATGTACTGTATTTGTTAGGGATGGGCGAACAGAACGGAGTTTGGAAATTTGGTTCTGTTTAGTTTGAAATTCGAGTTCGGAAATTCAGTTCGGTTTGAAATTCGAGTTCGGTTCGGAAGTTCAGTTCGGTCGACCGAACAGACCAAGTTTGGTCAAATTCTGAACTTCCCAACCAAGTTCGGCCATTCAAAACCAGTTTTTTTGGTGTGTGTTGCCACTAGGGATGGGCGAACAGAACGGAGTTTGGAAATTCGGTTCGGTTTGGTTTGATTTGAAATTTGAGTTTGGTTCAGAAGTTCGGTTCGGTCGATCGAACAGACTGAGTTCGGTCCGAACTTCCAAACCGCATTCGCCCATCCCTAGTATTTGTGCATGTACATGCCACTTGGGTGTGCATGTATGAGAATGCATTCATGCTTCATATGCTCGGTTGCTGCATGTCTCCATGCATGGGCTTCTTTGGTGCTCTGTGTTTTGCATCTGGCACCTGTGTGTGTAATCCAAGTAGGCTGGGGTGGGGCACATGTACATCCCTAGTTCTGTTCTTGTTGTCACCATCCTAGAGTTGTCGTCTCTGCATGTGTACTTGTGGGTGTGATTTACACATGCCATTTTGTTGCTGCATGTGCGTGTAGTGTCATTGTATATACGTTAAAGTATGCTTTGTGTACGGGGCGTGCATGCTTTGTATGGTGTATGTTTGTGGCATTTAGGACTAGAGGGGCAGCACATGGGGTTGGGGCGGATAGGAGACTAGAGTCTCTCTTCTTTTACAGAAAGTGAAAAATCAATCCTTGACCTTTAAAGGAGTTTATGAATTCCTGGCTCTGGGATCGATGCACATTGATTTCGTTGTGTCTGCATGGGCTCCCCGTGTACACTATCAGGTGATGAAAGCTGTATTTTGCTGAGCTTGGAGCAGGTGCCTTTTCCACACAACTGCCTAGACTAAATATATATATATTTGGTTTTGCTCCACAGCAGCCATGAACCCAGGGCCCATGGGCATCCAGGCAAAGCTGATGGAGCTGTAAAGCTGGCTAGGATTTTAAAGAGAATCAACAGTGTAGCAGGGGGTCTACCCAGGGCCACACGGGGCCACTGGGGATCTCATTCTGGGGAATTAGCTCACCCCCTGCTACGCCATTTCAGCCTTGAGCCTGGGCTGAACCCCCTCCTTCCAGGCAGAGCGTACCCTCTCAGGACACACCACACAGTCCAGAGGGTCTCAAGTCCACAGTCCTTTATTGGACACCACTCATGTCCTCTGTACCTGGGGCTGCCGGCTCAGTCACCTCCACCCTGCAGGCCCAGGTCCATCTCTGCAGACTCAGGAGCAACACAACCGCAACCCCCCAAAGTCCATCCAGCCAGGCCTTAAACCCCTATTCTCTGGCTAAGCCTTCCCCAAGCAAGAGGCTCCCTCCTGGGCACAGCCTCTCCCACTTGCCTGGGACCCACTGGTTCTCCAGCCTTCAGCACCCTGGATAGCTTAGAGCAGGAAGGCTTTCTCAGGGAGATGTTGCTCCTTCGGCTCCCTGGCAGAGACTCTTTCCTCTCTGTCTAGTCTCTCCTTTTATACAGTCAGAGTGGGCGTGGCCAGGCTTCCTCTACTCAGCCTTAAAGGACCACTAACCTGCCCATTCTGTCCCCAGGGATTCTCAGCCTGTGCTCCTCACAGGCTGATCCCCAGCTCTGGGGCTCGCTCTGCCACACCCATGTGGGCACTCAGCCCTCTGACTGGCCCCCACAGCCCCCTTCTTAAAGGGGCAGCAGCCCCACAGGACTGCTCCCTGCTACACCCCTCCCCCTTCAGGGAGACCGGCTTCTCCCAGAGAAGACTGGCTTCTAACTCTAGCAAGGTGCAGTCTCTCACCACAGGGTCTAACACCCCAAACCACAGGGTTTAGCATTCCCAAGCCGGGCTTTAACGCCCTCCCCAATCCTCACAACTCCCCTTATAGTTGGGCCCATTCCACCTGGTCTAGCAGTTGGGGAGCCACCTCCACCCAACCTGCTACAGGGAATTTGCATCTTCCTGTTGGAGAGCATTCCTCCACCCAACTTACAGACTCCTAGGGGATTTCCACAGCCCCTTACATTTCTCCACCAACCCGTTAGGGATTTTTCATACACATCTATGAGACCCCTTCTGAGGTGGGAAGCCAGCCCACCCGTTCCATCCGGATCTCCCAGCCCTGGGACCCTTAAAGCCAGCCTACGTTGGTCATGTGCTATGACAGAACAATATGGGCTCTCGTGTGACTCTGGTGGCCGGCTCCATCGCCTACCCTACCACCCATAGTCACCATAGTGACCCCAGCTGGCTCAATTGCCTACACCCTGCTGGGTTCTTTTGCCCCTAAGACAGAGGTTTGTACCTGGTGGCCGCCTCAATCACCTACACCCTGCCCCCCTTATGCACATGAAGTACCAGCTCAATCGCCCCCCTGTACTTCTTTTCCTCTCTGTACTCTTAGGTGCATTAGGGTACCAGCTCAATCGCCCCTCTGTACACCCATTCACTCTTAGGCCCCTAGGTGCCCTTCAGGCACTCAGGCATCTTGCTCCGCTTTGCTTGGGTTTGGGATAGTGGCCCACTCTTCCATTCAGACTATCCCACCCTGGGACCCTTAAAGCCAGACTACTCTGGCAGGTTCACAGCTATCTTCTTGTAGCCTCTGTACCGCCTTTCTCCCAGGGCTTAACGCTGCTCCCTCTTCTATGCAGCGTCTCATATTTTCAGCCTCAGCGGTTACATCTACATATACTGCCCCTGGACTTAGATTCCCTCATAACCACCTGAGGGGTTCTCTTTTTGCATACTCCTTTTCCTCAAAGGCAGCTAACAGCTCCCCATACTCTTCCTCAGAAGAGGAATCCTCCTGCCCTTGCAGTTTCCCTTTTAATTCCTCTACTTCCTCTCAGAGGACTTTGTTCTCCTGTACTTGGGCAAGTCTATGGCCCGGCATCCTTTCTATGGCTGCCTCTGAGACTTGCATCATTATGCCAGTCTCTTGGCTCTCTGGCCTCATGGCTGCTCTTCCTACTTTCCCAGCCCCGAGCTCTTTCAGTAGGATGGCACGGTCAGTCAGCACGCACTTGACTGCTCTTTCAAGGGTGACTAAGTCTTTTACACACTCCCCCTCTACCTGGGTGCCCACAGACTTCCTTTCCCTTTATGACTACTTTTCCTTCTAGCCCTCTGACTCTCCTTATTAGGCTTTCCTTTGGGACACTCCGTCTTGACATGTCCCCGGGCTTGACAAGCCCAACGCCTCCTCGGAGGTCTCTGCTCCCAGTTCTTTTCCTGATCCTGGGTGGGGGTGGACAGTGGACACTGCTCCCAGACTGACCCTGTCTTCTGTTTTAGGCCTTGTAACCCTTTGTCTTCTGTAGGGACACAGCCTCCGCACATGTCCCACAACCCCACAACTCCAGCAACACTTTGCTTTCCCCTGGCTCTGACATCCCAGAGTCCAGGTACTCAGGAAACCTTGACATCTCTCCTGGCAGGCCCTCCAATGATGTCCCGGCTGGCCACAATTATGACACCGCCTCACAGTACCTCCCACCTTGGGTCCCCAGTACTTACATGTCATAATCCTTCCTGGCCACTGGTCACACCGCCTCAGCTCCGGCTCTATAAAGTTCCATAAGCTGAGTGTCGTTGGGGTACGCCTCCAGCTCCATCATTCACGTCCTGCCATCATAACCTCTCCAAGCGCACTCCTCTGGTTCAGAGCTGCACGGCTCTCTCCCAAAGCTCCACGGCTCTCTCCCAGTGTCTGGTCCAAACTCGCTCACTGACTGGGCACCATCCTCCAGTCCCATCTGCTTCCGGCACCCAGGCTCACCTTCCACCAGAGAGCTCACAGAGGTGCCACTCCAACAGGCAACCTCCAATTCCACACACAAATCAAGGTTGGGTGCACTTCCACTATGCACCAGTGGGTGGTGCTATGCCTGCATTCTCCACCATGTGCTGTAGCAGGGGGTCTTCCCAGGGCCACATAGGGCCACTAGGGATTGCACTCTGGGGAATTAGCTCACCCCCTGCTACGCCATTTCAGCCTTGAGCCTCGACTGAACCCCCTCCTTCCAGACAGAGCGTACCCTCTCAGGACACACCCCACAGTCCAGAGGGTCTCAAGTACAGAGTCTTTTATGGAAACCACCCATGTCCTCTGTACCTAGGGCTGCCGTCTCAGTCACCTCCACCCTGCAGGCCCAGGTCCATCTCGACTCAGGAGCAACACAACCTCAACCCCCCAAAGTCAATCCAGCCAGGCCTTAAACCCCCAGGCTCCGGCTAAGCCTTCCCCAGGCAAGAGGCTCCCTCCTAGGCACAGTCTCTCCCACTTGCCTGCATCCCTCTTATTCTCCAGCCTTCAGCACCCTGGATAGCATAGAGCAGGCAGGCTTTCTCAGGGAGATGTTGCTCCTTCAGCTCCCTGGCAGAGACTCTTTCCTTACTGCCTAGTCTCTCCTTTTATACAGTCAGAGTGGGTGTGGCCAGGCTTCCTCTACTCAGACTTAAAGGGCCACTAACCTGCCCACTCTGTCCCCAGGGTTTCTCAGCTTGTGCTCCTCACAGGCTGATTCCCAGCTCTGGGGCTGGCTCTGCCACACCCCTGTGGGCACTCAGTCTTCTGACTGGCCCCCACAGCCCCCTTCTTAAAGGGGTAGCAGCCCCACAGGACTGATCCCTGCTACAGACAGGTTTGGAGTCTTCTTAAAGGGCAGCAGCAAGCATCACCTATATTCAAGCATGCATGCATACCAGTGCATGAATCTCCCTTGTCTATGCATGATGGAAGCTGCCTCCACCAGCTTGCCAAGCATTCTGCCAAACGTTTCCCCCGACCCCCACCCCTTCCCTGTTCCAGAAACCTGGACAGCTGAAGAAGGTGCTGAAAGTTCAGCACTGCTAGCAATAATTATTCAGAGAGGCAAAGGAAGGTAGCAGTTGGAAGCGGTTGTGTGACCACGTCAGCAAAGACCCTTGTCCCTTGCTGTGTGTGTGCTAAGCCTCCTTAAGGGTATAGGTGATTGGTAACTGTTGATGGTGTGGGGGGCAGGGACAGATGTGTTGGTGCCCTATGCAGCCCTGCAACATGCATAAGAAATTTTAAAGCAGAGTTAAGGTGCATGTCTGTTTTCTCCCATAGAGGTCTGGATTGCACCCTCAGCATCTGTAAAGTACCCAGGACCAGAGACCCTGTTCTCATGCAGGTTCAGTAGGTGCTACAACACACACAACAGAGATCAGTGTCCTGGGTTTGCTTCTACTCCGACTTACACCAGTGTAATTTCATTCCTCATGGTGCAAATCAGGATCTCCACCAATGTCAATGGAGTTGTCCTTGAGCAGGCAACAGCAGGGGCAGGTTCATTGAATTCCTATGCAGGCTGGAGCCAGCCTGCTGTGCTCTCTGTTTGAATAAATCAAACACAACGCCACCTCCTCCCCCCGAATTTCCCTAACAAAGTGTTTTGAGCTTATTCAAGTTTTCTGAAGAACAACAAAGATCCGTTCCCGCTGGCACCTGTTGAAGTGACTCATAGTTCCAGGTGAGTAAAATGCCAGCATGCGTTATAGCCTGTCTGATAATATCTCCTGGAGAGGGCACCCAACCAGGCCTGGCAGCATGACGGGGGTGGGGGTTAGCTTTTTCTGCTGTTCTCCCAGGGCTGTGGCTAAGCAGAGGATTTCAGTCTGAGGCTATCCACACAGCTCCTTCCTCTAGCTCTGAAGTTCACTTAAAAGTTAATAACTCAGAGTGCCTGCGACGGCTTGACCTCTGCTGTGTGACATTTATTTTGGCGAATGAAGAAATGGAGAGAGAGAGTCACTTGGGCCTTCTTCCCTCGCAAGCACAGCTGCGCGTGAGGAGAAAGCAGGCCCTGTGTGGCGGATTCTATATATACCTAATGTATATTCGCATCCTCCCACTACTCTCCCGAGCAGAAACTGCTTTCGCTGACAGTGGTGGAGTTGCTGAAAGGTGCCGGGAGTGTGATGGGAACAGAAGGTTTTTGATTCTTGCTCAGCTGTTAATAACTCAGGAGGGAGGCTGTGGTGATGGAATATCAATGTGTGCGTGTTAAACTGTGTGCAAAAGGAAATGGCACGAGGAAGCCACGCGTATAGGACGACGGGGAATGGGGATGAGGCTGGCTCTCAGCTCCTGCTCTGAACCCGCCTGTGTTTCTAGGTCAGTTTCTGAATTCCCCAATTGATTTCAGTTTAATGGAGCAAACCAAACGGCCGCAGCTTTGCTTTATCTTGTCAGCTGGGCTAGGGGCAGTGGATCTTGTTTTTCATTCCCAGATGTTCCTACTGAGTTCTCCAGGCATTCCCCAGCCTTCCTCAGCCCCTCCTGCCTTCAGTCTTCCTTACGTCTTCCTCCTGGCCTTTCCCTGTAACTACTAGATCTTGTATTCTCTAACCTACCCTGTGGTTCATCATGCTGCATGACCTAGCGATCTTGGTGCATACTCTTTAAGCTAGTGGTGGAACAATGTTAGCCCCTGGGAAGCATCTGGCTTCTCCGGGGATTAATTTGCAGCCCCCATGAGTCAGGAGGTGTGCATAGGGGGTGGGGGGTGGTTTGGAGCAATAGCCTGAGCCACCACTGGGGGTGCTAGACAGCGGTGATAAGTGGCTGGGAAGCAGGGAGCTTAGGTAATGGGAGCAGCAGGAGCTTTGCAGTCACATGGTTTAATTAAAGGTGATGTTCAACCTCTCCCCCCCACCTCATGCCCCTCTTCTCCCAGAGCAGTCAGAAAGTTCAGAACTATTCCCTCTGTGTGAGCTGGTTGTGTGCTTAGGAGCAACAGGGGAGAACTTTTGTAGGGGCATTTTGGCTTGTGACATTGGGTGACAATAAATGTGCAACCAGCTGGCATGCCGGTTACCTGCTCCGGGAGGAGTCCAAGCCTGATTGCACCAGGACTAACCCAACCCTGGTCCCAGTGCTGCTGCTGTGCTTTTCTGGGCCTGATCTGTAACAGAATGGCCCTGCCCGACAGAGCTTCATGACATCACGGCACTCTACAGGGGCATCTTACCCAGCCCCACAGGGGAGCCCAATCTGTGGAAACCATCATTAAGCAGAGAATTAGAGGGCATGTTGATAAACATGGCTTAATGGGGAACAGTCAACACGGATTTAGTAAAGGTAAGTCACGCCTCACTAATCTGTTGGAATTCTTTGAGGGTGTAAATAAGCCTGTGGACAAGGGAGACCCAGTAGATATAGTGTACCTGGATTTCCAGAAAGCATTTGATAAGGTCCCTCATGAGAGACTCTTGAGAAAGTTAAAAAGTCATGGGATAGGAGATAGTGTCTTACTAAGGATCGGAAACTAGTTGAAAGATAGAAAGCAAAGTGTTGGACTAAATGGTCAGTTTTCACAATGGAGAGATGTACAAAGCGGCGTGCCTCAGGGATCTGTATTGGGACCAGTGCTGTTTAATGTATTCATTGACGATTTGGAAAAGGGTGTTAAGAGTGAGGTGATCAAATTTGCAGACGACACCAAGTTATTCAAGGTAGTTAAAACA
>QEPC01009472.1:19076862-19099956 GCA_003113815.1 Sphenodon punctatus | reverse complement strand
GCTGTTCAGGAACAGTGACTAGCTAGAAGATGTTGGGAAGGGGGGAGGCAATCAGTTTTGTTTCTTGCTGCGCCCGCCTCACCGCAAGTCCCATTGGCTCCGTGCAGCCTAGCCCATGGCCAATCGCAGCCTGTGACGCCTGTGGTCTGAGGCGAAAAAGTATGGTGATTGGGCAGGCTGGCTGCTACTCCAAGCCTCTCCACCCCTGGTGCCTGGAAGTCTGCTCCTCAGCTGACTTCCCCTCCCTGTCACGTTTGACCTTCCAGTGACACTTTTTTTGCCACACAAACTCACCCGAACGTGATCCGAACTGAACGAACTGTTCAGTCATTTTGACGTTTGGATCTAGTTTTGGTCAGTTCGTGTTCGGATTCGGGTTTGGGTTCGGTCATCCGAACAGACCGAGTTCGGTCCAAACTCTGAACGTCCGAACCGCGTTTGCCCATCCCTTAGGGCTGGCCAGCCAAACCCAGGGCACCGTCTGGCCCAGGGTAGAGCTTGGAGTGGCCATACCTTCCCTTTAAAAGAGGACGCTTATGAAAAATGCATGATACAGGGCTGCACTGGAACCAATGCATCTCTGCAACATGTATTTTTCATAAGTGTACTCTTTTAAAGGGGAGGTATGGCCACCTTAGTGGAGCTGCTATCCATCTGCTTGGCAGACCTATGGTGCAGCTCCACTCCCGGTTATCTGTTGCCCCGGCAACAACATAGAGTTGTGGGAGCCACCCTAGAGTGTTGGGTGATCTGCCCACAACTCTATGGTTTGGGGTGGGTGGGTGAGTGTGCATGCTGCGGCCAGAGAAACCTGCTGGTTCCAGTCAGGACTGGAAGCAGGTAGACACGGTTGTTCACTCTGGACCAGCTCCAGGGGCGGGCAGCCCTGTAGCCATATTAAAACACCTTTTAAATCAGGGTTGGGAAACCATTTCCCTCTCGGGGGCTACATTGATAATTAGTTCAAGCTCCAAGGGTTGCCTAGAATTTGGCTCTTAAGGGTTGCACTCAGGAAGAAAAGGGTCCAGATCATGGATCTGTGCCATGCATCTGCCCCCTGCCCATGTGTGCATGCCTTCATCTCTGCTTCTTGAATCTTTACTGCGAGCTCAGTCTTCCAGTGCTTGGGAGTAGGAACAGGAGCCAGATCCAGGAACTAGACAGGGGCCAAATAAAAACTAGCCATGGGCCCCATTTGGCCTCCAAACATATGTTTCCCAGCCCCGGATTTAAATTCAGTGTCATCCTCTTTTGGGCCATTGCTCTGAAGTGGAATAAATTTTACCAAGATAGTGTTTTTCATCCTCTAAATTAGGACTGGGTATGAAAGTGTAAAGCCATTTCTTACATGAAAGAAATTGAAATTGCATTATTGACATATGAAAAAAACAAAAACAAACATGGTGCATCAAACTTTGCAACCAAATATTGCTTGGAATGCAACTTCAAATGTTGAAAAAGCCAACATTAAATGCTTCCCCATAGAATTCAGAAAGACAGTGAATTTATGTTTCTTTTTTGTTGTTGTTGTTGCTGTATTCAAACTTGCATTCCTTTGTAGAAATTTCATTTTCTAACCCAAAGGTTAAGCTCGCTCTACTCAAGGAGAGTTTCAAAAGAAAGTATGGGACATTATCTCCATTGCACAGAAAGAAAGGCTAAAGGTGTATGCAATGTGTCTCAGCATGGGTGCTTGTGGTGGTGAGGAAGGAGCGTAGTTACACAAACCCCCGGCTCCACCCCTTTCCAATTTGACCATGCCTTTCTCTGAGCTCCATGACATCATAATGCTTGGAAAGTGGCAGAGAAATTCTCTCACTAGGGATGGGCAAACAGAGCCGAGTTTGGAAATTCGGTTCGGTTCGAAAATCAAGTTCGGTTCGGAAGTTCGGTTTGGTTGATCGAACTATTCGAGTTTGGTCCGAACTATGAACTTCCGAAAAGAGTTCGGAAATTCAAACCCCATTGAACTAAACAGAATATTATCTTAGAAGGATGGGCGAACAGAGCCGAGTTTGGAAATTCAGTTTGGTTCGGTTAGAAAATCGAGTTCGGTTCGGAAGTTGGGTTTGGTCGACCGAACTGGTTGAGTTCAGTCCGAACTCCAAACTTCTGAATCGCGTTTGCCCATCCCTATCTCTCACCTGTTTCAACACGGCTCTAGTCCCTGCCTCCCCCACCCGTAGTCAATTCCGCCATCACCTCTGTCTCAGGATAGGTTACACAGATGATGAATAGGGCTGATTCTCGTGAGAATCAAAACAGATTCTCTTTTCAGCCCAAGTAATGAATACAAGCAGGAATTTAAACCCATCTCTTCTTGGTAAAACCCAGCCCAGTGCCCTATCTACTGGGATACAGGAACGCCAACAGCTAAAAAACCCTTTCTCCCTCAAAAATGTTGTCTGTTCCTATATTACAGCGGTTTCTGTTGTATCTAGTCAAATTTAACACTGTAAGATAGGAATATTCAGCCACAGCCAGTCAAATATCCTGATTGGCTAAATATCCATCCGTAAGTGATTTTAAAATGAGTGGGGAAAGAAATGCACTTGGAAAAAAAGAAGAAAAAGTAATGAAGTTTGTGGTTCAGCATGTTAAGCAGCACTTTCTGCTGGGGCTGTGTGGTTTTACAGAGATTAACTCACCCCTTTGGAACGCTTGCCAGCCAATCGGGAGGCTCCCTCAAGCCAAGCCATTTTATAATTAAGTGATAATTGTTTTTGCTGGGGAGCGCACAAGAAAGATAAACAGCTTGAGGAATCAATAAGCATCAAGGTCATAGGCTGAGTTATTTACTGAATCATCTGCTATTTATCTCTCAAGTTTTCTGTATGAGGGGAAAACAGTGTCTACTTCACAGGAGATTTAAGAGTATGTGTGGTACCTTCGGCTCAGGTATAGTTAGCCGGGTTGGTTTTTTTTAAATTGCCGATGTCGTGGCTTCATTTGGAAGAACTTGTGAGTGAGTGAATAGGCGAGGCGTCTAATGAAGGCGTAAGTGCAAATTACGTGGAGGACTGTTTAACTCAGGAGATTAGCAGTGGCATGTAGAGCGTCTCTACTACAGGACCTAGTGGTGTAGCAAGGCTTTGTTGGGCCCAGGCTCCTGTCCCAATTATGAGCCCCCTTAAGGGCAAGGGGGTGGAGTCTCCAGAGTACTCCAGTTCCCAGTGGGTCCCTCCTCCTTGGACCAGCAGCAACTCTGTCAGGAAGGATGTTTTAAGGTGGTGGTGGGCCCAGTACCCCACCCCTGAAACTTCCTTCTTGGCAGGGTTCTTGGCAATCAGCCTGAGTGCCTCTAGGAAATTTTCAGAGTGGGCAGGGGTGAGGTGCTGCACACTTCCTAGCAGCACACTTGTCACTTGTAAAGGGTTCCCTTAGAGTGTGGAGCCCAGGCTCAACTGAGTCCTCTCACGCCATGGTAGCTATGCCCCGGAGAGGATTACAGCCCCAGACTCGGCAATAGAGTTTGTGCAGAACCCCATTGAGCTTAATGTGACTCCATACTTGTGGGCCCTTAAGCCTGCAGTGACTTCCAAACTAGGGCTGAAACTCAATCTCATTTTTCTCTTGATTCTCATTGAGACTCAAGCTTCTTGACAAGAATTGAGGAAAGGCCCAGTTCTCGAGACTTTCTCAACGTGTTCCCCCCCCCACCTTGATCTACGTACATACCAGAGTCATGTGTGCTGTGTCTCACGTCTGTCTGTTTCTTCTCTCTTCTCCCATCTCTGCCACCCACATCTGTCTCTCCGTGGGTACCCACAGCCCACCAACGTGTTGAGGGGGAAAAAAACAAAAAAGAACTGCACGTTTGTAAATTGGCCACAAGGCCGTTCTGCCGCAGGTGCAGCCCTTTTCCAAAATGGTTGTGATGCTGCCAGCAGCATTTTGGGAAAGAGCGGTGCACATGCAGAACGGGCCGGCAGTCATTTTGACGCATGCAAAGTTCTTTATTTCTTTTAAAGTAAGATTCTCGCGAGACCCTTGAACTGTTAGCAAGATGCCACTGAGATCTCACTAAGCGTTTTCAATTCACATGTGATTCTCACAAGAATAAAACTTTTCAGCCCTATTCCAATTGGATCAGAGGAGGAGATCCCACATCCCAGAATGAAATTGTGTTAAAGTCCCCGAGATCTTGTACATGTTCTGGTCCATCCACAGGGAACCTTCAGGGCAGTTTCCCCATAGACATAAGGGCCAGCTCTGCATTCCGGGTCTTCGGTGTTAAAGATGGTTTAAAGGCTGATGAGATGGACTGATGTATTAGTGAATACATCACTTCCCTGAAGCCAGAGGAGAGGAAAGGACACTACAATGTACATTATTATTATTGCTGTATTTTTAATTTATTTCCCGCCTTTCTACAAAAAAGGACTTGGGGCAGCTTACAGGAAATAAAAACTCAATATCAAAACATAAGTGGTAATTTTACCCCCAAACCCACATGTACTGGTCACTGACCAAGAGCATCTTTAGACATAACAAAGATTGGGTGTCAAAACCCCATAGCACGTGTTTGGCTGTTGTGTGTAAGCAAGCGCCATAACAATCCTAACACCGATTCGGCCACCGGTTGAACACATGATGTGAACATGATTGCATCATAAGGACAATTTGCCTGTTCCTGCTGAACACGTGGCCAACCTTGTGTCTAATGATATCATGTGGCATGTTAGCAGGTACAACATGGGGAATGAGGTGGCAGAGCTTGTGTGCTGAGATTGTGGGGCAAGCAAAACACTAATTTGCCCCAAGATGTGTTGTGTGTCTAAGCGGTGAACACAGGGCCAAACCGTTGTTTGTTTCAAGGTCAAAACACACATTCAGACACCCATTGATGTTATGTCTAAAGACAACCCCAGTCTGCCCAGGATGGTAATGCCATCAGCAGGAACTGACGTTCCCCTTGCTGTAGCTGCTGCTATTACTATGAGTCAGCTATGGAGCACTTGCCACGGCCTCATGGGCCACAGTTTGGACATCATTGCTCTAGCCTAGGATTGAAACAAAATTCCATTTTTGACAGATCCGGCCATTCTGATCAATCCAGTGAAATGCAGACCAGTATATGGAACCGATACAATTTCTCTGGAATGATCAGAATGATTCCACCTCTGACAGTACATGAGCAAAATGGCGGTGACCATACTGTGCACAGGGTAAAGCGCTGCCATTTTGACATGCACAGTAAAGGGGTGTTCCGGAACAACGTTTCTCTATTTGCTGACGTTTCCATGTGCATACCATAATATTTCATACTATGTGGCCATAATATTTTGTTTGGTCCAATCGGAAATTTATTATTATTATTATTATTATTATTATTATTATTTTATTTTATTAGCAGCAGCAGCAAGCATTTATATAGTGCTAGCAATGTACCTGGCGCTTTACAAAGTAATGGAATAGACACCTTCAGAATAAATAATAGGACCAAATGAAATGCCCAGTTCTGACAGGATCAGAACCAGACGAAGATTTTGCTTTCAGCCCATGTGCAGTAAAGCTACCTGTTTTTCACATGTGCAGCACGACCACCTCCATTTTATGCATGTGCAGGAGGAGGAGGAATCATTCGGTTGGCACTTTAATCGGAAGTCCACAGTGGCTTAAATTAGCATTGGGATTCCAACTGACATTCCGAAAATGTGGAAAAGTTCCATGAAAATGGAAGGACTGTTTTGATTCAGCTCTGCTCTAGTCCATTCCCCTGGTCGATGTTACACGTTCTCTCTCACGCACCTAATTTTATTTATTTGTTTATTTGTCTATTTAAATTTTTATCCCACCCTTCCCTAAAGAACTCCCAATGTACTGTAACCAAGCAAAGAACATGTACCTGAGTTCTCGCATTCTCAGGGGCGGCTTACAAATAAAATATTATATCACAAAACATATATAAAAGCATATTAAAAACCCATAAAAACAGTAAAAGACATAAACAACCCCCAAACCCCCAACCCCCCACAAAACCCACCCAATAGTACCATCCCATTCCCCATATCCAACCCTCCCCACAACCCTACCCCGAACCCAACCACCAAACCCTACATATCCTATCCCTTCCTGTCAAATGCGTTCACAAACGAAAAGGTCTTACACTGCTTCCAGAAGAAGCTCAGGATGAAATGAACCTCCAGGGGGAGGGAGTTCTATAATATCGGGGCAGCAACTGAGAGCACTTCCCTGCAAGCCCTTGTCATACCTTATAGTAACTTAACTTGAGTTTCTCTACTGGGAGACCATTGCGGTTTCCTCTGGGTCAGTCCTACGTAGTGCCATGCAGGGTGTTGGCCACCAGCTTCCTTGGCAGACTGCCCGACAGCCTAGCAGAGACCATGGCTAGAAAATTCTAACTTTAGCCAATCTAACTTCCCTTGGTTTGTCGTCATTCATTTGCCCCTAGTCATTCCCCTTTATACCATTCTTTCCTCCTTGAAGGTCGGTGTCTGGACCTTAGATTGCCAAATCAATAGTAACAGGAGATGGAGTGTGCCGTTTGCACAATGATAAATCCTAGATAGACTTTAGCCCCAAAGTTTAGACAGTCTTTATCTGCAGGTATTTTAATGTGAGGCTATATTTTTTCTGGTTATTTCTCATGCTCCCCTCTGAACGTATTTGTTTTTCATTTCTAAAGCAGCGAAACTCTGCTTTTCAGTGGAACGGTGCTAATTTACACCAAATTCAAAGTCTGTCCTGCTCCTTGCACATCTAGGAGAGACCAGTTGATGCTTTGGGGTGTGTGTGTCTCTTAATAAAAATCAGAGGAAACCAGAATGTCAGCCTCATGGAGTACCAAATGTTTTAGCTGAGGGACATTATCTCAGAGGTTTGCTTGGGAGCAAGGGTGTATCTCTGGTTAAAATACTCTTGTCCTCTTACTTGGAGGAATTAGTAATGTGCCACTTCCCCCCCAGTATGGCAGATGAGCTGCCTGCCGACCTGAATGACAATTAACAAGATCAGAATCAATCTGTCATCGTGTTTGATGGCACAGAAGGGTTTTTGCCAATCTTGTAACTGCGAGCAGTTAGCCTGCCACTATAATCTTTTCACACCGTGCTCCCATCTCTCTGCATCCCTCCGTATTGATTAAGTAATGTCACTGCTAGGCTTGTTTTAGATAAAGTAGCTTTATAGAAAGCAAAGTGATGGGTATATATACACTTCTGGCTATTATTGTGTTATCCTTGCAGAAGCAAGAGAGCGGCTTAAATTGCACAACAAGTCAAGTTCTCATTTCTTAACCTCTTTGGAGAGCGGAACCAAGTGCCTCGGCTCTCGTACTGTTTTTAGAGAACTGTGTAAAATGGATCCCAGTTACAAGTATTTCCAAGTGACACTGGCTGAAAATTTATTAGACAGACCTTTACTTGAAAAAACAGAGGTAATTCTTGATCTAGGCTATGCCTCAGCCCCCCACTAGTGACTCTAGTCTTGACTAGAGCTGAAAGAGGTGGAGACTCAGGATGGGAATTCCGGTTCTCCCGAGATCCGATATTGCCGGTAATTGGGTGTATCGGCTTAATCCAATAAATCCGATATTTACCTGTACTGGCATACCAGATTTTTAACATTTGCCACGGTACTGGATTTTTTACATTGCGGCCATTGAAATCAATAGCCGCAATGTAAAAAATCTGGTACCGTGGCCAATTCACGCCATGTGTAAAAATCCCACGTGCAGGATTTAGATGCGACATTTCGCACACATTAAACCCGGTCGCACAGTCTTTTAAAATCATGAATTAGGTATTTATTTCACAACTTTAAAAGAACGTGCGACCGGCTTTAAGGCGCAAAATGTCGCGTCTAAATCCTGCATGCAGGATTTTTACACGTGGCATGATTTTAGGCCGTGTGTGTGCCATGCAGCATCTAAAAGCAGCCAAAGTAGTTCAAATGATATCTTTTATTGAACCGACTATTTTGGTGGAAATATGCAAGCTTTCGGACCTCACAGGGATCTTCCTCGGGCAAGTAAGAGTCAGAACTACTTTGTCTCTACCGCTGTCACTTGGGACCAACACTGGGTCTCTGGGAAGAACGGCATATACATTCAAATAAATAAATAGATAAACACAGCAACCACACACTCTCTAGAGCTGAAAAGAATACCGGCAAAAATGGGTTAAGTGATACTCGACTCAACCCACCACCTTCAGATAATAATTAGGACCCGATGAGTGCCCAACGGGTTATCTGATGTCCTGATTTACCAACTTTTGGTCCCAAAATACTAACACCTAGTCCCAATGTTTTTAATTACCATCTCGTTTTTCTAGTTATTGTCCCAATGTTCACTATTTACCAGCTGGTAACCAGTAAATTGGTAATGATCATTCCCACATTTTGGGTAATTGGATACCTGATTGTCACTCACCCTGGGTCCCTGACACAATGCCCGAAATTTCAACTCTTACTCAGAGATAATAAATCGGGCACCCTTTTGGCTTCAGTGCGGTGCCTTTCAGCTGTGCCAGATCTGCAACCCCATTCCCCACCTCCACCCCTGTTTTTCCTCAGTCTTCCTCGCTCTTCCAATCCTACCTCTTCTGTCTCTAGTAACCTCACTAGTGAATTTCAGATCGTTGGTCTTAGGGTGCACTCACAGCTCATGTTTACCAGTCATGGACCCCAGCGACAGGGTTGCTTTGACTTTAGCACATCGTAGCAGGGACGGGCTCACCTGTGGTGAGTCCTGGCAGGATTAGCCCTGCCCTCCCTGCCAGTCATGTTCACCAGGACATTATCACCACAGTTACTGTCTCTTTAAGGAAATTAATTCAGTCTCTTTGTTACCTCCACACAGTCTCTTAAACATTTATACGTGCGTCTCCACCGTCACATACAACCCTCAAGCCAACTGCAAATCCCTTGGCTTTTACTCACCATCTTTAGCTCTCGGCTGCTGGAGCCTGGCAACAACCCTTCTGTGTCTGGGCTGCTGGTCCAGTCGCCTACACCCTGCAGCTCCATCAGTTTCTTGTGTTGTCAGGGCAGAACTCTCCCCTAGCTCCCGCCCCTTCCAAGTCTCCCTCACGCCGAGCTTGGGTTCAGCTTTTATCCTTCTCTGGGCTGGCCCCCGCCACGCTCAGGTCAACTGCTTTCACTTCGGTGCTGTCCTGCGCTCCTCACAGCACCTGCAGTCCCACCACTAGCCCCTCCTGCTGGCCAGCACTGTCTTCTTAAAGGGCCCTTGGCCTGCAGAGACTCTGCCCTGCCACTCACATAATACTTTTTCTCATGACGTCTGGAGGCATCAGAAGTGTCGCTAGATTGGAACAGACCCTGGTGCAGAAGATGGAATGGCTTCGCCCACCCCCCTACCACTCCCATTGCCTTAGCAGTGTCGGGGGACACAGCTCTACCAGAGATCATGGACCTACCAGGCTCATGAGACCCAGCGGAGCTGTACCACCGGTCCCTATTATAGCTATCCTTTATTATTATTATTATTATTATTATTATTATTATTATTATTTTATTTATTAATTAATAATAAATAATTGATGTGCCACCCTTCTCCAGAAAAGAACTCGGAATGGCTTACAATAGGCAAAATCAACAACTACAAATAGTTTCCCATTCTGCATGAATATGCCTCTTCCCCAATGCCCATGCCCCCCTTTTCACAGGAGGGCACAAGTCCATTAGCAGTTTTAGCAGCACCTTTGTACACATGGCCGTACCAGGGGGGTCGTGGCATAAGAACTTCCCCATCCCCCACCCTTGTTATCCCAATCACTGGGGTTCATACTCTGGTGGAAATAATCTGCGGCACATGTATTAGCACAGCTGCAAAGTAATGATTGTGTGAACCGACAGGTGGTAGGTGTAAAGTAAGTTAACATGTATCATTTAATTCAGACACTTCCCTTCCCCTCGTCACACTCACTGCTGGGAGTGGGCTACTCCAGATTCTCTGTTCTGCTACTTCACTTTAAATACTGTGTTCATGTGGACAAAAGTAGAATTAAAGTGAGTTGAGGGGTTATTACTTTGAAGTAAGCCTTCATGTGAATAGGTAAATAAATTTTCAAGCACCAAGACTACAGCACCCTCTGCTGTTCCTATCCAGGCCTTTCCTTGAACACATCCATGCAGGTCTTGCATATCTTTCTGACAATCCCAGTCTGCAGCAACCCATTGCTAACCCCATCCTGGTCCCTGCTAAAACAGCTTGTAGTTCCTCCGTTTTGAGCTCTCCATCTGATGTGAGCAAATGCCCAGCACTAGCAAGGAGGCTGAGGTCCTGCCCGCGCTTGCTTCATTCGTAGTTTAAGCAGGATTTAAAGTCAGGCCTCTAGATCTGACATGGTTGTACATTAACTCAGGGCACCACCTTGCCTTCAGTACTTCATAGATTTTTATGGCCAAAAGTGATTATGATCATCTGGTTTGACCCCCGGCATAACATGAGCCATAGAATTATACCCAACGGTCCCTCCGTTGAGCCCATAACTCCTCCTTGCTGAGTTAGAGCATATTCTACACTTATTTATTGGAACTGGCAGAAGGGGATGTGGGTAGCACATATTGGAGGATCTCTTACTGCCCAGGATTTTGCAGGTATGTAACAGAAGGGATTGTCAGCACCAAATGCTCAAACATCATGGGTTCGGTTGGCCCCTCAAAAATTGCAAGATGGGCTTAAAATTATTTATTTATTTATTAAGTGTATGTGTGTGTGCGTGTGTGTGTGTGTGTGTGTGTGTGTGTGTGTATACCACCAGCAATGTACCTAGCATTTTACAATCAACAATTATGGACAGGTTTCTGCTCCAGTGGACTTACCATCTAAGGCTGTTTTCACACAAGCACCTCCCTACTCATTACCCACCAATTCTACACCCAGTACCCACTGGTTGCCCACAGCAACCAGTGGCTAACCAGTGGGTAATGGCTGGCTAATGTGTTTGTCTGAAAACACCCTATGAGACAAGGGAGGGGGACAAAGGCGAGGGGAACAGAGGGAGAGACAGGGTCCTGTCTGAAGATGGTGTGGGTGGGCATGCGCACCCGTGACCCATGCACTGCCCACTCATGCCTACGCACGGAGCATCGGGGGGAAACCTGGGATGCTCCGTGCGGGGGTGTGAGTGGGGTGTGTGTGAGTAGGGGTTCACCCCCAGCACGCACCCATCCCAGTCTGTCTGATGCTCCCCCCCCCTCACCAGAAGCACGTGCACGGTCCAGTCAGCACACACAGACCTGACCTGCAGCCGTGCCCATTTTAAAATGGCCAGGAATCTAGCCAAGAAGCTGCGAAAGTTTCAGGTGCACGTGCTCTGAGTAGTTACAGGGAAGAAGGAGAACCTAAGAAAATCAGGGCAGAGACTAAGGGGATGAGGAGCTAGGAAAAGCCTTATGGAAAAGGTGGGTTTTCAAGAGGGATTTGAAGATAGGGAGGAGAACGTATGTATTCAGGGAGAGAGTTGCAGGCATGGGAGGCAGCAAGGGAGAAGGGAGGGGTAGCTTAAAATCAATCATGAGATTTTGAAAAAAAATATATAATAGAAACCCCCTTA
The DNA here is from genome assembly GCA_003113815.1 of Sphenodon punctatus. Taxonomy (NCBI): domain Eukaryota; kingdom Metazoa; phylum Chordata; class Lepidosauria; order Sphenodontia; family Sphenodontidae; genus Sphenodon; species Sphenodon punctatus. Next base: position 19,088,413 of record QEPC01009472.1, on the reverse strand, counting down.
TCTGGACTTCTCTATACTGGACTTTCTAATTCTGTGGATGGCTTACACCCCCACCCCCATGATCCTCAAACCCCCTCTGGGTGTGTGCTATTCTTACCCATTAAACTCAATGGGATATGCACCATTGGCTCCAATGAGACAGGATTCCACTTTGTACACTGATATAGTAGACACACACACACCCCACATCCTCTCGTATCCAAACACCCTAATTTGGACAAACAGCATGTCTGAATAAGGACGTTTCCACTGGAATGAAACCCATTTTATTCAGCCTCTGGAGGTTTTTTTTTAAAAAATTATTTTTATTTTTTAAGCTTTTGGGGTTTGTGATTTCAGCCTTTGTGGCCATGTGGTTTCAAATATTTAAATGGAAGCGAAGCTGCTCCAGCAATAAGATAATTAAAGGACCTGGGACTTTAAGAAAAAAACATGGGCTATCCTGAGCTTTGAGTCAGCAGTCCCATTGGGATCCCAGCATTACCCTTACCCAAAGCATCCCCATGCCAATGGAGCAGCTGCCTTTCAATGAGTAAAAACAAATATGACAGTAATACGCTCTGGCCCACTCTACCCCCCTTTGGCCCATGGGCCACTGTCACATTTGTTACCAGGCCGTCAGATGTTTACCGTGGTTGACTTCAGGTGTGTTGGCAGCCAGTTCGGGCTCTCACCTCGGCAAATGGCCAAAGTTATGGCCTGGGCTAGTGCCAACCTGATCAGGGCAAAGTGGGCCAGAGTGTGTTCGCACGTCTGTTCCTGCTGGCCCGGATTGGGCCCACCATGACTGGTCGTCATGACAGCCGTTAGAGGCCAGCCATGTCTGCCTGTCATGATGGGGGGGGGGGCGGGGGAGTGCACTGGCTGCTGCACAGGGGGGGGGCCAGGCAGCTACACGTTCATGTGTCTTCCTGTCCCCCAGGTCCCAGCCGTGTGAACATTTCTTCCCTGACCCGACCCAACCTTTTCCAGACCGTGTCCAAGGCGGCTTCCTGACCCAAACCAGGTCAGTTTGCTGCCATGGGCACGGTCACTTCTGTTTTTACCCAATAATTCAGAAGACGTGCAGCTCTCTGTTGTCATGTGATGCTGGAAATAAAATCTAGATTCTCCAATCCCCAGATTGGTGGGGATTAGGGTTGCCACCTTCTTAAAAGCTTTGACCTGAGGGGACGTGAGGCAAAGAGACTCTCCTGCCTGGCCACGCCCTCATCAGAATTTCATGACATCACCATGCTCCATAGGGGGTGGGGCTATATCTGTCCCTTTTTGACTTGGGCCCACCTCTTTCCTTTAATAAATAAATAAATAAATAAAATAAATTCTAGCAGTGCCCCTGGATAACCCAGGGAAATAGCAGCTTCATTTGGAGCCCAGAGAATGATGCATAAAAAGGATGAAACCCAGAGGGGTTGGTTAACTTAATTGGGTTTAAAGAGACCCTCCTGACAAATAAGCAGATGCTCTCTCTGCTTTTACTAAGGACTGAAGAATGGTGTATTATTCGGGTGAGGTTTGTCCAACTTCTCTGTGTTTACATCCCAGCCTGTAGTGACAGCAAGTCCAGAGAGAAGCTGACGTTGGTGAGAGCACTGGTGTTTGCTGTACCCTGGCATGGGTTCCCCTTCACATATGGCTTCCATTGACGGTCTCCTAGTTGATGCTCTGGTCTGATGAAAAGCTGTGGGAGAAAGATGGAGTCCACAGCCATATTGACTCCCTGCATGGAGCCCTGCTGTAAACAAGGACCTCTGAGGTGAACGTATGGTTCCTTAGGGAAGAATAAACTAGTTGTTACAAGTCACTGCAAGTCCTGGTAGGATCCAGGCCTGGATAAGTCTTTGCAGGGGTGCCTGCCCCCTCTAGAAGGCACTGAACTAAGCCTAGAAAGGGTTAACTGGACCAATGAGCATGGCCTGAGTGCTCTCAGCTGGGCATGGCAGGAAACTGCAAGCCAGTTGAGGGGGCACCAGAAATAAAAGGGCAGAGATGGAAAGTCCACAGTCTAGACCACCAGGGAGAAGGCTGCAGGCCACAAAGGGTCGTAACGGGCATAGGTGAGGCCTTGCAGAACCAAGGCTAGTGGGAGAGTTTCGGCTAGGGCTGAAACTCAGTCTCGATTTCTTGAGCTTCTTGGCTCAATTGCTTCAAGAATCAAGAAACGCTCTGGTTATCAACTCTCTCAATCATGATTTTTCTCTTGATTTACTTACTGGAGCCACGTGTGTGCCACGTTTCGTGCCGGGTCTCACATTCATATCTGTCTGTCTGTCTGTCTCTTCATTTCTGCAGTCAGCAACTCCACGCTGGGGGGAGGGGGGAGTATGGGGGGGTAGAGAAGAACTGTGCATGCACAAAATGGCCACTGGACTGTTCTGTGCATGTATAGCCCTTTTCCCGAATGGTGGCAATGCTGCCGGAACCACTGTGGAAAAGGGCTGCACACCCACTGAGCCATTTTGTGCATGCGTAGTGGGTTGGGTTTTTTTTTTTAAAGCGGGATTCTCACGAGATTCTTGCACCGTTAGTGAGACCGTATCGAAATCTCGCTAGGGATTCTTGATTCTCATTGACACCCACCACAGCTCTAGTGGATGCTATCACAAGACAAAAAAAATACTAGAATAACAACCATCCTGATCCGCAGAAGGGTCTGCTTTATAAGTGTTCTGCTGCTTGGGCTGTTATTTGGCAGGTTGCAGAGATGTCCTTTAGTAGTGTGGTAATGAAAAGGAGTCCTGGACCCAAACCGACCCTTTTGATGATCTCCTGATATTGACGCACACACCTAATTGTCCTTCGTACCATATGCCGATTTCCTGGGAGCCTGCTGCTCCTGTCGCCAAATGCTTCTGAAGGGCTGGAGTCCCCCTAGCTAATGAATTTATCATAAGAAGGAAGCGATTCACATGCACCGAGGGCTGGGGAGTACATTAGCAAGCCGTGCAAGTGTCCAAGATTAGAACTTGGCATAGATCAGTCTTGGCTTTTGAAATCCATTTATATGGATGCAGTGATCTTCAGCGAGCTGGAGTCAAAGAGATGTTGTGTTAATCTATAATGAAACACAAACTAACCCTGAAGGGAGAGGGGAGTGTGAATAGGGTTCTTATTGAAAGCAGCATTTCCAATGAACTACTCTTTCTCTTTTCTCCTTGTTTCATTCTCTGCCTTTCTCTCCTTTCTAACCTTTCTTCCTCTCTGCCTCTCATTCCTTTTCTCTTTCTATGCTGCATCATCCTTAGAAGGATCCTCTATTTTAAGTTGTTGGTTTTTAAAAAATCTGAAATCAAAGCAAATATCTGATTTATTTATTTTATTATTTTTTTAAATAATAATACATACATTTCTCATGACTAAGAAATTCTCAATAAAGATTGTGTTTGCGAGATGCAAGCTGTGAGCCTGAAGTTGACAACCTTATATTATATTTATAAAGTCTCACTTTTGCTGGGTTTGGATATAGTTTTTGTGCATTTTAAAAAAAATGCGTTTTAAACATTCATTCTCCCCTCTCCAGGGTTCATTTAGTTTCCAAAAGTTAGTGTTTGAAAAGTCTGAAATTCTTCCCTTTCTGTGACCTTAGCTGCTCTGCCTGAAACTGTTTCTTCACCCATCAGCGGTCTGGCCACAAGGTGGCACTGAGGGCCTTGCCCCCACTTTGACCATGGATACATTCTGGGCCCCAATCCCCAGCAATGCTGATATAATAATAATAATAAATAATAAAAAATATTATTATTATATACGGCTGTAGTCAAGTACAATATATGTATTAATACTGTAATACAATAACATCAAACAAATACAGACTAGTTATCCAGTCAAAACCAAACTCAGGCCTTTTTTTACTGAAAACTTACAAAGTTTCTGATTTTCACATTTTGGCCAGAGCAGAAAGAACAATAGCTGTTTCATTTTGAAGTATCCAAATTGTTTTTTTCCAAAACAAAGAAAGGAACCGATTCCACAACTGGTAAAAGAAACTTCTCCCTAGGTACCCGATATAGGGGACACACCCATAAGAGGTGTACTTGCTCTTCCACCTTTCCCATGGAGCATGGGCATAATCTATGGGTATTTTCAGACGTTACGAGATCACGCTCAGCCACAGTGAATTCCCCGTGGGGGAGCATGATCCCGTAACGTCTGGTCAGTGTTATGCCAGATGTTCACCCCCGTGAATCACGGGGGGGAATCAGATTTACCACGCTTCTGTCCCTCCTCCACAGAGGAGGAACGGAAGTGTGGTAAATCTGATTCCCCCGTGATTCACGGGGTTGACCACCCGGCGTAACACTAACCAGACATGACNGGAATTCCCCATGGTTGAGCGTGTCAACATCATGTCTGGCAGCTAACCATGGCCCGGAATCGGCGGCCGTGCTCGCCGCCGATTCTGGGCCGTGGTCAATTTCCTGGGGGGTGGGTGGGCGTAACGGCCGTATTGGCCACAGCACCTGCCCATCTCCGGGAGGGCGGGCTGCTGGGGGAGCATGGGGGTGGGTGGGGCTGTGCGACCGCACGTAGCACCGCGCAGCCCCGCCCCCTCCCCAGATTCCCCGCCGGGATCAGCTGGCACATTTATTGACATGCTGGTATTGATCCCGGCGGGGAATCAATAGGGTTATTCCATGATGGGGTGAATGCCTCCTTGTCACATCTGAAATCACCCTATTAGAGTAATGAATTTTTGCCCATCTTCACTCCTGTACCTTAGTATCCAATTGGCTCAACAAGTTTGGTTAGAGCCTCTCCAATGCTGATGTTCTTTCTGGCCCACCCTTGTTCTTCCTCAGGTAGTCAATGTACGGCTGGACTTAGAATTTGTGGGGCCCACAGTGAAAATAAAATGTAAGGTCCCCATAGCCCTGCCCCTATAGCCATACCTGTTGGTATATGTAACATCCATACGTTAAAGTTACTGTATTGAGAATAGAGCTGAAGCAGCAGCAGCTTTTACCATGCCGCGACTCCATTCTGCCATTTCGGAATTGCCCACGCCACACCACGGCTTTCCTGCCGACATTCTGCTAATTCCGCTGGCATTCTGCAAATTCGGAAACTATCGGAAAATTTGTGGATTTGTCAGAAACTGTCGGAAAACCGCTGTTTCGCTATTTTGTGGCGCTGGCGGAAGTAGCGAAAATGGCATGTTTCTGCTATTTGTGAAGCCTGTGGAAGTAGCAGAATGAAATTAGCGGAACTTGCAAAGTAGCGGAATGAAAGCCTCTGCCATGCCGTACCACTAATTACAGAAATGCTGTTTCCAGCGGAAATAGCTACCGCTGCGACTTTCTGCAACAGCCCTAATTAAGAACAGTAATTGACTATAGAGCCACCAGATGGCGCTGCTAAGTTTATGTGTACATGGAAGGGAGACGGGGTTTTACAGTTGAATTCCTTTGTGTAACCACTCCTTCTTCCCTTCTCTCTCATTGTGTTTGTCTCCAGTCTCCATTTTATCTTCTTACTAGTTAGATGCAACTAAGGATCTGTGCCTGGAAAGTCTTAAGTAAAGTTATGTTTTAAACCTTCAGCTGCATTTGTCCTTACTGATTGCAAATTAGTTATTACTCTGCAACAATACACCTTTAAGAATCGGCAGTCTGGTGCTTGCTTAAGAGGTTATTTTTGTGGACCCACTCTCTCTCAACCTCAATTCCTCATCTGAACATTTGGAATAATAAGAAGAGCATAGGACATTCTGGGTCAGACTGATGGTCCACTGAGCCCATCCTGCCTTCAGCTGTGGTCACCCTTGATGGCTTTGGAGAAGTACCCAACAGGTCATAATGGAGTGATCCCTTCACAGCTCCTGACAGTCAGAGGTTGTGTCCCCCAATCTACTTGACTAATGGCAATTTTGGGACCTATCCTCCAAGAAATTTTCTTTAAACCCAGTTATGCTACTGGCCTTACCAAAGTCGTCCAGCAAGAAGTTCCACAAGTTAATAATGACTTTCTTCATGGGGTTGATATAAGTGTCAACTAGCTATGCATTGAAAAGCACTTTGAACCTAAAATCACAATATAAGATCTCGTATCCAGATCAGTAACTGGACCTAGGTGTCCTGAGCCCATCCCACTAGACCAGGGATGGGGAACCTTTTTTATCCCGGGGCCACATTGAAAATTAGTACGAGCTCCGAGGGCCACATACAGATTGGGGGTGGGGGTACTTAACAGGTGTATTCAAGAAAAGGAGGGCTCAGATCATGGATCTGTGCCGTGGATCTGTCCCCTATCCTTGTGTGCATGCCCTCCTCTCTGCCCCATTATCCTGAGCTCATTTTTTCAGTGCTTAGGGGTAGAGACTGGATCCAGGGGCCAGATCCAGGAACTGATTGCAGGGGCCACATAAAAACTTGCCGAGGGCCACATTTGGCCCCCAGGCCTGAGGGTCCCCACCCCTTCACTAGATCATAGCGCCTCTCCCAATGAATAACCAAAGCGTATTTGGCGTCAACATATTTTACTAAATGTTATAAACAAACCCTGGAGGCAAGGGGAATGGTCTGTCCAGGAGGCTTTTCAATTTGCCATCACAGGCAGGTATGGTGCTAAGGTTGGGATTTAAAGCTGGACCTGGTCATTTCTCCTTCCTGACTTCCAATTAATTCCAAGCCAAGTAAATATGTTCTTTGCACTTTATCGTTCTGCAGTGGCTTTTCCTCTACAAATAATAAAGAAACGAAAACAAATGGTTCCCCAAATAAATTAAATACACATACCCAACCAAAAAGCAGCCCTCTTCATGCAAGTTAATTAATTGGAGCACTACTTTCTAGAAAAGCACCCTCTTAAATCCCCTGTTGCGGAAGGCAATTTTCTCACCACAATCACTCAGCGTCCCTGACAGACGGGAACACAATCGCTCCTCGACAGAAGGCGACTGGTGCAGCAGAGATGGAGTGAAAATAGATTTTTAACACCACTGCAAGGCTTGTAAGTAGCCAAGGAGAAAACATTCCCCCGGTAGGAAGTCCGCCTTTTGATGGAAGAGGCTGCTGGGCTTCAGCTCTTGCTCTCACTGAAGTCGGTAATTGACTTTCCCTGCTGGTATTTATAATGTGTGGAGCAGTTGGTGAGTGGGCTTGGCTGGTTCTGACATTCCGCACCATGCTTTGGTGTTGACTTTAGAACCCCGAGTTGCTCTTCCCCACCCTCTAGAGCAGGAGTGGGGAACTTCAGGCCTCGGGGCCAAATACGACCCATGGCAAATTTTGATGTGGCCTCTTTCCAGTTCCTGGATCTGGCCTCTGGATCCAGTTCCTATCCTCCAAATGCTGAAAAACTAAGCTCAGGGGAAGGGAGCAGAGATGAGGGCATGTACACAAGGAGAGGAAACAGACCCATGATCTAGAGGACCTTCCTTTTCTTGACCCCCACACACATACACTTCTGTGCAATTTGTACTAATTTTCAAAGTGGATCCCAGGAGGGGAAAGGTTACCCGGTCACCGCTTCCCTAAAATCAAGGGTGGCTGCTGAGCTTACCCAGCCGGCAACCAAGGATGGTGCAGCATGAATAGATGTTGGGTGAGTAAAGACAAGAATGAAGTCCCCTTGCTATGTTTTTAGGAAACCTGAATACCTTCCGTCCAGTCCTGAGCCTGGCCAGAATGTTCCACTCACAGTAAACCCTTGGGAAAAGGGTAGGGAGTAAATCTGGAACAAATGTTTCCCAAACTGAGCAAACCTGTTGAAAATCACCATACCCCAACCAAAACGGCCCCTCTGCCCATTTTCAACCCATCAGGTGTCTGTTTTGTTTTATTTCATGCTGGGTTGTTTTGGTTTTGGTGGTTTCTTGGTTCGGTTTTTGGTTGTATTGTTTCAGCAATAGTAGCACTACTGCGTATGCAAAATCGCCAAAAACGATGTAACCCAACTACTAAAGGGACTGAAAATCCTAAATAACCAAATCAGAAAACCACCCCCGTCTCTGCAGCCCCTCCAGTCAAAATGGATTATGCAAATAGTTTTATTCAGTATAATAGTCCTAAACGGCTTGGGACTCACTTATTTGGAAGATTGTCTGGCCTACCATGTCTCTTCATTGCCTGCGCGGTCGGCTGGGGATGCCCAACTGGGGATGCCAGTTTGTAACCTGGTCTCCATAGTGAGGAGGGCATTTTTGGCCACCACTTCACAGTTGTGGAACTCCCTCCCCTGGAGGTTTATTTTTGTCTGGGCATGAGTGCCTGTAGGAGGTCGTGTAAAACAATTCTCTTTACAAGGGCATTTGGCAGTAGGGGTTAGGGTAGGGGGGGTCAGGAGGTAGGGGGGGTTGGTGTGGAGAGGGGTTGGGAGGGATGGTATGGGGTTGTGGGATGTTTTATGTTTTGTATTTATGGGTTTCGTTTTTATATTTTGTATTTTAATATTGTAAGCCGCCCTGAGTCACCTTTGGCAGGAAGGGCGGAGTAAGAGTTTGAAAGAATGAATGACTGAATATTTAGAGATTACCCAAAAATTGAATGGTAAGTGCAAATAATGCATCTTCTACCCCATTCAGCTCTAGCAAGATGTCTGGGAGTGGCTAGTAGACTCCTCTATAATAAAACAATTAGCCTTAGCTCAGAGAAAATACCATCTGTCTATGAGGAAAAGACAGATGTCTGTCTATGGGCAAAATCCTCCATGCATTGAAGTCATCTGACATTGACTTTAATGATGGAGGATTGCAGTGTCATCCATCTTGAACTATGATCCCAAAGTCTTTCACAACCTGTGGTCCTGATCCAAATCCCACTGGCATCAGTGGGAATCTTCATAAATCCCATTGACCAGGCCACTTTGGGTTTAAATCAACTGCTCTAGTAAAGTCCCAGAAGATCTGTAAACAACCAGGGGAAGGCAGGACCTCAGTTTTATGCTTCATTCCAAGACTGGCAACTACCCCATCACACTAATCCTGTCAGTCCTGATCATTCCGGCTCTGAAGCACCAATTTCTTCTCCGCCCCTAGACCGTGCCTGGGCAGAGCTCAATTACCCGCAGGGTTTTGTGCGGTAGGCAAAATGCCAACTGGAGGCTAGGATGAAAATCCCAACCGCGTTCCACTTGCAGCTCAAGCAGTTTTCAAATGGTAAATTTGCTGATCCTAGCCTTGATTTTTAACCTGCCCCGTAAACAGGCTTTTCCATACATGGGAACTGGTCAGATGGGGCAGGTTCCAGGGCGGGGAGGGGGCACTGCTATTAAACTGCTAATTCCTGGGCACAATACTAATAATTTAACCATGTTAATAATATCAGCTGGTGCCCATGTCAAATCCATTGTTGCGTGATATGACCAAATCCATTAGTGCACACGTGGAAATCAATTACTGCACATTAGGGAACGTTTAACACTTTACGGCAGCCTTTTCTGTAGCATTGTTTGCACGGTGCGGCTGGATGAATCATTATCTGCCATGCTGGAAATAGATTTTTACATCTGTAATGAATGCATGCAGGTGCACAGCCCAGCACACACACTCTGGTAATGGCTTTGAAATAGGAAAACAAGACTGTTCGGGTGCCGGGGAGTCGGTGTTTGATATAAACCAGAATGTTGATTTGTGGGAGTAGGGGCGCGTTGCTAGTGAATAAAGTTGCCCCCTTCTTTTTGTGCCATAAATTTGTTTTCTCTTTGGATGTTAACACATATTTCCTCACCATCTTCTATAGCTCTTTTCTCTCACGTATGCTGCCCATGCTCGCTGGGCCTGATTTTCAGCTGTTTCTCTCAGCAGACGGGGGATGGGGGAGGAAGCCTCCGCTTCAGAAGAAGGAAGTACAGCTGCCTGTAATGCCTCGTGTTGCCAACAGTGTCATCCTGAAGCTGCTTAGTGATGGTGCTGGGCCTTAGCGCTGACATGACTCCCATTCATTTCAGCTGGGCTCCCATCGGTGCTAAGAGCAGATGCTGGCATTAAACAGCTTGAGTATCCTGCTGCAAATGCTCCAATAATTATGACTTAGGACTCTTCTCCTGGATGTTTTACAAAAACAAACACCCCCTGCCTCCACCTTTAGTTGAAACTCAGGTCCTATTGTCAAGATTTTTCCTATGGCACTGAAAGCAAATCATTTTTTTAAAAAAAGAAAAGCTAATATTCTCCTGTAGTGACATGAATTTATGCTGGGGTGGACAAACTGGCTTGGAAGCCACATGCAGCTCTCAATTGTCCACTGCTATCTGTTAACCGGGCGGATCAGCAGTATCTGCTTCTTGTTCCCGTGTCCTAATTCACGGCACCTGAGGGTGCTTTCCCACAGGGCAATATGTGCACCATTTGCCGCCAGGAAAAACTTGGAGGTTATTGTAATAACGAAAATGACATGCACACCCCTAAATAATAATGGTAATGTTTAGTTGTGTGGTAACATGGTAAACCGGTTAACTGTTGAAGTACTATTGTCTGGTTACTTGGCTTGTTGGTTAGCTGTTGCGGTAATCTGTTAACTGACAAACTATATGGAATGGTGGATATTTAATGAGGCTAATAAATATACTGTTTGTTTCAGCTCCACCCTTGTGCCATTTAAGAAAAATGTGGCTCCTGGTCAGGGCCTGTCTAAAGGTCTGTGTGTGCTGCCTTCTTGTTCCTGTGGACTAATTCACTGCACCTGAGGGTGCTTACCCCACAGGGCAATATGTGCACCATTTGCCGCCAAGAAAAACTTGGAGACTGGTTTGGGGTTGGGGCTGTGGCTCAAGTGGTAGAAATACATGCTTTGTATGTATAAGGTCCCAAGTTCAATTCCTGGCATCGCCAATTCAGGATCTCTGGTAGAATGCCTGTGCTGATCTCTGTTGGGGATCTTGGAGGCATCTCAGGTAACACACCTAGCTAGCCTCTAACCTCTGCCAGAGATGCTGGATTTGGAGCCAAAATTTGAAACCCCTGCTGCTATGTCAGGTTGTGACAATACTGGGCTAAGATGGACCATAGGTCTGACTCCATTAGGCAGCTCATATCAAATGCTGTGCATCTTGTGGGAAAACAAAGCTCAACAGCTTTGCCTATGAGGATGCAGTGCTGGAAAATCAAGCTCTACATCCTCCATATGATTGGAGGCAAAGCTGCACAGCTTTGTTTTTCCATGAGACACAAGCTGCACAGCATTTGCCTCCTGGAGTTTTTCCTGGAGCCCCATGGGAAAGCACCCAAAATCTCAGCAGTTAAAACTGCAGCTGCTCCTCAGAATCTCAGCAGCCAGGACCACAGAGTGCAGGTTCTGCCAGCCAATCACAAAGCAGGAGAGGCTTCTCCTGGGAGATGCTTTAAAGGGGTACAACTGCATGTGTCTTGTGGCTCTCAGCCATGTGATGATTTTGGTGTGTGGCTTTTGGGGTTGGGAAATTTGTCTGCTCCTGCTCTGGGGTCTGTACATAGTAGAGGTGGGACCCCGGGCCCATTACCGGCTACCGGATTTACCGGTTACCGGTTCTCCGAAAACCGGATTCCCGGATTAAATCCGGTATACCGGTACCGGATTTATTTCATTGATTTCAATGGGGCGCTGTGTCCCCATTGAAATCAATGAAATAAATTAAT
>QEPC01009472.1:19027267-19076479 GCA_003113815.1 Sphenodon punctatus | reverse complement strand
AAGCGCACTGAACTTTAGTAGGGGTGATCCCTGGGGGGTTGGGGGGGTGTTAAACACCCCCCCCAGGGATCGGGTCATACTTACCGGCGGCTGCGGGGACGCCGCGGCCGCTGGTGCTGGGGGGTGGGCTCGCCTCTGGATCTTTTTTTAAACAAAAATCCAGGCTGGGCAGGGTGGATGGGGGGTGTCCCCCCTTCCACCCGCGCAGCCTGGACTCGGGGAGGTTTTTTTTAAAAAAAAACTTTTTTACTGGGGCTTTAAGTTTTTACATTGTAGCCATTTTTAAATGGCTGCAATGTAAAAAAATCTGGTACCCGGAATCCGGTACCCCGGACCGGATTACCGGGTCGAATCCGGTAATGCCGGTACGCCCGGTACTGGCATTATCGGATACCGGATTTTACCGGTTTCCCGCCCCGGGTACATAGGGTGTTTTGTTTTTTTAATCAACCACCAAATATCTCAGAGAGATTGTGTGGTTGTTGTGTGGGTCCCAAGTTACAGAGAGGGAAGCAAAGTGGTTTGAATGCTGTCTTTTATTGGACCAACTGCTGTTGGTAGAAATGAGCAAGCTTTCGGGCCAACAGGGCCCTCCCTCAGATATCACTCGATCCACTTTGCTTCGCTCTTTACCAAATATTTCAAAATTTGTGATAAAATTAGGAGAATAGGGATTCACGTGTGCCAGCTGGGCACCTCTGGGGCTGCTCCTGTGTTTAACTGTGCTGCAGCACTTTAGGACTTGCAATACATGTTCCTACTCCGTCCCTCCCTCTCTAAATACTAAGGGTGGGAAACCAGTTAAATTCCATTTTATTTTCATTTTGGTTTGGGGGGATTTCTAGATTTAATTACGGATTCCTATTTTCGGTTCTGTATTTAAATCCATTAAAAACAAAAATCTTTTTAAAAACCTGTGCATGCACAAAATGACCCTGGGGCCATTCTGTGCATCTGCACCCTTTTCAAAAATGGCGCTGACAGCATTGGCACCATTTGGGGAAAGGGGAGAAGTCTGGAGTTATGGATTTCCTTCCACTCCCATCTCCTGGAGTCCTGGAGTGGTACTTACTGGCCTCAGAGGGCTTGATTTAGTTGGTTGAAGCACTGTCACTACTGTGGGGGCTCTGGCAGGCCCCCTCACCATGAGGTTCTCCCTTCTCCAGATTGCACATGTGCAAAATGGGAACCAAAATGGGTGCTGCCCTTAACCAAAATGGCGGTGGCCAAAATGACATCACCACCATTTTGGTTAAGGGCGGCATCCATTTGCACATGCACAAAATGGTCCCAGTGGCCATTTGTGCATGCATAATCTGGAGCAAGGAGAACACTGTGGCAAGACAGCCTGCCAGAGCCCCCACAGCAGCGGTGCTGCTTCAGTCAAGCTCTCCAAGACTGGTAAGTATCACTCCAGGGCCCCGCCGGATGAGAGGAAAATGGATCTGAAAACTCCAGATTCAGAACTGGCAGAGGGTAATTACCAGTTGCTTCGGATTAACTTGTAATGGCCCATTCTGAATTAACTGGATGGCCATTCCAAATTAACCCCTACTAAATACACATCTGTCTACCCTGGTGTATACTTGTGCAAGTGACTATAAAGGGGTACGGCAATTATGCCAAGCTTGCTTGGAAAAGTCCTGTACTAAAGGAACTGCATAAAGGGAAAGGAAAGTTACCCCCAATTGTGCTCTCTCTCTCTTACACACACACACACACACACACACACACACATACATTCTTTAACAACCCACCCTTACATCCACCTACCCTGTATGTTCTCTGTCTCCCTCTGTGCCCTGCCCTCCCTTTCTCTCACACACACACCCCTTTCACACTCAAAGAGGGAGAAAATGGATGTAGGTTAATTTTTTGGTCCCCTCTTATAATGACTCATCCATAACGATTTCCATTGGTTATATATTTCCTTGTGTGGCAGAAACAATTTACTGCATTCCTACAAAGCCTATTTTCTCTGCGTGATCTGCTTGTGTGGAGGTTTGGGAAGTAATTTACAGATATTTTGCCTCGAAATAGCTTACAAAGACAAAAGGGTCCTGTTGACACCAAGGTGCACTCCTCTCGGGCTGGAAAAATGGAATAAAACAGTTTTAAAATAAAAACACCTTTATTATCATCACTTAAAGTTAAATTCTAAAATCATACACTCGTGGCTGATATCTCCCTCCTCCCTTTCACCTGTTACAGCTCCCAGGGTGGGGGGTGAAGGACACTCTTCCTGCATTGCTGAATTGGGATTCAGTATTTAATGCTTTACACCAGGAGCCAGTTTTTCAGCTTGTGTCAATCGCTATTGACTGCAGAGAGCTATTCTGATTGCCACTAGCTATGGAGCGAGTCCCATGTCGTCTCCTGCACTTACAGCTCATTCTCACAGTGCTCATTTGGAGTGGGGAGTGGCATACATCTGCCTTCTGAATGTTGTGTGAAATCTTTGTCAGGGCCTGTGCCCCCTGGGCATCCCTTCCTCTCTGCCAACTGATGCAAGTGGTGGGCCGGGCCATTGGAAGGCAGGGTAGGGCTGCCAGTGACGTCTTGCAGTTTGATCCTCAGATTCCAATTTTGGCCTATGGCGGAGGGTCAAACTGTGAAAGGTGGCAACCCTTATGCAAGGCACTGCTATAAAACAGGGAAAACCCAGATTAAAGAACAAGTGGTGAGCATGCAAGGGGGAAAGTGGTTGTATGAATGAGGCCTTTGTCTAAACCATTTCTTCCCAGTCCTGCAGTGAAGCGCAACTTACTCTATTGGTTTATGTAAATTTATAGTCCCACCCTAAACCAAAGGCTAAGTGTAGATGACAATTTTGGTGTGAAAATTGACCATTCCTGAAACAACGGGAATGTTTGTCTTTTGGGGAATCTTTCCAAATGTTCTTCGCCCTCTTTTTCACGTTCAGGATTGTTTTCACCCTATTGCCTCTTTTGGTATTTCCACCGGTGAGTGTTCAATACCTTTTGACATTTTCCCAACACCTTTGTCACCACTTTTGTGGTCATTATCGTGTTTCCAGCTTGACAAAAATGCCAAAAAAAAAAAAACTGTGGAGAAAGGGCCATTTTTGATGAAAACACTACAGTATTTGCCACGAATCGTCATTTTAGCTCTAGTGACAACATATAAAAACAACATGTAAAATATGTATAAATACATTAAAAGACATAAACGTCCCCTAAAAAACCCATGTCCCTTGCCTCCTCATCCCCTATCCCTGCTTGCCAAACACTTGGCCAAATAGAAATGTCTGGGTCTGTTTTGAGCTCATCCAGTTGCAGGATCAGGGTCTACAACAGTGAGGGGGAACCTATGAAGCACTTTGAAAATGAGTACAAGCTGTGCCAGCCACATAGGAGTCAAGGATAGGGCTGCTTACGGTGTGCTCAGGGTGGAGGAAAGAAGGGGAATGTCCAGATCATTGATCTGTGCCATAGAGCCATTCCATCCCCTACCCTTGAGTGCATGCCCTCATCTCGGCTCCCTTCCCCTGAGCTCAGCCTACCAGTGCTTGAGTGCAGGGACTGGATCCATGGGCCAGACTCAGGAACTGGAAAGGGGCTTAATAACAAGCATAGCAGCCCTGGTCAGATTTGGCCTCTCGGTCACAGGTTCTCCACCCCAGTCTACAACATCATCTCTGAAGTCAAGGGAAAATTTAGCACTGGCGAAATGGGGGGAACAGGCAAAGAGCTGGCTGTAAGGAACAGGGCTTCAACTGGCCTCCTGGGGGAGGTGGCTGGCTCCGTAGTGCCACCACCACACTTAAGCCAGCACCCAGGATGTTTCTGTGAGGAGCTTTTCTTCTGCTGGTCAGGCCCCGCCCCTAGGCTCGGTCCTGTCTAGTTCCATGCGGCGCCCCAGCATTCTGATTGGCTGCCTGCCCGAAGGCGGGCCTGCAGTCACAGGAAACTGGGTGAGCCATCTGTTTCCTTTTCCTGTCTCCTACTCCCTACAAGACTGGCTGCTATTTGAGGGCTGGAGCTTATTGGCCAAGGGGAGGGGGCTTGTCCTTCTGACTTCTTGACATGTTGGGAGGTATTCCATCAATGGCCCATGACCCGGCCACATACACTATACAAACCCCTGCTGACTGGAATTACTTCCTGCTCGTCCAGTCCAGGGCTGTCCCAGTGCGCCACAATCCTAACCCGCACTGGCCCCCACTTGCTGCTTCAGTCTCCAGATTCTCCAGAGAAAATCTCTGCCAACACTGTGATTGTCTCATTGATCGTATCTGTCTGAGCTATTTCTAGGATGTCAGTCACCATCGTAGCAACACGCCCCATCTGTGATTTAGGGCTGATAGATAGGCTGTCACAGAGGGGTAGATCGCGGCCTTTTGTCATTTTAGGATTTAGGAGCTTTTGCTCAGTGTTTCCTTTAGCTTTCCCCTGTTTGCTGCCATTCCTTTTATTTGGTTACATCACGGAGTCCTTAGCAAAGAGATCGGTCTTTCAAAGTGCTCTGAAAATGGGTCTTGGTTAGAGCTGAAATGGGTACCTGTTTTGGTACCCACTGGGGTAACACTTTTCAGGTACTGTTTTGGGTATTTGAATTGGTACCCAAATACTGACCGAGTACTAAAAAAACCCTGATATTTTTGTTACCAGTTTTTCGAGTACCCGAAATTACCCCTCACCCCCCAAAAAAATACCTGAAAAAAATCTTGAAATCCAAGACAAAAACAACAACAACAACAACAACAACAACAAAACCCCCAAGATGAAGCCAGTATTTTGGTATACCGGTTTATTGGTATTTTGAAATTTCAGTAGTTCAGGGACCTGATCAGAAAACAGTTTGAGTACCAAAAAGTACCTGAAATGCTTAGTCTGATTCAAGTCCTGAAAACTGGCTGGGTGGGTACTCATTTCAGCTCTGTGATTGGTCCTTTTCGCTCCACAGGATCCTTTACTGATCCAGAGGGGCTGGAATTGAGATCGTTATGTTGGTTTCATTTTTAACGTTGAATCTAGGACTCAAGAGGTGGAGGCCAAGATTCTGGGCTTGGGATCCTGAATGATGTTACAATTTTGTGATGATAAAAGGGGTGTGTGCATGTGTGTGTGTGTGCGTGCGCATGCGTAGGGCACTGGCAGAATTGACTTTAGGAGGAGCCTGTGGAAGGAAAGCCCCTTCAGGCTCTGGCGGGCTCCTGGTTTTGACCTTTGACCTGGACTTCAACTATGAGTCTGATAACCCTGGGGACTGCTGATTGCTGACCCTTGCCCCGTGAGTACTAGGGTCCCAATCCTGCAAACCTGACATATGGCCAGCTCTGACCCCGCACCCAAAGGGCTCCAAGGAGGAAGGGAGGGGGGAATTGCACTCTCTTACCTCCCCACCCTCCCGGCACCCATGTGTGTGGTCCACACCTTATCCCTAGAAGATGGAAATAGGAATCTCTTAGAGTATATCAATGAGCACCCGAGTGGACTGTGAAGAATTGCAGGAGGATCTTGTGAGACTGGGTGACTGGGCATTTAAATGGCAGATGAAATTTAATCTGGAAAAGTGCAAAGTGATGCACATAGGGGAAAATTACCCAAAACTATAGGTACACAATGCTGGGTTCTAAATTAGGAGTTACCACTGAGGAAAGGGATCTTGGCGTCATTGTGGACAATACGTTGAAATGATCCTTCTCTGAGTGTGTGATGGCTATAAAAAAAAACAAAACAGTGTTAGGAATAATTCGGAAAGGAACAGAGAATAAAACTGAAAATATTGTAATACCTCTATAGAAATCTATGGTAGAACCGCACCGTGCATATTGTGTGCAGTTCTGGTTGCCCCATCTCAAAAAAGACATATTAGAACTAGTAGAAAAGGTACAGAGAAGGGCAACAAGGGTATGGAGCAGCTCCTGGATGAAGAGAGGCTGGATAGGTTAGGGTTCTTCAGCGTGGAGAAGAGATGACTGAGATGGGATATGACAGACGTTTATAAAATCATGAGTGGTGTGGAACACTTAAATACGGAGCAGTTATTTACCCTCTTCAAGAATACTAGAACAAGGGGACACTCCATGAAATTAACTGACAGCAAATTTAAAACAAGAGAAAGTATTTTTTCACTCAGCGCAAAAGGCCATATTTGAAGGCAAAAGTGACACTTGATATAGGACTAAAGACCTTGGATGCTAATTCCCTGTGTAATTTGTTGATTTAGGCACCCATCCTGACAACACTTAACCACTTGGCACTGCTACCCTGTTACAGTTACCTCTTACT
Source organism: Sphenodon punctatus (assembly GCA_003113815.1). Lineage (NCBI taxonomy): Eukaryota > Metazoa > Chordata > Lepidosauria > Sphenodontia > Sphenodontidae > Sphenodon > Sphenodon punctatus. The sequence goes on along the minus strand of QEPC01009472.1, from coordinate 19,070,225 downwards.
GTTGGGGGCTGGACCAACAGGGAATGGATTTGTCACTGTGACCTCCTCAGTACTTCTCCCAAGAGACCGAGATTGGCCATGATTGGAGACAGGATGCTGGGTTTGATGGACCGTTGGTCTGACCCAGTACGGCACTACTTATGTTCTTATGATCCTTCCTGATATGGGGCAGCCAGGATTATTGTTGTCAGACCCATTTTACAGATGGGAACTGAATGTGAAAGATGATGATTCTGCCTAAGGCCATCTAATAAGACCATGATTTGGACACAGAATTCCCAGTTTTGAGTCCCTCTTGCTAACTGCTGTACCAAGTCTGTCCTTGTTAGCAGTAGTAAAAGTTCAGCACAGAGAATACAGTAAAAACATCAGGACCAATCCCAAGCCCTGCAGATCCTGTGCACCCAGGCCGCACAGAAACCACGCAAGCTGACATTGTTGGCACATAGTGCCACGCGGAAACCATGTCCACGTGCATGAGATCCGCAGGGCTTGGGATCGGCCCCATCAACCTAAAAACAACCCAGCTACACAATGCTTCCCTCCCCGTTCTCTCTTCCCCAGCCCTGCTTGCACCCCCTGCCTGACTTCTGTTCCCCTGTCCCTATTGGCACTCGCCTGTTTGTGCCACCTACTCCGCATGGTCCTGTGTTCCCAAATCTCCTCTTGGCAGGCAGTGATGCATAGTCTCAAAACCTACTGTCTAGGTATATGTAACATTACATCTGCCTGAGAGGACAATAGTCAGTTACATCTCCTAGTTACAGCACTTAGTCCTTTATCTGTGGCTGTGGAGACTGATGCCTTTTGTTCTCGTATTATGTTCAATCCTTGGTGTCAGTTAAGACCAATGGCCATTAAATTTTAATGCTGTCCTTGATGGTTTCAGTAGCACTTTTATGACCCCCAAGAAAATTCCTCCAGCCCATCCCTCTCCATTTCAAAGTCTTTATAAGAAATCCTGCTAGGGACAGTGACAATCCTTAATTAGTGAAAGTAACTCTCATAACTTTACTGAAAGACTTGCATTTTGGGGCATTCTCTTAGAACAATTTCAGCTTTCATTTAAAGAAAGTACATTTCTAACCCTCTGCATGCACCAAAGACTGAAAGCAGGAGACAAACGAAAAGCATTGGTAACTTCTTTTTAAAAAAAACAAACGATTTTTAGGGCAAGCACATTATTTTTGAAGGGTAGTGGGAATCCCACTCACAGGTCTGAGCATTTGAGGGACAGTAAGCCTATAAATACATTTAGTCACTTTCCCATGGGCTTGCGTGATCCAAAGTCATAAACACAACTTGTCAAACTAGAGCAGCTGAGATGGGGCGGGGAGGAGGGTGGTCAGGGTGACACCTCCATCCATGGAGATTGAAAGCAGAAAATGGGGGAACTGGGGCATAACACAGGGGTGCAGGAACACGCATAACTATGAGTCTGGCCAAGACACAGGTGTGCAGGGAGACCCTTTGTCTTAAGGGGAACGTGGGGCAGTTGAGAAAAAACTTGTGGGGAAGCCTTCATTATAGGGGGAAGGGATGGACTTTGCAAAGCACGGGGTGGAGAAGTCAGGAGAGACACCCATGTCTGTATGGGAAAGTGGGGGACTAAGCACTAGGAGCTGCCCCCTCCCCATCAGAGAACAAGGATAAAAGCCATGGGGAGTGGGATCCTCCCCTCAACGCTGTGGGAGGCTAAAGGGACTCCTCTCCAGGCTTATGGGAGAGGCCAGAGGGAAGGCGGGAGCAGGGTCACAAACAGCGGGGGAGGCAGTTACCTGGCCCCCTCTCTAGCTGTGTCTGCTCAGCTCCTCAGGAAGCACCACCTTTACCCTCCTTGGATGCAGAAACCACAGCAGAAGTGGTGGGAAAACGTACAGAAGCATACATACCGAGTAAGCAAGGAATCGGCCTGTTAGGAGGTATGGTACTCGGTATGCTACTCAGGGAGCAAAGGGGAAGGGGGGAAGCAGAGGACAGGGAAAGGGGCAGGGCGAATGAAGAACAGGTCAGGAAGGGGATCCAGAGACATATACTCCCTTATAGGGGCTTTTCCTGTCCCTATGTAAGGGGACTTGGTACTCAGAAAAAATACTCGGTAAAATACTGTGCATTTCACCATGTACTGACTACTGAGCATTCAACCGCATTACCAAGGACTGGCTGAACACTCGAGCCCAATTCTCGGAAACTCAGAAATACTTGCAAATATTTTTTTTACTATTTGGTTCAGCCCTAAGTGAAATGTTAACTACTTTTTCTACAGCTCCATAACAGGTGCTTGCTATTATGTACATATCTCTCCCCTGCATTCATTTTCATCGTTCGATTATTGGTTTCTTCCAAGTATTTGAAATGTTAACAGTCCCTACCCCCGAAAAGCACAGATAGAGGGAGGGGGAATGTTATCACACTTGCTGCTCTAGTCCAGTTAGTGGCATCCTCTCCTACTTTGGGTTTGTGTGGTTTTTATTTTGGGTAGCCTTTTGAGGGAAAATATCTGAGCATCCTACACACACACACACACACACACACACACTTTCCACCCTCTGTTTATAACTTAGCCTAGTGCCCTCCCCTCCCCTCTAGAATGTCGTCCAGGGTTTGGGTCCCCAGCACAGGTGGAGGCAGCAGCAGAATCCAAGCAAGAGAGCAGTCTCTCTGAGCAGCAGGTAAGCTGCTGCAGTTTCTCCCAGGCATGTACAACTCCAGGACCAGCCAGTGCAGCGAGGGAGAAGCCTGATGCTGCTTCTCCCCTGCTCCTGGTACTGTGCATCTCATGCTTAGCACCCCCACTCATCCCCTAGCCTAGCCCACATCTGTTGCGGCTTCTGCTGCTTCCTGGCTTGGTGCTGAACGTGAGCTCCAGGTAGAGGCTCTTCCCCAGTCTCCACTGCAGTCTGGAGGGAAAGGTGGCCACAGCCCGGTGCCACTTACTCTTATTACAACTGCTGGAGGAGGTCGCCCTGCCTTGCTCATCTCCTCCCACCCAACCTGGGGCCTGAGCACCTGCCCAGGAGCCGTGCCCCCTCCCCCTGTCTCTAAAGTTACTTGGATCTACAATCGGTTTTCTGCCACCTGCTGGTCATGTCCCAGCCTTCGGCAGTTTCCATGAAACTCCAGAAATCCTGACGTAAGTTAAAAGAACCACCCTCTCTCCAGTGGATGACATGGAAATTCAAAATGGCATACATTCAAAACTACGCGGCCGATTTTCAAACTGTAAAAGCATGAATAGACTAGAATACAAACATGATTTTTTTCATACTTTGACACCGCCACACAGATAACCTAAAACACAGTTACCCTTGTTAACGTGGTATGGCCGCAAACCCTCACAAAAAAGCACATCTACCTCCCATTTTCAAATGACTGTAACTTTTTTTTATTTTAATCCAATTTGCATGTCCCCCCCCATGATGGTTAAGTATGGGTTAGTTGCAACTACTGTTAGGTGGATTTACAGGTGGTTGAAGAACCATACTCAAAGAGTGCTCATAAATGGCTCCCCATCAGTCTGGAGGGATGTATCAAGTGGGGTGCCTCAGAGCTTGGTCCTGGGCCCTGTCTTTATTACAAGACTGGTCAACATCTTTATTAATGACTTGGACGAGGGAGTAGAGGGGATGCTTATCAAATTTGCAGATGACACAAAACTGGAAGGGATAGCTATTAGCTAACACTGTAGAAGACAGAAACAAGTTTCAAAATGATCTTGACTGTATGGAAAGCTGGGCCCAAACTAGCAAAATGAAATTTAACAGAGATAAATGTAAAGTTCTGCATTTAGGTAAGAAAAATCAGACGCACATGTCTAGGATGGGTGATACCTGGCTTGGCAGCAGTAGATGTGAAATGGATCTTGGGGTTGTAGTTGATCACAAGTTGAACATGAGTCAGCTGTGGGATGCAGCTGCTAAAAAGGCTAATGCAATTTTAGGCTGCATTAACAGAAGCATGGTGTCCAGGTCACAAGAAGTAATAGTTCCACTCTATTCTGCACTGGTCAGACCTCATCTGGAGTACTGTGTTCAGTTCTGGGCACCACATTTTAAGAAGGACATTGACAAACTGGAACGGGTTCAGAGGAGAGCGAGGAAGATGGTCAGGGGTCTGGAAACCAAATCCTATGAGGAAAGGTTGAAGGAGCCGGGTGTGTTTAGCCCGGAGAAGAGAAGACTAAGGGGAGACATGATAGCGGTCTTTAAATATCTGAAAGGCTGTCACATAGAAGATGGAGCAGACTTGTTCTATGTTGCTCCTGAGGGCAGGTTTAGAGCCAATGGGCTAAAATTACAAGAAAGCAGATTTCGGGTAAACATTAGGAAGAACCTCCCAACTATAAGAGCTGTTTGACAGTGGAACAGATGTACTAGGGCGGTGGTGGGCTCTCCTTCACTGGAGGTACCCAAACAGAGGCTGGATGCTGTAGCTCTGGATTTCCTGCAGGGAGCGGGGTGGACTAGATGGCCTCTGAGGTACTCTTCCAACTCTAAGATTCTCTGATTCTATTTTATAAGCAATACAATTGTCATGCTTTTAACAGAGAATGTGACGCACCTTAACTCTAGAGCTGATCTCACCTCTCTATAATATATGATACATAATGTGTGTGTGAGAGAGAGGAAGAGAGGGTGCTAAAGAGAAAGGAACTCCCTTGTGTACAAGAATATATCTGGTAATATAGGCTGAGTTAGCTTCACTTCCCCTCGGTTCAGATATATATAGCGATGGAAGAACCAATCTTGATAACTAACATATTTGACCTCAAATCCCAAATGAATAAAGTCTGAATGTTTAGCCTGCCTTGGGTGTGACAGCCCACGCCACCGGGGTTGGGATTTAACAGTAACCTCTTTTCTTTCTTTCTCAATTTTCCTGCATGCTTCCTGTTTCGGAAATGAAAAAAAACCCCAAACAACGATTATGTTTCCTTATGACCCCATTGTTACCAGAGACTCGGACGGCCCCAGGTGCCTTCCAATCTAGGCTATTCTGGTGAGATGGATTAACAAGCATCTGAAATGGATCGCAGCTCAACCATGTCCTCTTCACATTCCCGCCAGAGAGCGGCTGCGTAACCCTCGCGTTCCCGCCGCTACCCCCGACCCTCCCAATGTGCTAAACTTTTATATCTGCCTGTGCTTGTGGCTAGGGCTGAAATGAGCAGTAAAATTGCTCTCCAAGTTTAATAGCTGCCGTTATGGATCATTTGTTTATCCAGCCATTAACTGATAACCATTATGGCTGACTGACACACAGAATAACCAAATACCACAACGTTACCGTATTATCTTTATTGGATTGCCGTGTCGCTGCATAACTGGAATGTTACTGTTATGAGAATGAAACCAGGTGTGGGGGAGGGGCGAGTAAACAGAAAGGGATGATGGGCAATGTGGTAATTATTGGTAATAGGATGAATGGCACACTGAGGTATTACGTGGTAACATAGTCAATCAGTAAAATGGTTAAGCAGGTAAACCACTGAGCAATAAATGGATGCTGCTTCGTAACTGGTTCTTGCCAGACGGGATTGGATACCGTCGATTCAGTCAGTTACCAGATAGCGGCAGATAGCTGTTCCAGATCACCTTGCATCATCCACATCCAGGTGAGATGGCTTGCTCATCCTTTATGATGCATTGAGCCATCAGCACTTCTATGACAGGAGCCATCAAAGGCCTGTTCTCGCATGTAAAGGTTGTTAGCCCAAAGGAATTACTCTAGAAGAACTAACTTGTTCTTTGTTCTCACAAGCAAGGAGAATCAGGGGTTAAATAGGTCTTTCCCCTCTCCCGATCTCCCTGCTTGGGAACGTGCAATAAACTGCCAGCAGGGGGAGATGGAATAAGAAGCAGTCCATGAGACATAAATGCTGTGAGGGTAACACAAAAGCAGGAAGTGGTGAGGTTTTCTGAGACAGTGGAGGATTCAAAGAAGGAGGCAGTTACATTCTGCTGGTGCATGTGAACAGACCCCTGAAGTAATAGCCTTCCACCCTATCCCACCTGTTTAGAGAGAGAAATACTTCCTGCCTCTGTCCTAATGTTAACCTCCTTGTTTGTCCAGAGGTTAGATGCTTCCCTTACTTCCCCAAGATTGATTGTAAGCTGCCCGGAGCCATCTGTTGATGGGAGGGGGTGGGATATAAATGTAAACATACATAAATAAATAAATAAATAAATAAAAGTGCTTGTAGGAACAAGTCCAAAGAAAACTTGACACTTCACACAATCCTTCTCAGAGAAAGGATGAAACCACAAGTGGCAAGTAGGCCTGAAACAGATTGTCCATTTCATATCCACAGAGATTATCCTTATTTTCAGAACAGTATGTGAAAATCCAACATGTTTTTGTTTACATGACAGATCTCCACATATCCATTAATCTGGTTCAGTAACTCCACTTATTTTGTTAGTTTGATTTGGTCATTTACTTCATACTAGCTATTGATAATCTGTAATAGCCAAAATGAAATAATAATCGTTATTTTTATATAGCGCCCCCCTGCCATAGCACTCAGAGTGCTTTGCATATAACAATTTAACACAACTTGTAGTCCTTATAAGAACCCTGTGAGGTAAATTAGGATTAGAGAATATTGTGACTTGCCCAAGATCACCAAGTACGTTTTGTGGCTAAGGCAAGATTAGAACCAGGGCTCCTCTCCGGTCTAAGTACCACACACTTAACCATTACACCACACTGGCTTTAAACACTGGTACAAATACCAGAATGACCAATGTGTCCAATGTAAAATACCAAAATACGCAAAATGGAATGGATCTCTGAAGAAATGGAAACCAGATAACGGATGATCTCTCTACCATAGGACCCAGATCGGACAAATCCGTCAGATGCAGTATTTGCTGAAACAATCCATATCAGTCCTAGTGACATTTTAGTCATGCTGTTTAATTCAGTATTGAAAGGGGCTTGGAGATTGCAGTGAAGAGGGCGCCCAAAGGAGTGAAGGGGGTGCCCCAAGGGCCTGTTTCAAGTAGAAATGACAGTCAAAAAATCAGATAATTGTGCTGCTATTGGGGGCGGGGACTGGAGATTTTGCACAGAATTTTACAGCCAGAAGCGACCATTCTGATCATCTAGTCTGGCCTCTTGGATAACATAGACCATAGAGATGCACTTAGCAATTCCTCTATCATGCTTAGAGCTTTGGCTTGCGCTACATACCTCCCGCCATTTCAACCAACCAAAGAGGAACAAAGCTCTGCAGAGTCAATAAACTCTGCTTACTCGTGCATTTACGTGCACCCCTCCTAACATTCCAAGTGCATACAGAGGAACAGACGCTCTCCTGCTCATTGTTCCACACAGTTTCTTGTAGGGGTGGGAATTCCGGTTCTCCCGAGAACCGATATTGCCGGTATTTGGGTGTATTGGATTAATCTGATAAATCCGATATTTACCTGTACCAGCATACCGGATCTTTAACATTGGGCATTTTACCATGTTTTTTTTTACATTGCGGCCATTGAGATAAACGGCCACAATGTAAAAAAACCCGGTAAAATGCACAATATTAATGATCCGGTGTGCCGATACTGGTAAATCCAGTACTGGGGAGATCCGATACCGGTAAATCCGGTATCCGGTATTCTTCCTGGTGTCCCACCTCTAGTTCCTTGTCATTCGTTCATCTCCACATTGTCCTTTCAAATGCTTTTCTTGTGAGGCAACCAGGAAAGAGGTGCCTGAGGCTTGAATACTGGTCTTTTTGTCTCTCTCTCTCATGACAGATGGACTTTGATGCTCGAAAGAAGGGCAGTGGGTTTCAGCACCCAAAGAGGGACCATTGTTCTTAAGTAGGGACTTCTGGGAGATATGAACCATGGGAACATCTATAAAGTATGGATGGATATCTTTCTATAAGAGCAGTTGGTGTGTGAATGTGTGTGTGTGATGTGGACACCTCTGCAATAGGAACTACCCTGAAGTCATTTTCACCCTTCATATAAATGTCCCCAAACAGTTTTGAGAGGAAGTGACTCTTGCTTACCATCAGCATGACACAGTTTTGAGATGGCGATGTAAATTGTTCTCCCTGTTACTCATGCTCTGAGTCATCCAGCCTGTGTCCCTCCTCCCTTCCCAATGCATGATATTTAGGGTTTGTATGCTGGGAACTAAGTCAAAGTGGCAGCCATCAGGGAAAATGAGAAGGAAACCTATTTAAAGAAACAGAAAATCAGTGATTAGTAGGTGGCAACAAAAAGAACATTTCATCCCTCCCTTCATAGGCTGCTGTGGAGAATTAGATGGTATGTGAGTCCTTGTGCCTACCTAAGGAGGTGATGTTCACTCACACAAAGTTTTTGTAGAGGAGGGAGTGGCACAAACCCACATTTAGAAGGTGTTTCCAGACACGACAATGACTCACTTTATTCCCCTTTACCCCACAGCGGGGCAGCCACCATCACGTTAGTTCCTGGGCACCAGATGTTCACTCAGAATAGATACCGGCTGTGTTGGCGGCTAGTGGGGTCTGTGACTTGGGAAAGTATCCGAGTCACAGCCTGCACTAGCCACCAACATGGCCAGGATCCAGCCACCCAACTGGGTGTAAAGCGGGACCATCACATTTGAAAGCCTGCTTTTCCCAGCTGGGTCGGAGGGCCCGTTATGACCAACCACCATAGTGGCTGTCATTGGCCGCCAAGGTTGCCCATCAGGGGCGGAGGCTGCTGCACACAGCGTGGGGACGGAGGGGGGCACGCCCGTGTGTCTCCCCAGCAGCCCGGCCCCCATCACGTCAGTTCAGGGCCTAGACCTGTCCGGGCCACAGTGGCAGCCCAATTCCAGACTGGGGCAGAGCATGGTGGCAGCCAAGCACCATCACATATGAGAACACCCATTGTGTTGAGTGAAATCCTTACCACCTCCTGTGCTTCCTGGCGATTCGTTGTTCTCTGCCACCTGATGCAAAATATGGGTGATTGAAATGGAGGGACGTTGGCAGCTGTGTGAACATGTTGCTATGGGAAAAGGCGAACGCAGATTATGGAACAAGTGGTTACAAGGAGGGAAGATGTGGAATGAATGGGTTGTTCTGGCCCATGCCTGCTATGCCTCCCATGCAGCATTTCTCATCCTCTTGGCTCCTTTAGTTACCCACAACTGGCGCTGAAACAAATAATGAGAGTAATTTCATATTTGTGAATATATTTCAATGGTCCATCAAATATGTATTTATTTTTATTTTTTTACATTTTGCCCTGCCCTTCTCCAGAGGCTCAGGGCGGCTTCCAACATCCAAAACATAAATTACAGTAAAATACATTAAAATACATTAAAACCCCAGCATCATCCCACCCACCTCACCCGCTACCCACCAGTTCTCCTCCCGAAGCCCCTCTACCCAATCCCACCAAATCCTATTCCTGCCTGCCAAATGCCTGGCCAACTGAAAAGGTCTTGCGTCTTTGCTGGAAGACGAACAGGCTCAGGCTTAAGTGGAACTCCTAGGAGAGGGAGTTCCATAACTGTGGGGCAGCAACCGAGGATGCCCCCCCCCCCTTGCCCTCGTTGTAGCAACTTCGTGGGCAGTTGGAACTTGCAAGAGGGTCCCGCTGGCTGACCTCAGAGGTCGTTACAGGACATAGGAGAAGAGGCGGTCTATTTGAGGCCAAAGTAAAATGTGTACATTCTTTTATTTGGGTAGTTCAGTTTGGTGACATTGTGTACACTTCAATTTGGCTATTCTGTCATTCATCATTTAATTTTAGGTACGTTCACTTGGTTTCAGTGCAATCTAGTGCTATTATCCAATCCAATCCAATCCACTTTTATTTATATCCCGCACTCTCTCCAAAAAGACTCGAGGCGACTCACAACAGAAAAAGCATTTCTGGGTTTTTTCCCACGCAGGGGACCCAAGTCAATACAAAACAGCATTCTAACATAATATATAATGTATATAGAAATTCACAATTTTCACAAAATACACAACCCTCCCGTACTCAACTGACATCCCATTCCACCACCTCCCCATAACAACGGGGTAGGTCCCACCTACAATTGTTCTGTCCCCTGCTGCCACCAGGGAAAACCTGACCACCACCACCCTTCTCTGACCAGGGGGAGTTGGCCCCACCAATCCCACATCAGTAGTTGCACATAATTCACACAATTCCCCCAAATCTCCCACCTCCGCCCCAGCACCCGACCAAAGAGCACGGCTGAAAGGCAGACCCCCTCCACAGCCCCCAACATGCATCCACAAAACCCTCCCCGTAACCCCACTATTCACATTAACAGGTGGGGTGTGGGATGCTGCTACCATTTGCCTCTCCGCTAACTGCCCTCTTCTACATACCACCCCTCTCCCCCACCTCCCTCCAATTTCCCCCACTGCCACAGAAGGCCTCCCCGAAGTCTCTAACATCAAACCCCGCCCGCGCAGGGGGAGGGAGGGAGGTAAACCAGCCCTACAGCCCTCAATATTCTCCAACGGGGCCCCCTGCATAGTCTCCCAATCCATATTAGCAGGGGAAAGTACAGAATACTGTCGCCCTCTCCCTCCCAATTGATCACCCATTCCTAACCGTCGCCGTCGCAAACACCCAAAAAACCCACCCTCCTTCTCACCAAATTAAAGCCAATACCAACAGCAATAAGTAAGTTAGCTCAAAAATCCTTAGTCCAAGTCCTTCCCAATTTACCCCAACCTCAAAGGGCTTCCCCCTCTCCCCCCTTCAGACCCCAAAGGGCCCCAAAGGGCCGCACCCTTTGGCTGCGACCCTTTGGCTCGTGGCCGCTGGCACTGCAGCCACCGGCACGTGCCTTTTAAACTAAGTGGAGCTGTGTCCAGGTGGGAGGGGCGGGGCAAGCAGGTCTCAGCTCACCAGTCTCTTTCTCCTTTAATATGCATCATATTAATGGGGAATTTTATTGGATGGGTGACTTTTGGAAACAGCCAAGACCCCCTTGTTAGGGTGGAGGTTATTTATTTGCTTTATTTATTTAGATTTCTATACTGCCCTTCTCCTAAAGGATACAGGGCAGTTTGCAATACATTAAAACTCCCCCCAAATGGTTACAAAGTAAAAATTAACACCCCCCCATAAAAATATATACAAATCCCTTAAAAAAAACCAAACCACTCCATCCCTGTCCCACCTGCCAAATGTTTGACCAAAAAGAAAGGTCTTGCATCCAGAAAATGCTCAGGGTTTGACAAACTTCCAGGGGAAGGGAGTTCCACAATACTGGGCAGCAACCAAGAATACCTCTGTCTCTGACAGATCTGCTAGGGATGTGTGAACGCGGTTCGGAATTTCGGACTTCAGACCAAACTCGAATAGTTCGGTCGACCGAACCGAACTTTTAAACTGAACTCGAATTCGACCGAACTGTTCGGTCGAATCCGAACAAGTTCGGAAAGCCAAAAAAAACCACAACAGTTTTGAATGTACGAACTCGGTTCAGAAGTTTGAAATTCGACTGAACTCAAATAGTTCGGTCAACCAAACCGCACTTTTGAACTGAACTCGATTTTTGAACCGAACCGAATTTCCGAACTCGGTTCTGTTCGCACACCCCTAAGATCTGCCCAGTCCAACCTAGATTTAATGTGATAGGGAGTGGCCATGATCTGATCCTCGTACTGCCAGGGATCTGAATCGGTTCCCACTACCCCTTGCGCAGCCCCATCTTGCTCATGCACAATGAACAAAATACTGTATTTGAATGCATAAAAAATGTATTGTCCCTTTTGCACACGTACAAGATGGTGCTGTGCTGGGGAGGTGGGAGCCTTTCAACTGGAGTGCAGAGATTGGACGTGGCAAAAAAATCTGTCGCATCTTCACCCTCTGAACTAAAACCATAGATAACATGTAATTTAATAAATAAATTAAATTATTTATTTATATATTTTATCTTAAAAACATTATAGACCGCACCCTCCTGCCCAATAGCCTATTTAATGTACATGGGGATTAAAGGACGGATTTGATGCATCCCTATAAAATATGTGAAACAAAATACAGAATAATTGAATATCTGAATAAAACCGAGCCGAAATTCCTGAAACAAAGATCCAAAACAAACAAAGCAGAAGCAAATAATGTTTTGTACCCTCTTTGATCAAACAAATCTAAAACAGGCAATTTCGTTGGATATTTTCATTTTCAAGAATACTCATTTCAACTGTACTCAAAATGGATACATTTGTGAGGGGCCGGGGTGCGGTTCCACAGCAGTGGTGGTTTGTCTGCAAAGAGAAAGAGAGGGTGGTTGCCATGTTAGTCCCAAATGTAAGAGATGGAGACCAACTAGTCTTGGTGATCTCTTTTATTGGATCACCTGTAGTTGGTGAGAGTGTGTAAGCTTTTGAGCCTCCCAGAGCACTTCCTCAGGTGTGCAATAAGTCAGAACTATAGACACGAGCATATATTCCTGTCCTGCATTAGCTCAGTCCATAGCGGATAATCGCCAAGCTACCCAGAATACTGGATATTATTTGTGGATAATTTTGGTGTCTTCCGTTTCAGCACTGGTCTTAACTCACATCCTGCCAGTCACCTCCGTTCCAATCCCCCCGATACTCAGCTGGCAGAAATAAGCTCAGCTTCACCGATATCCAGGTGTTGCCTATTTATCCCAGCTAAGTATCTGCCCCCCTTGCAAAGCAGTCTCACAGAGATACCACTTTCCATAGCTGGAGTGGAAAGCTGTTGACATAATGAAAGGCGAGGGGTTAGTAATGGCTTGCAATGCAGGAGAAGCTGTCACTGTGCTAACCCTGATCTTTCCGCCACTGCTGTCTACTAGGGGTGGGAATTGAAATTTCACATGGAACTAAAACTGAAAATGGCCGTTTTGGTTTTAAAATTGGAAAACTAAAATTGCGGTTCTTTTTCGGTTCCGGTGTTTCATTTTGTTTTCATCCCACCCACCCCAACCCGGTGTGTTCTTATTGACTTCAGTGGGAGAAAATCCATTGAAATCCATGAGAAAAAATGGAAATAAAAATCAATGGGGAAAAAATTGAAAAAACTGAAACTGAAATTAGATCTCAAAATCAAGAACTGAAAAAAAAAAAAAAAAACACTGAAATCCGCCCCAAGTCCCATCTCTACTGTCTACTGTCTTGCTGCTGCTGTTCTGATCCAATTAAATGAACTGTGGTTAATTAGAAGGCATAATAATTAGCCAAATAGAGTTTGGTAGGTTGAATGTTCCCAGTCACCTTTCTGTAACAGCGACTGCAGTCCTAGACCCCTCCATGTCACACAATGTCTCTGCTATGGACATGTGCATGTTTTCTGCAGGCCATGTGATCAGCCCCACCATGAGGAACCAGGATTCAAACTGGCATCTCTATGGGTTCTGGTGCATCAGCTACTCCTGCAGCCCCACCACTGTGGCTTCTTTGTCTAATGTATCTCTTTTCTCCAGTCTGGGCCACACCCCCTTGCCTCCTGATTGGCCACTGCTTGTATAAAAGCCGCCCAGGAGGAAGCAGTGTCTCAGTTGACGTATGTCCCTGTTCTTGGGATTGCCCTTTGGTGTGTCACTCTGGATTAGCCTCGTCTGTGACTATGTCTGTGGATTGCTCTGCAGATCTGGCTCCTAACTGACTTTTATTTGGCCCTTTTCCAGTTTCTGGATCTGGCCAGTGAATCCAGTCCTTGCCCTCAAGCCCTGAAAGAGTTGAGATCAGGTGATGGAGCAGAGATGAGGGCAGGCATTCAAGGATGGATAAATTCAGAGCAAAGTTCCATGATCTGAACACTCCCCTTCCTTCCTCCATCTTGAGCAGACCCCTAAAATACCTCACCCACAACTCCTGTCTGCACGCAGAGCATGCACTAAATCTCAAAGTGACCCACAGGAGGGAAAATGTTCCCCACACTTGTTGTAAATACACAGAGTGCAGTCACAGGGAGAGAAAAATGTGTATACAGGGGTTAAAAAACAGTGATCATCTTGAGGACAATCAACATGAAACTTCACCTACTGATAATTGTTGAGACTGGTCTTTGAATTGTTTTAAGTAGCTTTGGTTTAGTTCATTAATTTTATGATAGGAAGGGTTTACATTTTGGCTCTGATTGTGAACTATTTCCTTTTGATCGCTCAGTGTCCCCATCTTAGAGCTGAAACGGGTAGCATGTGTGCTATTCGTGGGTAATACCAATCAGCGAGTGGTGCTGGGGGATTGTTCCTCATCCCTCTGGAACCTCTCATGTGGGGTCCCGCAAGGTTCTGTTTTGTCCCCTCTCCTGTTCAACATGTATACGCAGTCGCTGGGTGAGGTTGTGAGAGGGTTTGATGTTCAGTGTCGTCAGTATGCTGATGACACCGAACATCAAACCCTCTCACAGCCTCACCCATCGGTATGCTGATGACACCGAACATCAAACCCTCTCACAACCTCACCCATCGGTATGCTGATGACACCGAACATCAAACCCTCTCACAACCTCACCCATCGGTATGCTGATGACACCGAACATCAAACCCTCTCACAACCTCACCCATCGGTATGCTGATGACACCGAACATCAAACCCTCTCACAACCTCACCCATCGGTATGCTGATGACACCGAACATCAAACCCTCTCACAACCTCACCCATCGGTATGCTGATGACACCGAACATCAAACCCTCTCACAACCTCACCCATCGGTATGCTGATGACACCGAACATCAAACCCTCTCACAACCTCACCCATCGGTATGCTGATGACACCGAACATCAAACCCTCTCACAACCTCACCCATCGGTATGCTGATGACACCGAACATCAAACCCTCTCACAACCTCACCCATCGGTATGCTGATGACACCGAACATCAAACCCTCTCACAACCTCACCCATCGGTATGCTGATGACACCGAACATCAAACCCTCTCACAACCTCACCCACCGGTATGCTGATGACACCGAACATCAAACCCTCTCACAACCTCACCCATCGGTATGCTGATGACACCGAACATCAAACCCTCTCACAACCTCACCCATCGGTATGCTGATGACACCCAACTCTACCTCTCATTTTCATCTGTGAAGCTGAATCCTGACAAGACGGAGGTGATGCTGGTAGGGAGGGGAGGGGGTGGAGGTAACCATCATTGATGGAATGCATCCCCCCTTGGTCCCTCAGTTTCAGAGTCTGGGGGTGCTCCTTGACTCCCAGCTCCGCCTGGATGTCCAGGTGGAGGCTGTGGTGAGGAGTGCATTTTGGCAATTATATCTGGTGAGGCAGCTTCAGCCATATGTCTCGGACTCCGACCTGGCCACCATTGTCCATGCTTTCATTATCTCTAGACTGGACTATTGCAACATGCTTTATTTGGGGCTACCCTTGGTGATGGTTCGGAAGCTGCAGCTGGTGCAGAATGCAGCGGCCTGGCTCCTTACAAGACTGTGTGGCGGGAGCACATAACACCAGTGATCCAGGCTCTGCACTGGCTGCCTATTGTCTTTCGGCCCCGATTCAAGGTGTCGGTGCTTACCTATAAAGCCCTACACGGCCTAGGCCCCACGTATCTGTGGGACTGCCTCGCTCCTCGGGCACTGGATCAGCCCCTGCAGTCAGCGGGGAGTGCCCTCCTCGAGCTCCCCTGGGTTTCTCGGGGGGCGAAGATGGAGAGGGCGCTGTGGAACTCCCTTCCGGCTGAGGCCTGGGTGGCTCCGGGCCTCTCCTCTTTTCGATGGATGTGGAGGACCTGGCTGTTCCGGCTGCCATTTGGCGAGGGAGATGGGTGAGGGTGGGGGGTTCTGGAGGGTTAGGGAGGGTTTTTTTGTTCTTGTTTTCTTGCCTCACTATTTATGTGTATATTTATTCTGCATTTTTATATTTTATGAATGTGTTATAGTTTATGTGATTTTATATTATTTGTTTTTTAGCAGAATTTTAGATGTTTCTTAGCTGCCCGGAGCTGCTTTTTCAGGAGGGGGCAGAGTATAAATTGCTAAAATAAATGAATAAATAAGTAAATACATTTTTGGATAGTCTGCTGGTGCCTGGTTAGTGCTCGAGTCGGGTACCCAATTGTTATTCAAAATACCGGGTATTATCATTACTGAGTTACCGATCTTCCATTTTACTAGCCAGTATTGGTAATGTAAAACGATTAAATCCGTATGGAGAGGGTCAGTAAATTGGTATGTTGGGTAGCCCATCAGGCCCTAATCGGGAACCAATTAATTCCTGATATTACCAGGTCAAATTGAGTACTGTAAATTCTGACAGATAGACCCATTTTGGCTGATACTTGTTCGAGCTTCACACCATCGTCTATTGATTATGTTCTCTGAAATGACTTCCTGTCCCATAATTTAACACATGGGTGTGTTCTGGTGAGATCTTGTGGGACTCAGCTTTTCAGTTACAATGCAACATATAAAATCAAGGGATATCTTGCTGGATGGGGAGGAAGTATTTTTTTAAAAGAAACTTGAAACTGCAGGCATTTCAATATGGTGTAAAGCAGCCCTGAAGCGGCAGTGTTGTTTCCTGTTTTGCTGTTCACTGTTGACATTTTGACAGTCTTGCTGCCACTCCGACGGCATTTGCCATCAATTTACGGCACTGTCCAACATTTTGTGACAGTTCTATGTATTCTGCGGGACTTAAGATAATGGTGAAAATTTCCGACAGTTTTTCTGACACTTTAGCAACACATTCCAAGACTTTGCGGCATTTTCCAACACTTTATGAGACTTGCAACAGTTTCCAACAATTTCTCCGCTGCTGAGAAATAGCGACAGGCAATGGCAAAAAGCAGCAGCGAGCATCGGAACAAGTATGGGGAGGTCGTGTCCACGCTGTGTCAGGAAAACGGCAATGGATGGGAGGTTTCCAACAGAATTGTCGGACACTGATGCATGTTGTTTCAGGCCTAGTGTAAAGTTAAGGTTGTTCAAAAACCTCTCCATGTTTAACTCTAATTTTCTGGCATTTAAGGGTTTGACTTGGTAAAAAATCTGTAATAACCTGACCTTATGTGTAACACAACAGAGTTACTTGTCAATACCAATTCTATTCTGCTAGCAATACTTTTTAATCTCTCCGCGGTAGGCACAGCCAAAAAGGATCAGGAGAAAACATACAATTTTAAAGAGTAAAAGATATTTATATTTTCATCCTGGGCTACTTTGCAGCTTATAAAAAGCTAGCTTGTCTTGTAAAATGTTCTCAGAAATTTACCCAAAGTGGCTGGTTTCATCCTGAAGCCTATACTGATTCAGAGGATCTGTATGCTTTAATCTAAAACTAGATCAGATTCCAGAAGAAACTTCAAATTCTGAAATGTCCCAGTGACAACTGGTTGGAAAATGGTGGAAATTGTTTACCAGAAAGGATATTGTAAATGTTGCTGAAATGTTCAGTTTTAAGAATATATCATTCAATTCTAGCCTGAAATCTGAAAGCTTTCATTTTAATTACAAGTTGATCTCATTTTCAAAGGAAAAAAAAAACACTGCCAGAGTTTGACATGTGCAAAATCAATATATTTGCCCAAATGTTGCAGGAACGAAGAGGCTTAATTCCAGTGGGTATTATTTTGACAAGGGTTAAAGTTGCCTTTGTGTATAAATCTAACACTAGCCTGAAGGCCCACCGAAGTCCTAGAGAGTCACTGCAGTCTAGTGGATAAGGTGGTGTACTTAAACATGGAAAAACAGGATTCAGCTTCTGTCTTAGCCATGAACTCACTATGTGTCCTTGGGAAAGTTGCTTTCTCTCGGCCTCAGTACCCCATCTGTAAAATAGGTATAACGATGACCTTGTTGGTCACAAGTTCGTTGTGAAGGTGAACTAGATAAAGATTGTAACACATTTTGAACCCTGAAAGCTCTCTATAAATGATTAATAACACAGATGCTTTCAATAAAAAGTGCAAAGAGTCTTATGTTGGCCTATTTTATTTCCACAGGTAGCTGAGGTAGCTTTTTAGTATCCAAGCCAAATCCTTTTAAGTCCCCTCATCGTACTTCTTTGCTCCTCTGCAGGTAGAGAAGGAGTGAAGTATTTTGTGCACACACACACAGTACAGATTATTGGAGAACTTGCATAACTGGTCCCCTAAAGAGTAACACCAGGCTGAGAGACTTCTGTGCTAATTTGAAATGAGGTGAGCAACAGTAAATTGAGTTTCAAGGGCAAAAGAGACAACTTGTCAATTTAGCCTAGGCTGCTCTATGTCAGTCGAATCCTTAGTAGCTGGATTTGAAGGCTTGTTTACGGCAGTTTATATAATAGCTACAATCCTCCAAGGTAGATTAAGTAATTTCTTCATTTAGAACTTCCAAAACTGTAAGACACTTGGAGAGATTTTTCCTTCACCTTGTCAAGGGCGAAGGCTCACCCCCCAGTCCACCCATTGCAATTGCCAATGCTCTATTTAAAATAAAAGGGGAAAGGGAGGCAGTTGGAGCAGAGGGGAGTGTAGTAATTGCCATTGACCTCTTATCGCATTGGAATCTTGTATAAATGTAGGACCTGGTCCAAAGCTCATTCAAGTCAGTTGAAGCTTTTTTTCTAGAATTGAAATGAACCAGCCACTTCATATTCATGAAATCAATTTAGGTAAAAGTGTCTCTCAGCACATACCCAATATTCAACTTCCTGACCCTCACAGAGTTCTATGAGATTGGTACTTTGGGTATTCAGTGCTTTTGAAATTTGGTTCTTTGGGTGTTTTCAAATAGACAATAGCCCTCCGGAGTCTGTGTACAGTCCATGCAGTCCCCACTCACATTTTTTTAGTATGTAGAGCGAATAAACGAGCAGCCCCCTGCCTGCACTTCATGTGCTGACGGTAGCCAGCATTGGTGGCCCCACTCAGTGCGTCCTCTCTCCCCAGTCCTGACTCTGATGGAAGGGGGGGGGAGGGGGTCACAGTCAGCCAGAGAAGGCTTCTTCCCTGGCTATGACACCCCTCCCCCCCTTTCCATCAGAAGCAGCACTCGTGCTTGGCAGCTGCAAGAGGAGAAGATCCTTCCTGCACTGTCTCCTCTTGCAGCCGCTACTCAGCTGATGGCTCTCTCCTCTTGCAGCCACCCAAGCATGCGAGCGCTGCTTCTGATGGAAAGGAGGATCATGGCCAGGGAATAAACCTTCGTGATCTCTCCTCTCACAGCTGCCTGTCAGCTGAGAGAGACTGAGAGAGCAATCACTCTCTCTCCTCTAACAGCCATGTTGGGCAGGACTCTAAGGGTGTTTTTAGACGTGCACTTGGATCAGGCGCGGGAGCGGCGAAACAGCCGCGGCGCTGTTTTAGACGAACCGAAAGCGGAAGTTGTATGTGTGATTGGCGGCCGCACATTCTTTTCCGGCTGCGTATGTCCCCCCAGAGAAATCAGGCCGGTTCGATCTCGGTCGGCAAAGAATGTGCGGCTGCCGATCACACGCACAACTTCCGCTTCCGGTTCGTCTAAAACAGCGCCGCGGCTGTTTCGCCGCTCCCGCGCCTGATCCCCGCTGCACGTCTAAAAGCGGCCTAAGGTGCTGGAGGAAGTGGATGCGGGCAAGGATGCGGGTGAACCTAATTAATGAGATGCGGCAATGTGGGCACGTATTAGCACCCACTGGGCATGCATGGTGGACCCACAATCTCCTTGGATGATGCCGTGAGTGGGAAGCAAGTGGGGATTGTGTGGGGATCATGGTCTAACATCTGGCAAACACCTAATAGATGTGCAGGTGAATACCCACCTGATGGGTACCAATGGGCTATCGTCTTTTTCACTCTTAGTTCCTTTGCTAGAACAGCAGAACAGTAACGCATTGATTGTCCTCCATCAGCTATTTGAATCCTCTCTGCTTCAACATGTGGAACAGATTAGCCAATCAACAACTTGAGAAAGAAGTATCCAATAATAAAGACTGTCCTGTACTGCAGTGCCAACCATTGCTATTTGGAGTATGGGTGTAATCCGAGTAGGGGGTGTGTGAGAGGCATTCTGAACAAATTTAGAGGAATGAGGGGTAGCAATAGCACCACCCTCCCCCCACTAAATTTTGGGCAGGCCAGAGAGGAGATGCTATTATTTTTTCCCCCTTCATGGCCACAGGCTGCTCCTTGGCACAGGGGATGGGGTGTGACTTCACCTTTCCAAACAGCGGTCAGAGTGCAGGCCATGCGGGGAGGTGCCATTGTCAGTGGGACTCGAAGCTGCTGTGCTAACTGGGGTCATAGTTAGTCAGGGGGATCCTCATCCCCTCCCCCCCCCCAGCAAATATTTAGCTAAAGTTATGCCTCGAATTCAAAGGGCCAGTAAAACCAGGCCAATCAGGATGTTATAGGTCAAAATGCTAAGTGGGAGACCGATAAAAAGTTAAACCAAGCAAGGTGTAATGCGGTTCAGGGAGTCTGAAAAGCAAGCTTGGGATGATTTACAATCTTTATACCTTTCACAAAACTATTCATATAGAAACAATGATACGTAATTGCCATTCTCATTAGTTACTGTCACCAATGTACTCAAGCATGCTGGCAGCAGCATGCTTTGCTGTTTAGTGGACTAGGCATCTGACTATTTCCAAACCACAAACCCCTCCAAACTTGTATCTCCATTTCCACCTAGAGAACAAAGAAGCTACACTCTATTTCCTGCTGCCTATTTTGTGGGGCAGAGTCGGAGAGTCCATGCCAGTGGACATGTGAGGTTGTGTCTGGGGAGAAATCCTAGATGCATTCTGCAATGTGGACTGGCAAATACTTACCCACGCTGTCGGTCCATGGGCCAACACTGAGGACTGCTGTACAGTACTATAGCTAGAAGCCGGAACAAACTTTTAGCAACATTTATACACCAATGGAGGTTGACCCACACGATTTTTATTTGGGTTCTATAGAGTATCTCTTCTACCTTCAGTGATCCGGTGGTTAAAGCAGCCCAGTAGTCCTAGGACATTACCCCCCAGACTGAGAATGAGGGTTTGAGTCCCTCCTTCCAGACTCTTGAAACCTTGCCAATGAGATGCAGTGAAGATAGTGGCCAAGAACGCTCTGTGTCTAGGACCTGCTCAATCATTGCAGAACGGCTTCATTTTTGCGCTTTCCTTAGCCGCTTATTTGCAAAGAGGCTATTGGCACTTTCTGTCGAGGTGGCTTAAAATAGCTGCCTCTTCTAATGGTGGACTCAGAATTGTGAGAAGATAGGAATGACCAGACTGTGTGAAACCAATGGTCAGGTGAATGACTGTCGTCCTGCATTTCTACCACCTAGAGCTGGAATGAGTACCCACAAAAAACAGTTGGCATGCCCATCGAAATTGCAGTACTCAATGTGACCTGTGCGTACTAATCGTTACCCAATTAGTGCCCAAGAGGCTACATGATTTACCATTTTTTCTCCTTATAGTATCGATTTAAAAAAAAACTTTCTGACCCAATTTCTGTACCATTTTATTGATTAGTACCAATTGGTAAAATGGTAAATCGGTAACCCAGTAAAAGCAACACCCAGTATTTTGGGGTAATTGGGTGCCCAACTTGGTACTTAGGTGCCGATTGGACACCAGGTAGACTAGTATTAGCAACAGGTAGGTAACAAATGTGCTACCCATTTCCCCCCTGCAGGCCCTGTTTTCATCCATCCAACCACATGTTCTTTAGATTTCATATCTATCCTCCGTTGTGACACTGGCTTGTTCATTGTAAATCTATATCCACTGTGCTCTTGTATAGAGCTGAAATGTATAGCACAAGTGCTTCCCACAGGTAGTAACCACAAGTGTGTCAGGTGCCCACTTGGTGCCTGAGTACCGAGTCGGGCATCCAATTACCCAAAATACTGGGTATTATGGGTTACCGAGTTGCTGGTTTTCTGTTTTACTTACTGAGTTCCGTAATGGAATACAACTAAATCCGTACATCAGATAGCCCGTCTGGCACTAATTGGATACTGATTAGTACCCGATGTGACCAAGTCAAATATGGGTACCATTATTCCGATGGGTCCAACACTTTTTGTCGGTACTTGTGTCAGTTCTGCTCTTGTAGCTAACAAGTTTTAACTGCTGGTTTTTCCTCGGTGGCAGGTGTACCTTGAACCAGTCCTTTCCCTTCTGCCCAGCCCTCCTTCAGCCTCTGAGGTGAACAGAGACAGTCCAAAGTCTTTATTATTGTGACCAGGCCTTCAGCCTACCTAGATTAGTCATGTTCTGAGAGAGCTCCCTGTCAGGCTATGTTTTGAGGCAGGGGTGCTCTTTCCCCACTCCCATACCATGAATTTCTCTTCTGGTCCTGAGCTCTCCCATGTCAGCAGCCTTTGACTGGTTTTCTATCTATTCACCTTGCTCAAGTGACTTGCCAGAGGAAGCAGTTTAATTTACCTCAGCACTGCAGGGTTTCAGTCTGGCCCTGGCTTAAAGAGCCATCCCATGCTGTGACATCCATCTAGTCCAGTATCTCGCTTCTGACAGCAGCCGGTACCTAAGGCTGCAGAGCAAGGTGAAAGAAACTGTAAGGTCATCTAGAAGGTGAGCTTTCTCGATAGGTGCCATTAGGTGGAAAAAAATTAGGGGAAGGGGAGTCTATGCCTGGATACTTGCAGTTTCTCAAGCAGAAAGAAGCAAAGTGAGGCTCTTTAAAAGCCAATAGGTAATAATTTGAAAGGCAGGGGAGCTATTGATGGCCATCATCTCTTCCCTTCCTGCTCCAGCGTTCCGCTCGCACTTGATATACTGACTGATGGAGTCTCGCCGGCCTGAATGTGCACAGCTGCATGTAGGACACCGAGTGCCTAATGATTGCTTGAGTTGGCATGCTTCCTAAGCAAGTGTGGCATGTGGTAGCGCGGCAAAGGATTTGGGAGCGTCAGTATGTGAAAAGCGATAGAAGAGAGACGTGCCAGAGTGATGAATTAAATAAAAGAGAACCACCACAACAACAAAACCCTAAATGCACTTTAGTGATGGTGTGTGGGGATGCCCTGTCATCCCTGGAGACTCAGTGCTCTCTCTCTCTGATCTGTCCTTAATGAGAGCCAGGCCAAGGAAGTGAAAGGGGACATGACCCCTATGGAACAGGTGCCTCTCTGCTTTCCGTCCTCTCTTCCAAGTCACGTACTTGAGTCAAGACTTGTAGGCTCCAGTTTAGGAGTGAGAGTGCCCTGCAACCTGACTGTCCCTCTGCCAGAGGTATAGCTGAGTTGGAATGGGCCCCGGGTGTAGCACAAGTTTTGGGGGGGCGGGGCACAATGCATGCAGAATTTGTACACATCTCTTGTGGGGTGAGGCCCATCCCCTCTTCTGCAGTAACACTCATTCTAATCTGGCCATGCCTCTGGGAACCCCCAGCCCCTCCCTCTAAAGGCAGGTGATGCAGTTTGGCCACCCCCAGGTTCGCGGTCCTCAGTGCAGCGGCATTGTCCCTGTTATTGCTCCGCCTTTGCTCTCTGCAGAGGCTGCCTACTTTCCCAAGGCTAAAATAGTTTCCCCTTTCTTGCCTTCACAGCAGCTTGTCCAACAGAGTTCCTGTTCCTGCCGGGCAAAAAGGTAGGTGGGCCACATTGAAAGTGAGATAGGGGAAGCCACCATGGACTGGATGGATGAGGCCCGCAGGCTGGAGGTTATTAATCCCGCTTAGATGGTAACCATAGAGACAAAAAATCCCAGGGGCAGCCCCTTCAGGCTGATCCACGGGTTCACAATTTGCGAAGTCCCAGAGCATAAGATGGAAATGGGAATTATTAGACCTGGTTGAAAAATGCAGTTTCATGAATGTATTTAAAACCAGGAATTGGTTTCAGAATATTGAAATCAGACATATTTTGAAAATGTGTACTGACAAATTTCGCTTTCCCTGAAAATTGTGGGATTGCTGAATTTTTGAAAAGGAACAAAATAGAATGTAGAGTTTTGGATTTTGACGTTTATGATTTCAACGTTTAGCTTGGACCAGGGAATGTTGAGAATCTTACTGCATTGACATTCATGGTTTCAGACTAAATGCCAAAAATCAAAGTTCTGGATTTTGGAATGATTGTATGCAGAATTTCAAAAGTCAGACCTCTTTCACAGGGTACCCGGGTCTGTTATTGTGGAGGATTAGCACCTGTGTGGATTCACTAACTAATCCCCTTTTATTACATGAGAACACACGTCCTTGTAAGGGCTACATTTGGGGGATGATAAAAAGGGATTAGTGCATTCTCACAGGCACTAATCCCCACAATAACAGAGCCGGGATTGCATTGTGCAAGCTTTCCTACCTCCCCCGGCACCGTGTGAAAGCGGCCTCAGAGCGTTTGCAGATTTCTGCATTTGAATTGAAAACTAGGAAATGAAAGGTGAAAAGAAATAAAGATTTTGAATGTGCTAGCAATTATCTTTGAAAACTTGTGGATAACAGATGAAGAAGACTAGAGGACTGGAGAAAATAGAGCATCTTTCTTTTTTTTTGGAGGAGCCTGGAAAATATACAGTTATGTTTCACTGTCACAGAGGATCAGACCAGAAGGAATGGGCATAAATTGCAGTCTGGTAGATTTTGGTTTAAATATTAGGGGGGGGAAATAAAAACTTCCAAACTGTAAGAATGTTTGGGCAATGGAATTGTTTGCCTAGTAGGGAGGTTGTAGAACCTCCTTCATTGGGTATCTTCAAAACTGGCCGGACAAACATATAGTTGATGACCCTGGTGGTTCCTTCCAACCTTATAATTTAGTGATTCCTAGAACCAAACTTCCAAACCGAACTCAAAGTCGACCGAACTGTTTGGTCGAATCTGAACCAGTTCGGAAGGCCAAAAATAGCTTAAAACACCAGTTTTGAATGTACAAACTCAGTTCAGAAGTTCGGAATTTGACCAAACTCGACTAGTTCGGTCGACCGAACCGAACTTCTGAACCAAACTCGATTTTTGAACCGAACCGAATTTCCGAACTCGGTTCTGTTCGCACATCCCTAATGATTCCTGGCTCCAGCTTGGAGAACTGCTTCCTGGCTTAGGTTTGGCAACCTGTCACCTGGCCCTGACCAAACCATTGGTTTCCTGTCTCAATGCTTAGACCCATCCCTCAATGTGGGTTCATCTGCCAGGTCCCTGATGCTCTGGGTCATAGGGATGCTTTAATCTCCCTTTTCTCAGGAAGAGGAAAGGTTATGCTCACTCGCTGCCATGACTGGTTTCACTTGGCCACCTCCTTTGGGTCCTGCCAAGACAGAAATGCAGCGAAAGAAATCAATAGGCCGAGAATAAAACCTCCCGCCGATGCACCTGAATTTCTCCCGATAAAGCGCAAAGTGCTGGAATAAATATTATTAGCGTGACTTCAGCAGCAATAAAAAGATTAATATGCTGTTATAGGAAAAGGGACGAAAGCCCTAGTGTTTGTGCTAAATATTGCTGGCAGCGACTGTCTCGTGTGTTCTGCTTTATTGGTTTCTAGCATTTCCCCGCCACCCTCCCCTCACAGATTTGAATTCCTGCATAAAGAGATTGCATACGTCTGTTCTATTTGTAGGGCATCCCTCAAACGCCTCTCGTGGGTCCCTATGGGCCTCTGAGTGTTGGTATTTCATTTTTTTTTCTTCCTCAGACTGATCTGAAAGGATTATACATACTAGACTAGTGTCCGCTGATGTATGGCCGCATTCAGCGCCACCGACGGCACCGGCCTTAATAACATTCTTCTTTACAAAGTGTTTTCCGTTAAATATTTATGAGGCGACGCGATAGCAGCCACCGCCTGAGAATGCACAAGCAACCCTCCTCCCTGTGGTTTAATGGGGGCCGTGGTGCAGAGGAGAGGTGGGAAACTTGGGCTCTTACTATTTCTACCGCATGTGGACTTCTGTAGCCAGGACTTGCGCTAGTTAATATCTCTTTCGGTGGCTGAATCCCCAGGTAGGTGACAATCTAGAAACTGAGTTTAGGGAATCCCAAGCATTGGAACAACTCGAGGCACCGTAAATCAGAATTGTGGATGGAATGGAATGGCCTAAGCAAAGCTTAATTGTGAGGGGAGAGAGGATGCCAAGGCTCCGGCTTACTCTGGAAGGCCTGCCTCTTGACCCTGGAAGCATGGGGCTATTCAAATGGGATCCTGGAGAGATGCTGCCAGCCCTCCTCCCCCACTCTCCACATGTTCCTGTTCTCACCCCTGCTTTGCCTGCCTTTGCTCAGGGCTGGATTGAACTTGATGGGGACTGAGGCTGGTACTGCTGCTACCGTCAATCAGCTGTTTGGGGGTAGATAGGTCTGTCGATAGACAGATAGTTATTTACGGTTTTCACCAAAAATTGGTTACACGGCGAAGTAGTTAATATCATAAAAACATGGCAGTGAAATATACAAAGACAACATACATAAAATCAGATAAATAATCCAAAACAGGATGCGAAAGTACATATTAAAATCCAAACCACAATAAAACCAATTAAGGGAAAGGTATTCTATCTGCTTTTGTTTCTTATTCCGTTTGCCAACAATGCAAAGACACCCTAGAGCTTAAAGGACAGCAGGTGATTCATTAGACAATAACCAAATTGTTTTTTCTGTGTTAGACCAATGTTTAAATTTTTCAACCCGAGGAGAGATCCACTTTCCTCTTATATGTTCCAAAAAATAAAATAAAATTAAAATACAGGACCATAAATAATGCTTTATAGCATCAATTTCATTCTTCCCACAAGACCATTTCCCATCAGCATATGGAATTTTCAACCATCTGCCTGTAACAACGGCAGAATTTCTTAAATTCAAGCATAATCTTGTGATGGCCTCCCTTTGTTTATGATTTTGTGCCACTAACAAATAAGTTTCTAAACAGAAAGAATACTTTACCAATTTCAAAAAAAGAAAAAAAAATGAGAAGCTGTCACTACCCCCATATCTATTTGCATGCTGGCATCTTTTAATCTAGCAGAAATTTCTTTTTTTAAAAAATTTGCTGCGGGACTATTAGGTCAGAATCAGACCATACGTTCCCTCGTCTGTTTACCTGAAAATAATGAATTCAGGTAGTTAACCAAGTGAATGAAAATACAGTCTGGTGACTAACTGCTTCTATGAGGCACAGCTTAGGGTATCTGTTTGTCGAAAAAGCTTTTATTTTCATCTAATAGTTTATTGCTCTTAACTGAGCTTGTAATGAAACATTAAGCTGACCAATTTCAGCACATAAAACTCCCCTTTGGTGATGTCAAGTCAGCCTCAGATGGTGCTTCTGCATCCAACCATGGATGGGGCCTTGCAGAGCACCAGGAGTGATGGGAACTACCAGGAGATGCCAGGGCTGAGCTGGGCAAACCCTGGCACAAATTAAACCCTGAACTTAAGTTCCTTCAGAGTGAGGTAGCCTCAATCTTGGCAGTGGGTGGGCCTTTTGGGAAGGGCTGTTAGTCAGCTTTAAAAATGGCAAATTGGTCCCAATTTGTTTAATTATTTATTTTCTAGATTTATACCCCGCCCCTCTTGCAAAAGCAGCCCGGGGCGGCTTCCAACAATAAAAACATCATAAAATACAATCTAAAATCATCCATAACAATAAATATAAATTATTGGAGAAGGGAGGAGGTGGCTGTCCAGCTGGGAAGGAAGCAGGTATTAAAAAGTTGAGCTGGGTGGGGATCACCAGGCAAAAGAGGCTCCTCTGGGGCTGAACAGCAGAGTAGGGAAGATCAAAAGGCAAGTTTAAAGCAAATAAAATAAAATATTTTTTCACTCAGCGTATAATTGGGTTGTGGGATCTATTGCCAGAGGCTGTGGTAAGAGCCAGTACTAGAACTGAGTTTAAAAGAGGTTTGGACAAGTTTCTGGAAGATAGGTCCATTAGCTGCTATTAGCCAGACAGGATCAGGGAACATGACAGGAGCTGAACAGCAGAGTAGGGAAGATCAAAAGGCAAGTTTAAAGCAAATAAAATAAAATATTTTTTCACTCAGCATATAATTGGGTTGTGGGATCTATTGCCAGAGGCTGCGGTAAGGGCCAGTACTAGAACTGAGTTTAAAAGAGGTTTGGACAAGTTTCTGGAAGATAGGTCCATTAGCTGCTATTAGCCAGACAGGATCAGGGAACATGATAGGAGCTGGGGGAAAACAACAGGGAATGGATCCCCCATTGTGACCTGTTGGGTGCTTCTCCCAAGCCACCATGATTGGCCACTGTCGGAGACAGGATGCTGGGCTAGATGACGATTGGTCTGACCCACTATGGCACTTCTTATGATGTTATATTCTTAAGAGGCCTGACACTCACTCCAAAGCCCTGTACCAAGAGGCCACACTGTGGAGGTCTCAGAGACAGGTTAAGGGTTCGAAGTCTAGGAGTCCAGGGAAGGGCTCAACCAAGAATGATGCAAATGTGGGAAGGGGGCTGATGGATGGGATATTATGAGCTGTACATTTCGTTGTTATAATAAATCGTGCTTGGGTGAGGAAACCAGTGTATAGTGTGCCACCTGGGACCTGCATCTCCATTAAAATATAGATCATATCCCTGTTGAATCATTTGGATTTCATCCATCGCCAACAGGGATATGATCTATATTGTAATGGAGATAATATTATTCCCCCCCCCCCCCTTCATACTGGGCAGCAGGGCAGAAGCTGAATGTTTCTGTCAGAGGGCAGTAGACAGGGCTTATAAGACAGAGAACTTGGCTCCTATCCCCACCTTCCCCCACCTGGGCCTCATTCCTTGTGCGACTAATCTCCAATAATACAGGTTGGTGTCTAGACAGCAATGATGCTCTTTATTTTTATTGATTTATTTAAATTTATATATGCCCTTCCCAGACAGTCAGGGTGGCTCAAAAATCTTAAAAACATTAAAACGAGTACTAAAAAACCTGACCCCCTCTTCTTCCTGACCACACCCCGTAAGCACCTCCAGCCCCAACATCTATGCAGCCCTTGGAGCTTGTACTAATTTTCAAAGTGGCCCCTGAAAGGGAAAAGATTCTCATCCCTGCTGTAGACCATGCTTCATGCAGAACTTAATGGATTGGTCAGAACTGAACATCTGTAGTTTACTGAACAACTTTGGTCAAGATCGATCCATTCTGTCACCTACCTTGGCTAGACCAAGAAGGCTATTTATTTATTCAAATGTATAATCCGTCTTTTCCCTAGGGCTCAGGTCAGGTTGCAACAAATAAACATATCCCAACTTCCCCACCCCATTCTTGCCTGCCAAATGCTTGGCTGAATAAAAAGGTCTTGCATCACCTCTGATAAATACTCAGAATCGGGGCTTCAGGGAACCTCTTAGGGAAGGAAGTTCGGCAACTGTGGAGCAGTCACTGAGAAGACCTTTCTTTATGCTTTTGATATATGGAATTGACACATCAGTGGGTCATGTAAGGGAGAACTCCTGGCCACCTCATGAACCACAATAAGACATAGGGGAGGAGGTTCTCTTTCAGAAGACAAAGTGAGAAAAGAAAACATTTCTTTCTTTATTTGCCTTGGGTCATAGAGCTGAAACTGGTATCTAATTCAGTACCTACGGGTAATACCTGGATTTTTGAGCACTGTGTTGGGCACCTGACAGGCTACTCAGTTACTGATCAGGTACCTGACTAGCCAAAAATAGGAAATTTCCATTACCGATTTACCAAATTTCTTCCTCCCTCCCTCAAGTTACCAATTGGTAAATCGGGACTGTAAATCAATGTTCCACGACTAGAAATTGACATTCCAGGAAATCAGGTACCCAAATTGGGCACTAATCAGGTCAGGTACCAATTAGTATCTGACCATTCTAGTTTGATTCAGGTACCAGAAATTCGACGGGCTACCCAATTTTGTGGGTACTCATTTCAGCTCTAGTCAAAGCTTTTCCAATAAAAATTGGAATTCCCTGCTGGATGGAAACCCTGTTTTTTGAGAATCTCTATTCATGAAACAGTTTCACCATCCGGAAAGGTTTTTGTGCAGTAAGTTTTTATACAGTACCCTTTTCAATTTATGATAGAAGATCCTAAAAGTCACATCGTGGACCAACAAGTAGAAAAAAGAGAGCAAATAGATTGGGAAAGGCAGCCTCTCTCACCCCCTACCATTGCAGGGTGCTGGAGTCTGAAATGGTCTCGATTTTGTTTCTGAACATTGGAAATGTATCTTGCCAGTGGATTTCTGGCTGCTGCAGTGACAGCATTTTTGGGACGTGCATGGCGAGCAGAAAATGGGGACACGTAATATTCCTAATAATTTCACAGACAGCTCTGTACGTTTCTGAAGTGAGAAGGGACACTTGTGCTACTCCGCATGATTCTCTTTATGGCTTAATCTCGCATTGAGATTCAGGACGGAGCTCTGCTAATTAAAGCAGCGAATGCTGGAGGAAGGTTTCTCCCAG
This sequence comes from Sphenodon punctatus, assembly GCA_003113815.1. Taxonomy (NCBI): domain Eukaryota; kingdom Metazoa; phylum Chordata; class Lepidosauria; order Sphenodontia; family Sphenodontidae; genus Sphenodon; species Sphenodon punctatus. The sequence continues at coordinate 19,039,925 of QEPC01009472.1, read as the reverse complement.
CCAGTATCTGTGCATGCAGAGATTGCCGCAGGCAGACGACACTCCAGTCATCCCCAATTGCTCACCCAGGGAGAATGGAAACACACAGATGTCAATATAAACTATAGGGTCTGGGCCCCAGAGCAGGTGCCATTCACTGCCTTTACAGCACCTTCGTGTGAATTTGTGACATGGTTAGAGCTGTTGGTCCAGAATGCTAACACACCACCTGCCTTCCAGGAGAGGAGTGGGTTAGACAGGACCTCATTATGGTTCGTTGGGATTTGCTCCATAGAATGAGGCTCCAGGCTAGAGAGCTGGGTGGAAAACTTTGCTACTCCATGTGAATTTGTGACATGGTTAGAGCTGTTGGTCCAGAATGCTAACACACCACCTGCCCTCCAGGAGAGGAGTGGGTTAGACAGGACCTCATTATGGTTTGTTGGGATTTGCTCCATAGAATGAGGCTCCAGGCTAGAGAGCTGGGTGGAAAACTCTGCACAAAGAAAAAAAAAAAAGAATAAAAAGAATCAGCTGGAAAAGAGTTTTTTAGTTAGTTGTTCATTTTCAGGGGCTAAACTTTTTCTATACTTTATTTTTTATAATTTTTGGGGTAGGGTTAGGGCACCTGGGGACCGGAAAAAGCACCCCCTGCCCCAAGCCTCTTTTGATGCTGCCTCTGGTTCGCCAACATCCCCACCCCACTTGCACTATTGCTGCTGGGATTTTGGCAGCCAGAGTGCAAGCAGTGGGAGGAAGGGATCACTTTCCTCTATCAGCTGCTTTCTGCGCTCACCCAACCAGAGCACAGAAAGTAGCTGCTATAGCAGAGGGGTTCTCTGATACCCCCCAGTGGCAAAGCAGAAGAGGCTGGGGGTTAGGGCTCCTGTAGTTGGGGGTCAGGTGTGAGAGCAGCTGGAAGGATTCAGGCAGTGCAGGAGCACTGACCGCAGGAGGGGAGACCTTCTGCTGCCAGGGATGGCAGGGCAGATAGTGGGGGCGGGGGGAGGACCCATTTGCACACATCGCTCCCACTCTGTCCCCCCCCCGGCTCGGTTTTTACTTCTGGTGCCTGGCTTGGACTCACCGCATTTCAAAGCCTCGGGCCGCCCCCTGCTCTGTCCGGTGGCCCCCAGCCACCCAGCATGGGATGTGAGAAGAGTAGGCAAAAATCATGGTGGAGTCTTCCTCTTCCTCTCTCCTTGGCCACCCGTGCCCACTCCATCCACGATCACTTCCAACCATTCCACTTTCCCTCCCCCTCAGCCACCGCTTTATCCGCCACCGCCAGCTGCTCTGTCACTCTCCTTCCCCACTCCCAGAAACTGTCACGCTAACTCAAGTCAATGGCCGCAATGTAAAAAAACCTGGTAAAGCGGACAATGTTAAAAATCCGGTATGCCGATACCGGTAAATTCGATACCGGGGAGATCCGATACCGGTAAATCTGGTATCCGGTATTCTCCCCAGTGTCCCATCCCTACCACATAGCATTCCCCCTGAATTCCCTGGCAGAATGCCATGCATGAGTATGCAACGGAAAACCCATGTTCAGGTAAACTCCCCACCCAAGAAATGGCTAGGTGAACACCCATCCGTGGGCGGGTTTCATGTCATTTGTTAACACACCCTTTATCTCTCAAAATGGCCATCCCAGGCCTGCAATGGATGCCCGATATTATAATTGTCAAGTAGGCAGGATCAGTAAACAGCTGCAAACACCAAGCTGCTTCCCATCCAACAAGGAAGGCTGATGGCAGCTGAGCACTCTGGTAGGTTACGGGGGAATGAATGAGCTGAGATGCATTAGGATTGTTCACATGGCAGATTGAAATGTCTCTGTCATCAAAGGACAGCTTTAAATAGGAGCTTTCTATAGAGTGTTGCATAACCAACTTGCTAACAATAGCTCTTGCTCATCAAAAGGAGTCTGTGCCGCTGAGAACCGAGGTGGTTACAAAGAATGCTGGGGATGCTGTCTTTCCCTAATGTATTCAGCCCTCTTTTATGTTTTGTGAATGGGGTGCACACCTGTTGGATCATGTCCATAAAGGGCCATGCAAGCCCCATCTCTTGTGTCAGCTGTAACTCCATCCTATTTGCATGATGACAGGGACTATCTCCCCAAACTCCATAGCTGGTCCAAAGGGGTGATCCTGAATAGGTTCTTTGAGAAAATAATTAGGGCCCAATGGAAGCAGCCCACTAAGTTATCCAAGCTGTCTAAAGTTCAGCAATCTCTCTACACCTTCACTAAGCAGAGCGACCCTATATTCAAACCCTCCAAGGTGGACGCGGCAGCTTCTTCTCTGGCCCGCCAGTCCGTATTTCCCTCAGAAGGGAACCTACTCCCTAGGGACCCCACGGATAAGAGAATAGATTTAGGGCTGCAGCTACACTTTAAATCCAACTGTTACTGAAGAAGGCAGAAGCTGAAATGTTTAACTAAAAGATTTCATTTACTTCTGTTTTGTCAATCACTTCTGTGTGTGTATTTGATCACTAGTGATTGAGAATATCCAGAGCACACTTTTAAATATATTTTTAATATATATATATATATATATACACATATACATACACACACACACCCTATACTCTTGTTAGTGCATGTATGAAGGGAATGAGCAGAGAGTTCAACTGAAAGTTAGCTTACTGCTTTGTTTTGGAGATCTATTGGAAATCTAATCCAAGTCAAGACTGGAGGAAAACCTCCGAGATAAAAACCTAATTCATAGTTTTGTTCTTCAGTCCATTTTGAACAGTGTCAAGGAAAATGCACACGTGCAAAAAAACACAACCCCTGTGTGTACACAGTTCATGCTTTTATTCATGTTGAATCAGGAAATGCAAAATCTTAAGTCTTCTATAGAAATTGACTTAGCTTGCATACCTACTTGGTAGCTTAAAATATACTGAGACATCTTTTTTATCAAAAAGCAGAAATACAAAGTATGTGTGTAGGATAAGTAGATTCCAACACAAGAGCTATCTTCATGTGTTTTGTTTTAAAAAACACAATACAATGTGATCCTGACTATTAGCTTTAGACACTATTGTTATAATTAATGATTTGTTGTAGTGGCTGCAATTTTCATTTGATTCTCTTCAGCCTTAATGATGTAGTAGAATTTTTCCTTTTACCTGCCCAAAGTACTTAGCAAGAGGGGAAAGTAATAGGTAAGGTGCTAGAAGAGAAGAGAACATCAATGTGGGATTCTTATGGGAGACGCTGGAGCCTGCCTGAAGTTAACACTACTTTATTCTCTGAACCACATCGATAAATGTACAAGAGAGCCATTAAAGGGTATATCTATATCTGGTATATCTATAATCTATTAAAGGGTATCTATTAAAGGGTATATCTATAATCCTGCACCTAAATAGATTTCATGTACTTGAGGGCCACAAGTCAAAAAGCCAATGATGCCCCTAGGCACATCCCACCTTCTCAGTGCAGGAAGCAGGGTGCCTGGCAGATCACCACTTCGGACTGGCTATCAAGGGAATAATATGGGAGCTTTTTTGTTCCTTTCTTTTATTTTCTGTTTTATGGAATGGAAAACCTTAAGTGATTTGGGAAATTTATATTAAACCTGTGATCTGACTGATGGTCTTGCGTAGACAAAATGTCCATTGATGGGATGAGGGTAGAGCTGAAATGAGTACCCTCCAAAACAGGTATATCCATTGAATATACATTTGCAGATCCAATGAGTATCTGTTTTGGATTTAAAATAGGGGAAAACCTGTGTTTATGTAAGTAAATGCCAACTAATTTTATAAGCCAGTTGTTAGAAAGGGGCTTGGGTAAGCAGAGGGCAGCACAGAACCTAGGACACAGCTGTCCTAAAGCAGAGCTGCTGAGCCACACCAGAAGGGCTCTTGCAAGGCACTAACTGTAAACTCTCTTATATAACCAAGATGCAGTGCACATCCTCATGAGCAAAGTAGATGAGAGCAGCTAGCAGTTGCTTTGGTAGCTCTCCTGGTAAAGCTTTGTAGATGAAGTGGAAAGGTTGGAGGTTCAAGGCTTCTGTAGGCAAAGAAACTATACATCCGAATCCACTGGGTAATGTTTTACGAAGTAATTGTACATATGGAAGAAACCACACATTTTTGTGAGGATTATGCAAATCTAGTCTCCATGACTACAGTAACTCTCATCGTAACCAAGCCAAGTACGTGCACTTGAGACCTCGCATCTTCATGAATGTTAGACCCCTTGTCTCTCCCTCTGTTCCCCTTCCTAAGTCTCTCCCCCAGCTCCTGTCTCTCAGATTGTAAGCCCTAGGGGCAGGGACCGTGTCTATTTTATTACTTTGTAGTAAAGTGCCAGGTACACTGCTGGCGCTATATAAATGTTTGTTAATAATAATAATAATAATAATAATAATGGGTTTCTGTGGTATCCTAAGGTCCAGGATGGTGATTTTATGATAACCCCTAAACTTATATGGGGAGTTGAGAGTTCTGTCTGGCCCCTAGGAGTGCTGAGATCCACTTTCTAGAGAGGGGAAGTGGTAACTCAGTTTCATATAATAAAAAGCTGTTTTATAGAAGCAGAATCCTGGCTCTTTGCCTTATGTTATAGGATCTGGACATAACAGTTTCCTGCTTTTTGTCCCACATGGATACAAGCTTTGATTGGTGTAAGTGTGTGTTATGGATGCAATAAACACCTGCTTCCTTTAAAACAAGTGTTCCCAAAATGTTACTTGTGCGTTTCCACTGTGAGTAGTCTAGAGGGAGAGTATGGTTCCCATGTTGGTCCTATAGTAAAAGATGGGACCAACGCAATCAATGTGAACTCTCTGCCCTGGAGTAAACAACTTCTTGATTAATCAGGAAATAATTGTTCCGGGCCTACTGTTGCTGCAGACAAAATAGCTGCCATTTGCCCAGGGCAAGTTGTCCTGACACGCAGCATTTGCCTTCCATGTCCTGAAAAACAAAATGTTGTGTGAACACATTATGAGGTACTAGTTCCTCAACAATCATCATGTCTGAACATGGCCTAGAACAATGGGTGTTAACAAATGTGACAGTGGCCTTCTTAGGAGCTGCTTTGGCCTGTGGGCCACCATCACATTTGTTGGAAGGAATCCAGATGTTTGCCTTGCAGTTTCCCCAGGCTTGTTGGTGGCTAGTCTGGGCTATGTTATCCTGGAGACCTCTGGGGTCACAGAAGCCCAGGCTAGCCTCCAACACGCCTGGGAAACAGTATGGATGGGCGAACGTAGTTCGGAGTTTGGACCGAACCGAACTTCCAAACCGAACTCAAATTTCAAACCAAACCAAACCGAACTGAATTTCCGAACTCCGTTCTGTTCGCCCATCTCTAGTGGCAACACACACAAAAAAACCTGGTTCTGAATGGTCGAACTTGGTTCGGAAGTTCAGAATTTGACCGAACTTGGTCTGTTCGGTCGACCGAACCGAACTTCCAAACCGAACTCGAATTTCAAACCGAACCGTCCAAACTCAAATTTCAAACCAAACCAAATTTCCGAACTCCGTTCTGTTCGCCCATCCCTAGGAAACAGCCTGCCCAACCAGGCCATAGCAGGCTATCGTGTGGTAGCCCGCTGTGCCCAGTCCGGAGTGGCCACCATGATGGGCAGACATGGTGGCCATCATGGGGGTGGGGGGCAGGGATGGCCAGCCACACATTCATGCTGCTCCCTGACACACACACACACCCGAACCCATCAGTGTAAGTGTTTGTTCCGCTGCTAGACCCAGTCCTGACCAGGTTGCAGAATGGCTTCCTTGGTCAGAATTGTGATGTGACAGCAGTGCTCCACCATTGTATATTTCAACTCAGTGCTTCAGAAATTGAAGGGGCAGGTCCCCTGTGTGGTCACAGAAGGTATTCTGGGGTGGGACACAAGAACGACCACAGCTGGCCAACACCAAGCTCCATTCTGATCTAGGGAGAATCTTTAAAATTATGGGGTGGCAAGCGGGGGGGAGGGAGAGCAAGAGGAGATTAGGCAGTGGGGGAGGGAGAGAGGAAGATGTGTGTGACAGACAAGCGAAGGGGGTGGTTCAATAAAGTTTGAGAATTGTTGGTCTAGAAAGCGAGAGCCTGTGGATTTATTTTTAGCATTACCACTGGCTCCCTGAATGATCGTTGGGAAGTCACTTTGTGCCTCTGTTACTTCACTTGTGAAATGGAGACCACACGGTGCCTACATGTATACAATATTTTGCTACCACTGGGATTATGAAGCTGGTGTAAGTGTAAAGTGTTCCTGTTACTCTGCATTAAAGTCACTGCCAGCTACCGGGTGAAAACCCATGTTGTCAAGTCTTGAGAACTGTAAGAGCAGCTTCCTCTCCTTGTCCTGACTTGTCAGGATCCGGCAGATGTTATCACGGTGCCGAAACCCAGGCTCTGTGGCTTCTTGGAACAAGAAGCCATTGTCATGCGAGTGAAGAGAACTGCCTGCTGTCTTTTACAATTGTTTCCCATTGTGACAAGATGGCTCTTGTCCCTGTGCCAACCCTTGGGGATTTCGGCTGGAGTGAAACCATATTCTGCCATTCCGGTGATGCCTGCCAATTGTGTCTCAGGGTGTCTCTTAGCATTGTCCCCTGCTTGAAAGCTGAATTGGGAAGAGCTGTTCCCAAACTGTTGGAAAATCCCAACCATTCCAAAGCATTGACAAATGTTTCTTGGTATTTCCACGTTCCACATTATCACACTTTCGCTGAAATCAGGAATGCCGGTGTTCTGTCACTTTCAGCAATTTAAATCCTTTCCCAGCATCTGTTTTATCAGTTACATTTCAAAGGCAGTATAGAAAGATTGAAGTAGCAGAAAAAGTACCAACCAAAGTAGCAGAAATACCAAAAGTACTGAGCAAAGTACTGGAAGTAGGAAAAAAGTTATTCCCGAACAGGAAATGACAAAAGCATAGAGAAAGAGGTACATTTTCACATTGTGCGGAAAATGGTGAATGGTTTGTTTCCGATGGAAACAGCATTCCCAGTGAATCCTTGATTCAAGTCTATTCACGTATACGTTCCAAAGAACAAAAATCCAAGTAAGTCTTCATTAACCATGTGATACACACACTCATTAATTTTGTAATTTTGGTAACTTTTGTTTGACTTCATTATTCTATTATCTGTTGTGGTAGCAGGGTGTGGCCTGTCTTCATAAGTCTTCACAGGCTCAGGGCCAAAATCACTCCGGACCATTAGGGGTTTCCCAGTCTTATTTACAGTACTCCATCACCACCACCACAGTTTATCAATAAGACAAGTCTTGGCCAGCGCTCCCAGCCAACTCCTGACCCTCAGGCCCTTCTTAGCTCCCAAGCCCAGACCTTGGAGAACTCCCAAGGAAAACATACATTTGCCCATTCTCTCTTTTTGTGTCATTATTAGAGCACAGGAGCACGCTAATAATAGTTAAGGTGTGTTGCATGCTACATTATAAAGCCCAAACATTCTATTTGTCTTAAAATTGGCAGGATTAAAGTTAGAAGTGTGCAGTTTGTTGTGGACTATCACTGGGGTACACGGTTCATGCTGTGAAAATGTCAGCTGAATCCGTTGGATAAAAGCTGAGATATCGCAGTTTGGAAACTGCACTTTCAAGCCTGATTTTTCATTTAGTCAGATTGTCTCAATCTGGGCAGGGTAGAGGGGTTGAGTGTTGGTGGGGAGTAGGAATTAGTCTTTTAGAAAATTAAAGGAAGCTGCTGGGGGGTGCCTTTGGGGTTTTATTTGTAAATCTGTTGTAGTTTGAAAGTTATGGGTTTGTGAAAAACCCCATGTTAGCCTAGGGAGAGGGGCGGGGCTGCTTTGAAGAGGAGCACTGTTTGCCGCCTCTTCTCCTGTCTTTCCCTTCCCTGAGCTAGGTCTTACGCTGGTGGCAGAATGTTAGATCTCTTCTATGGTGGACCTCTGCCATGAGGGAGTTCCACCGCACCAGAACCCGGTATTTTTGGATAATTTGGTACTTGATTTGGTATGCAGGTACCATGGGTTGCAAATGTGCTACCCAGTGCCATTTAAGGCTGGAGGACAGTTCGTAGCTGTTGTTTGCAAGCAGGTGCTGTTATAGCTAGACAGTTGTAAGCCACCCTACTTCCAGACTGTGGTAATACGAGAAAATGGATTAGCATTTTGCTAAAAGTTAGCATTTTGTCTGTTTTCACCCATCCTATCTGGATTTTACAAATGGCCCCTTGGCATAATGCTATGACTGCACGATGGGTACTGCTTTGGAATGTCTTAAGACTGAATCCAGATCATGTCTCCTGAACCCCTTTCTATTTCCGATTATTTAAATGGGCCTCGTAGGACACCCATAAAGGGGCCAATCCATCAGCCAAGCCGTTCCCCCTGCCTCAGGAGCAGTGAGGCGCATTCCCAGCATGCTTTGAAAGCTGACACTTGTGTGTGCTCAACTTGGGACTGAATTAGACAACCCTAGAAATGTAGAGTTGGGAGGTAATTCCTAGGTCATCTAGTCCAACTGTCTGCCTGGCCCACGAGGCAAGATACCTTAACTTGCCTTCCTGCAACTTAAACCCATTGCTTCTTGCCTGTCCTCAGTGGCAATGGGAAACACAGGTTCTCTGACATTTTTTTATTGCATCCTTTAAAACGTTTGAAAATTAGAAACCAGTCTCTCCTCCTCTCTCTTAATCTTCTGTTCTCTAGGCTAAACATGCCCAGTCCATCAGCTTTTCCTCCTATGGTCTCCATTCCAGACCCCTGATCATCTTCATTGCTTTGCCCTGAATCCTTTCAAGTTTGTAAAAATCGTTCTTGAAATGAGGAGGTCCAGGCTGAACGCAGTTCCCTTAACAAACCTGACTAGTGCTGAGTATATTATTATTATTATTGAATCAGCATTGTGCCTGACACTGAAAAATTCTGAATCATAGAATGTCAGAGTTGGAAGGCACTTTGAGAGTCATCTAGGCAACCCCCTGCTTGGATGCAGAATGACTACAGCTACAGAGACACATCTCTGCTCCAAGGGGCTTGCAATCTAGAATGGACAAGGGGAGGGGAGATAATAAGAAGGGCACCTAGAGAGAGACAGGGATACATACATACATGAAGCTGAGAAGCTGCAGTTGCACATGCTTAGGTTAATTGCAAGGGAGGAGGGGGATCCTGAAGGATCAAGCAGTCTAAGGAGAAGCACAAAAGAACATTCTATGTGGGGTGGAGGATTGGGAAAGGCCTGCCAGAAAAGGTAGGTTATAGGGAGGGAGCAGAGCATACATGTTGAGGGAGTGAATTCCAAGCATAGGGAGCAGTGTGGGAGAAGGGGCCAACGTGGCTTATGGAGCAGGAGTCTCTGAGGTGGGTGAGGGTGGTCACAGTGGCAGAGTTGGGGAGAAGTTCCCAGCTGGGAATGTGGTAGGAAATGAGCGCAGAAAGACAGGAACTAAACAGGGTGTAAACAGATGGATGCGGAGGCTGCCTGCCCTAGGAGCTGCTCCGGGGGTGCACCCGCAGCCCCGTTTGGGTCCATTTTAGACAGACCTGGCGGTTTCCCTAGCCCCTGGTCAGCCCGTGCAGTGCCCCCCTCCCCCGCACAACAGAGTTGTGGGTGGATTGCCCAACTCTCTAGACTGGTGCCCACAACTCTATGGTGTTGCCTGGGGCTGGTGCCGCTGCTGGGTTTGCTTAGCCCGCTCTACTGGCGGTACTCTACGATGTTCCAGAGCACCGCAAGTGAGGCTGCCCCAGAACAGGCACAGCCTGCTCCTGCTTCTACATCTGGCTGGGTCCTTTTAAAAGGACCGTCCAACCTGGGGGTGAAGCAGGCTGCCGTGGCCAGCACTGGGGCAGCCGTCTGTCTCAAAGCACTCACTGTATTATAGTCCTGTAGCTTCCTACGTCTTGGATATGATGCGTCAGTTAGTTTGCTTTCATTTCTCCTCTCGCCTTCTGATCCTCCAACTGTCTCAGTGTTTGGGTGCGACGCCGAGGCGTTGAGGATTCCCACTAATAATTACAGATAACAGACGACGGGATCCAAACGTGAGGCGGCAGGTTGGCTAATAGCCATTGGAAGCAGCTCAATCCTCAGCAGCAGAGACTAGGCCCAAACTGACTCCCCTCCCTTCAGCACTTTGGAGGAGGCAGCCTGGATCCAGAAGCAGAGCACAGTGTGGCTCTTTCCCTACCTGTCTCTCCAGGGGGTGCACTTTGAAGGCTCGTTGTTGCCCTTCTTTGCTGGTTAAAGCCATTCGCTCTGCGTCCCTCTCCCACCCCCGTTTGGCTTTGCGCCCGCGAGATGTCATGTTATGTAAACCGTTCCTAAATTTGCTGCCTGGGGAAAGGGCCTTTATATTTTTAATTCTCAAATAGGCAGGCGAAATTGAGTACTCTGATTGGCTTCTGCAATCAGCGCCCCATTCATTGAGTGCTGTGAAGGGAGCTGATTGCAGCAATAGCAGCTTTGACCTTCCGGGGACTCCGGCTCTGCCTCTGCTTCATTAGCAGGATAAATATTTTGCCGAAAACAGTATTTTGAAGCTGCTAGAAGTCACAACGTGGATGTGGCTCTGGATCTCTTTAGTTGTCGGATTTTGAATTGGGCAGTATAGCCTAGTGGAGAGACAACGACTCGGGAGACCTGGTGCTGACTCCTTGCTCTGTCGCTCTCCTCTGTGACTTTCAGGGGCATAGCTAGGCTGGAATGGATCCCGGTGCAAAAGATGGAATGGCCCACCCATTCCCACTCCCAACAGCAGGGGTGCAGCCTGAGAGCATGCCCCCCGCCCCCAATCTCATGCCTCTGCACCACCTGTCCCCATCATAGCTCTGCCCTTGGTGACCTTTGTAAGTCATTTCCCATCTGAATCCTCTTTATCGCTTCCTCCCCCCACACACACACACACATTTGCTTTAGGGCTAAAATGACTCATTGGGGTGGTTCTGTCTCTGACAGATCTGCCCACTTCAATCCAGGCCTGTCGAAAGAGAGGCACCCAGTGATGAGACCGGGAGGAGGGAACCTCTGGTCCATGGACCAACTCTGGTATGTGCCTGTATTTTTAAATTGTTTTTATTATTGGTCCCTTTTAATTCCTGGATCTGGACTTTGGATCTAACTAGAGCTGCAGTAGGTAGCACATTCGCCACCCATGAGTAAACTCTGCATTTTGGGCACCCCCAGATCAGCTCCCCATTAGGTGTCCAGCGCCAGAAAATGCGGGTAGTACTGAGGCACCTCAGGATGCCAATCCCAACACCCGTGGCTCCCCAGGTGGATCCACCTCACCACTGGGCTACCGCTCCCTGCTTCTCCCTGATCTGCACGCTGCTCAGCTGGGACTCGTCAATCGATAATACTGATAAATGTCGGTATCGGCAATATCGGATTCTTAACATTGCCAGTTTTACCGGATTTTTACATCTACGCCATTTAGCAATGGCCACAATGTTAAAAATCCGATATTCCGATACAGATAAATCCGATATCGGAAAATCCGATATCCGGTAATCCCCCTGGAGTCCCACCCCTACTCGGGTACCAATCAGGCGCCCACTAGACTACTCCAAAATACAGGTATTACCTGTGAGTAGCAAATACACTGCTGAGCTCTGAGCAGCACCCCTGCTCAGCAACTCCTACTCAGTTAATGGAGCAGGTGCTAATTTTCAAAGTGGGTCATGGAAGGGAAAACGTTGCCAACCTCTGAGTTCCACCATCCTCCTCCCTTTTGAATTGCCAGTCTTACGCTCACTTCACCCCTGTGGTGAATTGCAGGTTGAGCTTCTCTCCCCAGGCTCTCTGACAAAGCTTCACTGCTGCTGTCTGTGGCATTGGCTGAGCCCCTCCAGTGAGTTACAGCGCGGTCTCTGCTCCTGGGGCCCGTTAGCGTCCTGCAGCCTGTAATAGATGTTTTTAATTCTCATGGAAATATTGAACGAACATCGGGGAAATATGTTTTACAACCCGGAGCCAGCTCTGAGCGCTGTTAACATTGTTATTGGAGACGGTGCAGATGATTTAAGCAGGGACCTCTGACAAAGATACACACCTGTCCATGAATAAAAGACTTCCGTTTATTACCCAGGCTATTAATTAGCAAGAAGATGGGAACCGGGCATTAGTGCCTGATCCAACTGCCTCTAGAGCGATGTGGGCAAGGTGACAATGGTGATAGGTTCCCCTTCTCTTCCTTGGTTTGGCATGCTGTGTGGGCACAGGGCAATCAGGTCAGGTTATGCAAGAATCCTGTATGTCATGTTATCTGTGACCTAATGCCCCGTGGGAGTTTTTGCACACATTAGGATAGGTGATTGTTTTTACGCTGGAAATGTCCAGTGTAACATGTATTTTAAACCTCATTTTCTCAGCGACGTAAAGGGCTACGCTCTCGCACCCAAAGTGGGCTTGAATGGACATCAGGGGCAGAGTGTAGCTATGATGGAGCAAGGGGGCTCAGTTGAGCCAGGACTCTGTTGAGGGTGCCCTTTGCAAGCGACCTAAGCACTGGTAGGAAACTTTCAGAGTGACTGAGGGCAGAGTGCTGGCCCCCGTGTGCCACCCACATTTCAGAGTAGGTGAGGGCAGACTGCTGGCCCCCATGTGCCACTCACATTCCAGAGTGCGTGAGGGCAGAGAGTGCTGGTCCCCATGTGCCACTCACATTCCAGAGTGGGTAAGGGCAGAGAGTGCTGGTCCCCG
>QEPC01009472.1:18966565-18993301 GCA_003113815.1 Sphenodon punctatus | reverse complement strand
GCCGTGCTGCTGCCGCCACCGCTGCTGCCCAGAGGACAAGTAAGGCGATCCCTGGATGGGGGGGTAGGGCAATCCCTGGGGTGCATGGTGTTAAACCACCCTCCACCCCAGGGATCACCCTAGTATCTGCTGATGCGGGCTCCAGGTTGCCGCCGCCGGTGCAGCGGTGGCCCAGAGCCTGCAGGGACTTCGGGTAAAAGAAAAAAAATCCAGGCTGGGCAGGGTGGATGAGGGGGGTGTCCTTCCTTCCACCCGTGCAACCTGGGAGGGGGAGGGGGGAGGTATTGGGGTTTTTTTCCCATTGATTTCAATGGGGACAGTTCCCCATTGAAATCAATGGGAAAAAATGGTACCGGTATAACGGATTTAATCCGGCAAACCTAATTTAACCTTGGTAAACCCGAACTGTGTTCAGGAGGGGCGGGGTATAAATCAAATCAATAAATAAAATCAATTTTATTTTTTTTGCTAACCGGTAAAACCGGTAAAACCGGTATCTGGTTTTTTGCCCCAAGTCCCACCCCTAGTGAATACTGTTTCTGTAACAAATGCTTACTCAGGAACTTGGCGAGCTATCCAAAAATTTCAACAATATTTGCAGATACAAAAGGGACTGTGTGCCTCTGCTCTACTCTCTATTTGCTCTGTAGTACACCTCTGTTGGAGTTGCCAGGTGCTTTTGCAATTTAAATAACAATATCTGCCCCACAATGTTGCAAGCACCAAATTCACCCAGTTTGACACATGCACAAAAGGCCCATACTGCATCTGGCTCCCATTTAGGCTGGGGCCCTAGCATTCTTCATCAGCCACTCGCTTGTCTGCCGCTGCGCATAGTTGCTTCCGAGTAAATAGGAATCGGGCCCGTTAAGTGTACCCATTGAAATGAAAATGAGGCATCATCTTTAGTCCCAAAAGTTCCCCATTGACACACACGTTGGGGAATAAATCCACTCTGCTGAGATGCAAAGAGGGCAATGGAGAATAAGCCAGCCGGCAGGCTGAGTCAATGCGCTCTGCGTGGCAGGTAAAGCCAAAAGGTATAATTATCCCAGCTCCCATTGCTCTTTGTGCACTGCCGGGGCTGCTGCAAACTAGAAGACTCAACTGCTCCATTTATGTACCTCGCCCTCTCGGCGTTTAAATGGCACCTTGCAACACGCAGTTTGGAAGCTATAACTTCCTTTGATTTCCACTTTTTAAAAAATCTTTATTTTTGCTACATGGCGCATAAATCACATATGGTTCTGAATTATTTTTGTGGTGTGGTTTCTACCAATCTGGGAAATATGCATATTAAGTAGGGAGGGCTGAACGGAGGCAATCCAGTTTTACAGGACTGAGCATTTTAGAGGCAGAGCCTGAGAGCTGGGGTCGGTTTTTTGTACGGCTGTAACAAATATTCAGCAAGGATACCCAATTTAACTAACTGGATGTATTTGTATCCATTTAAAGGAAGCAAGGTCACTTCATTTGCAGTTCTGTTTTGTTTTTTTTTAGTTAATTTGTGTCCCGTATTTTTTGTTTGTTTGTTTACTTGTTGTTTTGGAATCAATACTTCATTTGCTTTGGTGGTACTGCTTAGTGCTGTATTTATTAACACCAAAGTGAACCAGGAACCAAATATAGAATAATACTAAACATGAAGTAACCCGATAAACAATGATTTGATTATTGCACTGGGGTCAAAGAGTGTTTTTAAACGAGACGCATCCACACATGGCTCCCCCACTGTCCACATATCCAACTGCTCTTGTGCTGCTGGTGTGTGGGGAGGTACACTCCCATGCCCCACACAGCGGCCACTCACGGCCACGCACGGAGCACTCATGAAAAGTACAGATTGTCTCGTGCGGGTCTGGGTGGCTGCTTCTATGGATGGGGCAGCCATGCTGGGAGCCACTTGCTTGAAGAGCTCCCCGCACACGTTGCATGAGTGGGCGTCCCACAGCCGCACCATTCAACAGCCACGGACCTCCCCACCCCTGTGGCGCTCGTTTAAAAACACCCAAAGATGAAGTCAGAGATTCATTCATTGGAATGAATATGCAAAATACCTTCGTGAATATAACAGTCATTTCAGCCCTCAATTTTTCAAAAAACAATGGAAGCATTCAGCCCAAATGACTATCTTCCAATTGGCCCAAAAGTCAGATGTTATTATTTATACTAAAAAATGGGGGGGGAGGGGGAATGTGCAGCAATTGCATAAGCTACTTGGGGAGGTCTTACACTCTTCATCACTGTAGGTTTCCAAAAAGAGATTGGATGGCCATCTGTGGAGGATCTTGTAACTACAGTCATCCTTCATCCAAGCAGCGAGTTGGAGTCGATAACCCTTGAGGTCCCTTCTAACTCTGATTCTATTTGGATTGAAAAAAATACTGACCAGGTTTAATTCACAGCTATGCAAAGAGACTGAAACTCCCATTCCAAAATGGGCACTTTGTGGCATGTGTACAGGCCACCATGGCAACCATGGACCTGTCCCAAATGGTCATCAGCCTGACACATTATGGGGGACATACCCTTGATCTGATTTTCTGCACTGACCTTGAGGCGGGGGATCCTTTAGTAGGGGTGTGCAGCAGGCTCCCATGTCGTTTCATTTTCGTTATTCAAAAATGTCATTTTCGTTATTGTTATTAACGACAATGTCATTTTCATTTTCATTATCGTTTTTATAATTTGTGGTATCGTTTTTTATATTGTTTTTGTTATCGGTATCGTTATTGCTATTGTTTTCTTTATTGGTATTGATATTTGTTATTGGTATCAATATTAGTTATCAGTATCAATATCGTTATCGATATTGATATTGGTACCGTTTCAAATGAAGATTTTGTTTTTGGTATTGGTATTGTAATTGATTCCCCTACAAAACTAATATTTATCTAAATCTAAGGGAGGCAGGGAAGGGAAAAGGAAAACTATATATTATCTAATCAATTATCTATATAACTATTCAAATCTATATGTCCATAATATATATTTGTATTTAATCTTTACTACCTATCTATATATAATGTACAGTGGGGAGTAGGGCAGGGAAAGGGAGAAAGTAAAATGTAGACTATGAGGAAGGAAAGGTATTGGTAATACAATGAGGGCTAGGGAGGATTTTGTGTGTGCAAGCATCACAGTTCTGTGAACACAACCTGACAAGCAGAGCTCTCACAGAACGGAGAAAAAAAGTCTGGTCCTCCGATTGTAAAGGGTTGCATTGCCCTCCCCCAGAGCCCCTCTGATTGGTTGTGGGAGGCAGCAGGCATTGAGCAATCACAGAGTGCCATAAGACTGCTGGGGCCTGCTTATGCTGCTCATTGGCCAGGGATACACCCATCAGATACTGCTGAGCTGCTTGCGCCTCCCAACACAGGCACAGTTCAAGAGTTCAACCCTGTTAAGACTCCGAAATGTCTGCTCCCTCCTCCCCTCCCCACATTTTCCCTCCAAAACCCAACTGCCAGAGCACTAATAATAACAACAATGATTTATTTATTTTATTTTATTTAAAACATTTGTAGGCCCATGCCTACAACTCAATAAATAAATAAATAAAACCAACAATTTTTGTTTTTTTAAAAACCCTTAAAAAACACAACAATATAAATAAACAGTGTTGGGAAAAATAAAATAAAAATAAAAGGTAGGGAAGCTTTAAAACACTAACCTACCCTCCCCACTCCTCCCCAAAGGCCTGGGCAAACAGCCAGGTTTTACAAGCCTGCCGGAATGTCAAAAGGCTCGGGGCCAGGCGAGCTTCCTCCGGGAGGGAATTCCAAAGACGCGGCCTGGCCACCGAGAATGCCCTCTCCATTGTGGCCCCCCGCTTAACCCGGGGGACCTCCAAGAAGGCACCCCCGGCAGACCAAAGGAGCCGCTCTGAGACGCGGAGGGCGAGGCGGTCCCTGAGGTATGAGAGGTCCAGACCATGAAGGGCCTTATAGATCAACGCCAATACCTTGAATCTGGCTCGGCACGCTATTGGCAACCAGTGCAGAGTCCGGAGCACAGGTGTTATATGCTCCCGATGACCCGTCCCTGTCAGGAGCTGGGCCGCTGCATTCTGCACGAGCTGCAGCCTACGGACCAGGAACAAGGGCAGCCCCACGTGGAGCACATTACAGTAGTCCAGCCTCGAGGTAACGAAGGCATGGATGAGGGAGGCCAGGTCCAGCCCGGAGATGTATGGATGCAGCCTCTGCACTAGATACAACTGGTGGAAGGCGGCTTTCACCACCACCTCCACCTGTCGATCCCAGCGGAGATCCGAGTCCAACTCGACCCCCAGACTCCAGACCTGCTGAGCTATAGGAGGGCGAACCCCCCAATCAGGGGGGCCGACACCTCCCTCGCCCTCCCCACCACCATCACCTCCATCTTATCGGGGTTGAGCTTCAGTCTGCTCTGCCGCATCCACTCCACCACGGCCTCCAGACACTGGGATAGCAACGAGACAGCAGGGTCTGGGTCAGCTGAAAAAGAGAGGTACAGCTGAGTATCATCAGCATATTGGTGACATCGCACCCCGAACCGTCTCACGACCTCCCCCAAGGACTGCATATATACGTTAAATAATAAAGGAGACAGGATGGAACCCTGCCGAACGCTACAGGACAAGGCGCAGGGGCAAGATGTTTCAGCTCCCAACACCACCCGTTGGCTTATCCCTGAGAGGAATGAGCGGGACCATTCAAGAACAGTCCCGTCCAGACCCCCAAGGTCTGGCAGCCATCTCAGCAGCAGCCCATGATCCACGGTATCAAAAGCGGCCAAGAGATCTAGCAGGATAAGAAATGTAGAACATCCTACATCCATCTCCCGGCAGAGATAATTGACATTGTCGTTTTCATTTCTTGTTATTGTTTTTGGTATCATTTTTGGGGTCAATATCGATATCGTTATCGATATCGGTATTCTTGGTTGTCGTTTTTTGTATTCTTGGTTGTCATTTTCATTATCGCTGTCATTATTCTCTGTTGTCATTTTCGTTATTGCAATAACAAAAAAGACAATTTTTGTTATTGTTATTGTAATACCGAAAATGACATGCACATCCCCTATCCATTAGTGGGGGAGGTGTCAACAGTCGCTGTGTCATGGACGGATCATTACCTCATACAGGCCTGTCTCCTGGCACATTTCTGTCCCAGAGGAGTGTGGAACCAGTTCAGTTTGTTCACCCCCAGAGACTGATGGAACCAGAGAGGTTCTGGACTGCTCTGGGGGATTTACCTACTTATCTCGCCGACTGGATGCTCGATGACCTTGCCGAGTTTTAGAATACCTTGCTGACTGGGGCCATTGATCAGATGTTTCCCAAGCGTCTGTTCCCTCGGCTTCAACATCGTAGGGCTCCTTGGTTCACTGAGGCACTGCAGCTGTTGATGCAGGAATGGTGACGGTTGGAGCGACGGTGGCGATGGTCTCATGCTGAAGCCGACCGGTTGCGTCATAGAGCTAGTTTGCGAGCCTATGTGGTGGCTGTGCGGGCAGCAAAGAAGGATTTATTTCCTGCCCTCATTGCATCAGCTAAATTCCGTCCAGCGGAGCTTTTCCGAGTGGTGAGGAGGCTCCCTCTGCCTGGACACGGTATCTTCCAGTGACCACTGTGACATATTTGTTGATTATTTTGCTGATAAAATCACCCGGATTCACCATGATTTCGATGCTGCACTTATTGGAATGGGAAAGTCAGAGCCTTGTCCAGTTTCTTGGGATCAATTTCAGCAGATTTTGCTCACTGATGCGGGGGGTGCTCTTGGGGTGGTTAGAGTCACCTTTTGTGAACTAGACCTGGCTGGTTAAGGCCTGCTGGGAAACGTTGGGGACGCTGCTGGCTGGGGTGGTCAATGCCTCCCTTCCGAGGGCAAGGTGCCGAGCTGCCTCAAGGAGGCAGTGGTTTGGCCTCTCCTCAAAAAGCCATCTCTGGATGTTGACGTCCTTGCCAGTTATCAGACTGTCTCTAGCCTTCCCTTTTTAGAGAAGGTTATTGAATGGGTAGTGACTCGGCAGCTTCAGGAGCATCTGGATCAACTCAGTTTTCTGGATCCCTTGTGATAAGGCTTTTGTCCAGGCTATGGCACTGAGACTGCACTTGTGGCTTTGGTTGACGACCTTCATCGGGAGTTAGATCAGGGCTGTTCAACCCTGTTGATTTTTTTAGATCTATCGGCTGCTTTTGATACCATTGACCACAAGTTGTTGGTGACGCATCTGTGGAACCAAGCAGAGATCAGTGGGGCTATTCTTGAATGGTTCCGTTTGTTCCTTGCAGGGAGAACTCAACGGGTGGTGCTTGGGGAATAGTTTTCATCTCCCTGGGATCTCTCGTGTGGAGCCCCGCAGGGTTCTACTCTTTCCCCCCCCTCCTGTTCAATGTCTATATGCAGCCATTGGACGTGATCGTCTGGAGTACTGGAGTTTGGTGCCATCAGTATGCTGATGACACCCAACTCTCTCTCTCCTTTTCATCGGACCCCCTGCAGTCACAGTGCTTACAATGATGTCTGCCGGCTGTGGGAGACTGGATGAGGGCGAGTCGACTGAGGCTGAATCCTGACAAGACGGAGGTGATGTTAGTGGGGAAGGCAATGGTCAAGAGTCTGGGAGTGCTCCTCGACTCGCAGCTCCGCCTAGATGCCCAGGTTGGGGCTGGGGCAAGGAACGCTTTTTGCCAATTACATCTACTGTGTCGGCTTCGGTCATATATCTCAGACTCTGATCTGGCCACTATCATTCATGCTTTCATTACCTCAAGATTGGACTATTGTGGCACGCTCTACATGGGGCTGCCCATGGTGATGGTTTGGAGACTGCAGCTGGTGCAGAATGCTGCAGCCCACCTCCTTATGGGTATGAGCTACCGGGAGCACATTACACCGGTGCTCCGTTCTCTGCACTGGCTGTCTATAGTCTTCCAGGCCTGATTGAAGGTGTTGGTTCTTACCTATAAAGCCCTATACGGTTTGGGCCCTACCTATCTAAAGGTCTGCCTCACTCCCCGTGCCCTTGATCAGTGGTTGTCCAAGAGCGCCCTTCTCATGGTCTCCCAGGTATTCAGGGGGGCTACTATGGAGAGGGTGTTCTCGGTGGCCACTCCACAGATGTGGAATTCCCTCCCGGTGGAGGCCCAGGTGGCCCCGGATCTTCCTTCTTTTCAGCGTCAATGCAAGACCTGACTGTTCCACCAGGCTTTTGGCGAGGGGGAGGGGGAGGGGGTTGTTTAGGGGGATGGATTGGGGTGTTGTTTATTTATGAGTGGGATTTTAATTACAGGGAGACGATGCTCCTTTTTACTCCCTGTTTTATTTTCTTGTTTTGTTGCCTGCAGGACCCTATGTGAATTTGTATATATGTGTTTTTATCTTTGTAAGCCACCCCAGGCTTCCTTTGGCCGGAGGGGCACGGTAATATGTATGAAAAATAAATAAATAAAATTAAATAAATAAAGTAGGATATGTACAAATCAAGGCTGACTGTGCTCATAGAAAGGTGTGTCATTTCTGCATTGCTAAAATGTAAGCTCCTACTGTCACCAGGTCCTTGAGGGTGTGGCACAACGAGGCACTTTGGCTTGTCCTAGACTTGCCTCATCTGTTGTTGCAGTTGCTCAAATCTGCAGGCTTGACTCCACTGTTCACGTATTTTACAATCCGTTTTCCAGAGTTACAGCTGGTATTGGGTTTTACAAATCAAGGAGTCTTATGATCCAAAATCAACGTATGCAATTAATAACATCATACCACATATTGCCAAGTAGTTATAATTACCACAGCTTCCTCTTTCACGCACTGCCCGGCCTGGACCCCCATGACACCTACTGAAAAGAGGATCTCCACTACCACTGAGGAAAAGATATGTGGCAAGATTAGTACAAACTTGTTCGGTGTCACCCAGCTGATTTGAATCGACATAGACTCCCCATGAAGTCAGCAGAAGGCAGAAACGGGTTACACTCATAGTGCCACAGGCTATCCAGGCAAGAAAGGGGTTAGCTCCCTGGCCTGAATGCCTGAATGCCTGGCTGGAGATGCATAGCTAGCTGGTGGCCCTAATTGACAGTTGGATGGGTACATTCAAAAGCAGCTGGGAAAGTCTCTGGAAGGAGTAATGAGAGGGAGCTTACTGAGGAGGACTGTGAGGGTGGCCTGTAGGGATGTGTGAACAGAACACAGTTTGGACGTTCAGACGTTCGGTTCGAAACCCGAGTTTGGGTTCGGCTGTTCGGTTCGGCGGAGTTCGGTTTGGCCAAACATCCAAAAATATTATTATTATTATTATTATTATTATTAACAAACATTTATATAGCACCAGCAGTGTACCTGGCACTTTACAAAGTAATAAAATAGACAGGGTCCCTGCCCCTAGGGCTTACAATCTGAGAGACAGGAGCTGGGGGAGAGACTTAGGAAGGGGAACAGAGGGAGAGACAAGGGGTCTAACATTCATGAAGATGCGAGGTCTCAAGTGCACGTACTTGGCTTGGTTACGATGAGAATGACAGCAGGCAGGTCCATGTTGCAAGGATAAGGGTAAACCGATCGTAGGTATAGGAATAGTGGCTCAGCAGGATAAAGAGTCAGACAGAGCAGAGCGAAAGAGGTGAGTTTTAAGGAGAGATTTGAAGGTATGAAGGGAGGGGGCAAGGCGGATGTGGACAGGGAGGGAGTTCCAGGCATGGGGGGCAGCAAGTGAGAAGGGACGAAGGCGCTTAGGGGAGCAGGGAAGGCGTGGAAGGGTGAGAGAAGGGACAGAGGAGGAGCGAAGTGCACGGGCTGGAGTATGGAGGGCGATAAGTGCAGAGAGGTAGGGGGGAGCAAGGTTGTGAAGAGCTTTATAGGTGAAGACTAGGAGCTTGTGCAGGATTCGTTCAGGAAGGGGAAGCCAGTGAAGCGAAGAGAGGAGGGGCTGCACATGGTCGAAGCGACTGGCGAGGTAGATGACCCTGGCAGCAGAGTTTTGGACAGAGATGAGGGGAGAAAGGTGAGACCGGGGAAGGCCAGTGAGAAGGAGGTTACAGTAATTGAGGCGAGAGATGACCAGAGCATGAACAAGAGTTTTGGCAGACGAGACAGAGAGAAAAGGGCGAATCTTAGCAATGTTATGGAGGGAGAAGCGACAGGATTTAGCAACAGAGTCAATGTAGGGTTTAAAAGAAAGGGCTGAGTCAAAGATGAAGCCTAGGCTACGGGCTTGGGGGACAGGCAGGATGGTGACTCCATCAATAGTTATTGACAGTGAGGAAGGAGAGGAAGGATGAGGGGGGAAGATAAGGAGTTCAGTTTTAGCCATGTTGAGTTTGAGTTGACGTTGAGACATCCAGGTAGAGATGTCAGAGAGACAGTTGATGAGACGAGCTTGAACAGAGGGAGAGAGAGAGGGAGTAGAGAGATAGAGTTGAGTGTCATCAGCATAGAGGTGGTATTGGAAGCCATGGGAGGCAATGAGTTTGCCTAAGGATGAGGTATAGATCGAGAAGAGGAGAGGGCCAAGAACAGAGCCTTGAGGAACACCAACTGAGAGGGGGAAGGAGGAGGAGGCGGAGTTGGAGAGAGACACATTAAAGGAGCGGTCAGAGAGGTAGGAGGAGAACCAGTTATGGACAGAGCCACAAAAGCCAAGGGAGTGAAGGGAATCCAGCAAGAGTGAGTGGTCAACAGTATCGAAGGCAGCAGAGAGATCAAGGAGGACAAGAATGGAATAGAGACGTTTAGATTTAGCCACCAGAAGATCGTTGGTGATCTTAGCGAGAGCAGTTTCAGTAGAATGAAGGGGGCGGAAGCCAGATTGGAGGGGGTCAAGGGAGGAGTTGGAGGATAGGAAGTCAAGGCAGCGGGAGTAGACAACACGTTCAAGCAGCTTGGAAGCAAAAGGAATATGTACATCTCTTACTTAAGATGTACATATCTAGAGTTGCTAGGTCAATATAAGGGACATTACGGAACCAAAGGATATTGTAACAAGGGGTACCCATTGTTATGTTCCATGGTGCTATGGTGTTCAGGGCAAGGAACTTTCTCTGTAGCTATGAAATAAAGGGTGCTCATTACATGATCAGGAGGTACCTGGGTGAGTCCTGGCAGGATGGCGCCCAAGGAGTCACGCCATTCCGGATCTCTTCTTATTCCAGTGTCTTTATCACTGTATAATGTCCACTCTCACCGTTATACACAGTACTTACATTCCTTCAAGATCCTTGGTCAGGCACCACCCTCTGGCCTGGGTACAGTCTCATGGGCAAGTGGGCAACCCTCCTCAGCACTGCTGAGTTCCTCTAGCCATTTTCCTCAGGCACTGGGCCAGGCAAAGTCCTCTGGCTCAGGGTCTTCTTCTCAGGCTCCCCCAGGCACATCCTGCACCCTCAGGCTGTCTAGTATCCGAAGCAGAGTTTTCCCTAGCTTTTGCCTCTTCCTTGGCTCTCCCCCACTTTGTCAGGCTCCTTAGGCTTTGAACTAGGCTAACCCCGCCCAAGTATGAGGCATCCAGGCACTATCCATTACTCAGTCCAGAACCTGAGCCTCAGGTAGCACCTGCAGGTCCCTCGCTGGTGCTATCTCCCTTAAAGGGCTAGTTGTCAAATAGCCTGCTCCCTGCTACGGTGCTACCTTAAAATAAGGGGACCCTGGCAGTCCTAGTCATATTGTAATGGCCAGCACAGTAACTAGTGCCCCTGGTTTTCAGCCTTAGTGGGAAAAAAGGCCAAGGCTTGAGTAGGCCATGGAGACTAAACAACTCTCAACCTTCATCTCAGGATGGGCTCATCAGCAGCAATCAGAGACTGGGTAAAGCAGGCACCTAGTTTTCTGGGGGGCAGTACTGAAGTTTCTATGTGATTCTTGAAACTTTGTGTACCCTTCAATACTGCCTCCTCAAAGACCATCCCACTGAACTGATCAGTCTCCAGGACTGGTTAAAAAATAAATAAATTGCTGCCTCCACAGCAAAATGCTAAGGCTGACCCTTCCTGCCACTGTCCATGCTGTACCAACTCTGTGAACCAGAGGAATTAATCTCTAGTCCTGTGAATCTGACACCTTTCACCAATGCTGACTCCCCTCACAAATTGTAATTAAAGCAACAACAAAATGTCAATAATCTGTCATATCCCTTGGTTCAGCTAATGTCTTCTTCAAATTCTAGGTCGGCTTTGTTAGATCTGCAGACACGTCGATTCTTTTGTCTGGGTCGCGCCTGAGTCACCTCGTGCTCCTCCCAAAGATCACGTATCCGAGGTAAGAAAACTTGTATCATGTTGCTTATGACCATGTATGGGAGAGATGCTTTTAACAGGAATGAAAGCAGAGTCCGTTTGTGATTTGTTTAAAAACTATACCCCCGTGGCCCTTTTCAATCCTGACTTTAAAGTCTTAAAAGAAAGACGTTCATACTGGGAGAAAGGTTCAAGTCTGTACCAGGTTTTGAAGTGGAAACCAATCCCAGTTCACCCACCTCCTCCATTCTTGAAGGGGCAGCCTCAAAGCGGTTTCTGTGTGTCACCATGGGACTGCAATGGAGGTCTGTGCGGTTTCCCGTGTAGCTGCGTGCGGAATCCGCAAGGCTTGGGATTAGCCCCGTTGACTGTCTAAACAGTTGCTGTCTAACTAAAGGGCAAGCACGGTCCATTCCCTGGCGGTATGGGGGCAGGGGTGAGAGAAGGAGCACAGTTGCCTTCTCTGACACTAGAAGCTGCGGCCGTCTCGGGAGGCTGGCCGTGAGCCCCGGCAGCAAGCCACTGCTGTTCTGAGCTTCAGGATCAGGTGGCCTGCAATGGAACTCCTGGATGGCCCCCAGTCCCTCCTGGTAGCATCAGTCATCCCAAAAGGCTTCTTGGCTACCTCAAAGGCAGTGGCTCCCAGCTGCCAGCAGACCTCATTGGAGCAGCAGCAATTTCCTTGCTCCATGGCTAGCGACACCACTATTGTGAACCCCTTTTGAGCTCTATTATGAGGAAGAAATTGGTTGGTTTAGCATAAACACCTACTACCTGCCAAGGGTGTAGCTAGGGTTGCTACTTGTTGCGGTTTGACCCCGAGACTCCCAATTTGGCCTATGGAAGCCTCAGCGTCAAACTGTGAAACGTGACATCCCTATGTGGAGTTACCATAGAGTGAGGGAGCTCGATTTATCCCGGGCCTGGACTCTGAGGAGGCCCTTTGCAAGCCACTGACTTGAGTGCCACTAGGAAGTTTCCAGGGGGGTGGGGAGGCAGAGTGGTGTTCTCATCTCTACCCACTCTTAAAACTTTGTTTCCTGGCAGGGTTTTTTCCACTCTGTGGGGAGAGAACAAGACCCATTGGGAGCTGAGGTAATGCTGCCTTCATTGGAAAGGTCTGCCTCCCCCCACCCCCTTTCCCGGGCACCTCACCCCTTTGCCATTAAGGGGCCCCACCGCGGCCTTGCTACACCACTGTTACCTGCTGTCCTGCTCCTGGGTTGCCAATGCTTGTGACTTAATTGCAAGTCTTGTGATTTTAGGGGTTTCCAAAAGCCTGCGATTGGGAGACTGAACATAAAAATAAAACTGTTAAACATTTCAACTTTCATTAAAAAAAAAGAAAAAAGAAAGAAAACATCTGGCTCTTAGGATTGAGGAAAAGAAATTGCAAACATTATTGTTGTGTATGCCTTAAAGGCATGGAAGCCAAAAGACATTTTAAAAAAAACAAAAAGCACACTTCCACCCCCCCTCCCCAAAATCATTTATGATTTCTAGGGACCTATCTGATTTTTGAACATCAAATGTTGGAAACTCTGCTCCCTTAGTTTGAGAGGTTTTTGAAGCTTCTCAAATCAGAATGAGTAGGGCACTGTCTTCCATGGTACCTTATCTTGACATAAGCCATATTTAGTTCCCACGCTTGTGCATAGATCCTGCATTCAGGGCCAGTTGTGCCGGTAACTGGCAAATTACCCCAGGGTACAAGGCCGGCCTTAAGCAGGGCCAGTAGGAGCCACATCACCTGGGCCCTGCAGTCAGAGAGGGCCCTGCAGGGAGGCCAATCCTGAGGCTCTGCTTTGGGCTATTTCTGAATGATGACTCTGCTTCCTATGGGATCTTGTCTCCCAACTCTCCTCACCTACAGGGATAGAGAAGCCCCATACTGCCAATTGTTAAAGGGGGTGGGGCTATGGAGGTCAGGGCCATAGGGCACAGCCTTTTATTTTCTCCCTGGATCTGCCAAATTCTAAGGCTGGCCCTGCCAGGGTCGGCAAGAGGCAGTATTTCTGTATGCTCTGGCACTTCCTCTGGGTAAACAGGAATTTGCTTGGGGGAGTTAATCTGTTGTTTCCAATGTGCTGCAAATGCACAGACCTTGTTAAAATCCATATTTCTCACTCTAGGCATCTGATAAGGCTTTAAATACACCACAAAGCATTTTCTGCTCTATTATTGTACAAGTTTTGCAAGCATCTGCCCCCATAAAGGAATTCTCGCTAACTGACTGTTAAGCAGAGGGGGAAAGCATTTTCTTCTTAACTGAATACTCCCAGGATTTCAGACCGACTTTCGCTTTCATGTTTAGACATACATATTCCTGTGCCTATCTTTCTCTATGAAAGAAGAACAAATTATCCTCATTCTTTATATTCCTTTCAAAGGCTTAAATGTGGACACACATAGACACTAAATTTATATTTACAGATCTTTGTACAGATCTTTCCTATAGAGGAGTTAAGGGCAGAAGTGTAATCGTACAAAGGAGGATCATGCTTTCTCCAGTGTCACATTCACTACCTGTGGAGTAAGGTACTTTTCAACATAAAGGTATTACAGTTTGGTCCTTGAGGAGGTGGAGATTAGGGATGTGCGAACGTGGTTCGGAAGTTCGGAGTTCGGACCGAACTCGAATAATTCGGTCAACCAAACCGAACTTTCGAACTGAACTCGAATTCGACCGAACTGTTTGGTCAAATCTGAACCAGTTCGGAAGGCCAAAAAACCCAGTTTTGAATGTACGAACTCGGTTCAGAGGTTCGGAATTCGACCGAATTCAAATAGTTCGGTTGACTGAACCGAACTTTCGAACTGAACTCGTTTTTCTAACCGAACCGAATTTCCGAACTTAGTTCTGTTCACACATCCCTAGTGGAGATGAGTGGTTTAAGATGCTACCTTTCATAAATGCAAAAGAGTTTTGCACTTCACTGTAATGTGCTATAAACTCAGAAAATGCAGTGCAAGTTTGTATTTCTCGATTACAGCACCCCAAACACCTTAACTCTGCCCTTGCAAAGATGCTGGCCTTCTATTCTCTGTGTGTCAAGTGTGGAACATTCACATCAGAACACATTAGTTTTGGAATTTGTTTCACAACTAAGTGTGAAGATTTTCTTTGAATCCCAAACCTACTTGAGACAGTTGTTCTTCCACATGGGCCTGTGACTTCTCAATGTTGTGAATGTATCTTTGAGTGCTTTAACACGGACTGCACCCACGCCTCTGCTCCACCTCACCCCTGAGCATGCTGGAACATCCTGAAGTACCGCAAGCAGAGTGGGCTGCCCAAATGCGGACCAGGCTGCACCTCTGTTTCAAGCCAGGGACTGCCCCGTCAAAGCCATAAAGCTGTGGGTAGCAGCCTAGAGTGGCGGCCGATCCAACTGCAGCTCTATGGTGTGGGGGAGGGAAGCGCCGCATGGGTGGACTGCATGCCCCGGCACCTACCGGGTCTGTTTAAACCCAGCGCTGTCAAGGTTGAATGTGGGGGATGCGGGGCTGGCCAGGCCCAAAGCAAGTCCAGGGGTGGTTCGTCTAAAGACGTTTATGTTCCCCTCCCTCCCTTGTCCAGCCTAGATTGTAAGCATAAGCACCCTCAGGGCAGGGAACTATCGCTAATGAATGACTATTAACTAAGTACCAGGCAATTGCTGATGCTATATAAATAACAGCTGCAGCTCTAGCTCTTGCAGTTCTCTTCATTATCCTTTCTCATTGTTCTCCTAAGGCAGTGGCTTCCGAACTCTTTATGGACCCCTGTGAAGAGAAATCAGCATAATCCTGCAACAGCAAGAGTCATGCCAGGCAGAAGGTGAGATTCCATCTGGGGGGACTCATTGCCAGGCACCACAACGCACAGAGAATGAGAAGGCCCACTCACGCAGATCAACAGGAGGGGGATCTCCCTCCGGATCTTATTGTGGCTCTATGGATCAAGGCCCATCCAAAGATCATCACAGGGAGTGGCGGCAGTGCAGGCCCGTATCACCCGTGCCACACTGTAAGGGAAGGGGGATTAGTTGTGAGGGGGACAGAGGAAGGGGTTCCCAGGGACGAGGGGAAGTGGAGAGGGCTAGTACTCAGGAGTATGGACCCAGGCAGGGGCGAAGGGAAAGATACCCAATATCGCAGGCATACAAAATCACCAGTCAATTCACAAGCACCCACACACACCCCAATCGCTCCACTAACGCGGCACAGTCTCACCCGCAAGACTCTGAAGCTTTACAAGTAACACCAGGGGCCAGTCTCACAGGCATCAAGCTCTGTTCACCGGCGGTGCCAGAAGGGGCGCCCAGCTCTTATGTAGGCTCTGAACGCCCGGGCAGGCGCTCCGAGTGTTGGAACGGCACCACAGGCCTCAACACGTCCCCAGCATGGCGACAGCCCTGACGCTCTACATGAGGAGGCAGGGTCGGTGCTGCATCAGCACGCTCATCCCCGTCATTCCCAGCCCTGCCCACTGAACGACTGAGTTCAGTTCTTACCCCCCCAAGCACTGAACGGCTGAGCTCAGTTCTTACCCCCCAAGCACTGAACGACTGAGCTCAGTTCTTACCCCCCAGTCACTGAACGACTGAGCTCAGTTCTTACCCCCAAGCACTGAATGACTGAGCTCAGTTCTTACCCCCCCAAGCACTGAACGACTGAGCTCAGTTCTTACCCCCAAGCACTGAATGACTGAGCTCAGTTCTTACCCCCCAAGCACTGAACGACTGAGCTCAGTTATTACCCCCCAGTCACTGAATGACTGAGCTCAGTTCTTACCCCCCCAAGCACTGAACGACTGAGCTCAGTGCTTCCCCCCAAGCACTGAACGACTGAGCTCAGTTCTTACCCCCAAGCACTGAATGACTGAGCTCAGTTCTTACCCCCCAAGCACTGAACGACTGAGCTCAGCTCTTACCCCCTAAGCACTGAACGACTGAACTCAGCTCTTACCCCCCAAGCACTGAACGACTGAGCTCAGCTCTTACCCCCCAAGCACTGAACGACTGAGCTCAGCTCTTACCCCCCTAAGCACTGAACGACTGAACTCAGCTCTTACCCCCTAAGCACTGAACGACTGAACTCAGCTCTTACCCCCCAAGCACTGAACGACTGAGCTCAGCTCTTACCCCCCAAGCACTGAACGACTGAGCTCAGCTCTTACCCCCCTAAGCACTGAACGACTGAACTCAGCTCTTACCCCCTAAGCACTGAACGACTGAACTCAGCTCTTACCCCCCAAGCACTGAACGACTGAGCTCAGCTCTTACCCCCCAAGCACTGAACGACTGAGCTCAGCTCTTACCCCCCTAAGCACTGAACGACTGAACTCAGCTCTTACCCCCTAAGCACTGAACGACTGAACTCAGCTCTTACCCCCCTAAGCACTGAACGACTGGGCTTAGGTTAAGGGAGCAATAATGAGGGCATGCACACAAGGATAAGGGACAGAGCCATGATCTGGATCAGAGCTGAAACAGGCAGCACACTTGCTACGCATGGGTAATACCTACAATTTCAGCTAGTCTGTCAGGCGCCCAATTGGTACCCAAGTACCAGGCCAGGCATCTGATTACCTGAAACACTGGGTATTGCCGTTACCAGGTTATCAATTTTCCATTTTAGGTACCGATTTCAGTATCGGAAGTTGCTAAATTGGTATGGGCCTATTCCCTCCCTTGCTGGTCCAACTTGTCTATAACCTTCCAGCCCCAGCTGCCCTGGGCCCCCCTCCCTACCAGTCACTCTGGCACATAGCACTAAGACTCCTGGTCACTGGGCACCATGACACCATGCCCATTGTGACATGACCGGGCAGAGACCAGTAAAAACTGTGGAACTAGTCAACCCTCATATCTCTGGAACCCTTTGACCCACAAACATGGGGTGGGCATATAACAAGGTATCACAAACATGGGGTGGGCATATAACAAGGTATCACATGTCTGGCTGGCTAGTGTAGTACCAGACATGATACAGGGTCACAGGCAGACACGACCTTCACATAAGGTGTTCTCTACTATCATGCTTTGTGTAAAGAATGCCTAAAAAGAGCAGCAATTATCCCCTTTCAGAAACACTATAAAAAACCACGCAAAGCTGTGTGTAAAGTGACTATTTAAGTTTTCACACTACAGCAGAAAGATCGAATATAAATCCTTTGGAAAAACTTCAGTTCTGTCTGCATTCTTTTTCTACCACATTAAGTGAGTCTAGAAAATATCCCAACCAATTTAATTATCATTCAGGGTAGGGCTGAAACTCAGTATTCGGTTTTGCTCAGTTTCAGCTGAGGATCATGGTATTCGACTCTGTTTTACCGAGTACCGAGAACCCAAGAAATGGGTACGGAATTAGGTACTCAGAAATATTACTATTATTCTTATAACTCAATGACATCGGCATCAGACAGTGCATTCAGTCCAGTTAGAACTTGGACTGAATGACAGTTGAGATCGAGTTCTGATCAGACCAAATACATTTTTTTTTTAAATGGCCTTTTGCACATGTGCAAAATGGTGGTCGCTATTCTGTACATGTGCAAAATGTCCACTGCCATTTTGTGCGTGCGCAGAGTGGTCTGGTCGGAATTCCAGCCAAACAAAGGGAACAGTCCCACAATGACCAGCCAAATAAAGTTTGACAACACACCAGGGACTGTGTTTTCTCACACTTTATTCAGCTGGTCGGAATTCCAACAGGCTATCCCACAAAACTGAAATGTTTGTTTCCAAACTAGCCCTCATTTCCACCCGTAATAATGAGAGAGGCAAAGGTAAACACTAGAACCAGCTGGATGGTTCGAAGGAAATGAACAGATGGATCAGGTTGAATTAATGAAAACCATGAAAAAACAAAATCAGGTAATCGAATGAAGATCAGTCAAATACTGTTCTATGCCCATTTTGTTTGCTTCAGTTTGGATTGGTGGGATTCGATGAGTTTGCTCGTTTCAGTGGGTCCTTGTTTCAGCTCTTGCAGTATGTCAAAACCAAATTTGTTCTGACTTATTACCAGCCTTTGTGGCTGGAAAGTTTGCATAATCCATATGAAGTTCGTCCAATAAACAGTACCTTCACGACTTTGTCTCCATCTGTCTCTTTTTGGGACAAACATGACTTCCATGTTCCCTCCCTACACTGAAAACTGAAATACTATATACAATTACTATGGTGTAGGCAACGCAGATATTTTGGAAGCAGGAAGTGAAGACTGCTTTTATCCAATTTGCTAAAATAAATAATTTTATACCAAATTAACTGAATTTGGCATTCCCCGTAGAGCTGAAACAGATACCTGATTTGGTACCCGGGGATAATACCCATATTTTTGGATACTGTTTCGGGTATCAGAATCCATACCTGAATGCTGATCAAGTATTTGGAAAAACCAAAATTTTTGTTACTTTTTTTTTTTTTGAATACACACAAACCTGGAACACCCCCCCCCCCCCCCAATTTCCTGAAATCCTGGACAAAAAATGAAAAGATTGGGATGAAGCTGGTATTTCGGTATACCAGCTTGTTGGTATTTTGATAATTTGGTATTTTGGGTACCTGATAAAAAAAAACAGTTTGGGTATAAAAAAGTACCTGAAATTTTCAGTTCAAGTACTGGAAATTTGATGGTTATACCCATTTTTGTGGGTACTCGTTTCAGCACTAATTCACCTCATATATATTCATATATATTTATTAGACGTGATCTTAGATCATTGTCATACTACAAAACAAAAATATAAGACCACAACAACCATACCAACAGACATAATCAAGCAACAACCATTCCACAATATAGTAAAATTTAACAAACCTACCCCCACCTTGCCTATATTCCATGAATGGTAGGCAAGTAGTCTACACATTAGATTCACTCTTCCCCAACAACTAAATATTTCATAAATGTATATAACCAAAAATTACTAAATTTAAGTAGATAAAATTTGAGACGTTTTCCTAAAAGATACTTTCAATCCAGTTCTAATAGGCACCTGGATTCAAGACATTTCCTCCTCAGACTCATAGATAACAGTAGAAACCTCATAACGCATGAAGTAACCACAGAATGTGCATCCCTGAGAGCCATTTGTGTCAAAAACCCGCCTGTTGCTCCTGGAAATTTCTCAATAAGAGGTTGTAATATCTCAGCCTGAATTACATCGTAAAGATGACACTCAAAAAGCATATGGCACGTAGACTCCACAGCCATATTATCGAAAGGACATAAGAGATCCCCATAGGGGATCTTGGCTTACACGTCCCTCAAGCACCTTTGTAGGGAGTGCGTTGACCCTGGCAGAGAGAAATAGGTGCTTCTCTTTAAAAGTTGAGACTACACCAAAATAACTTGCCCTTATACCCGACTGAGGAGCCCATGAGGCGTATCCCGCCTTATGGTGGGATGTTGCTACCAACGCCAGTTCCTCTTGTCGGTCTACATCCCGAAAGCGGGTAACAATCTCCTGCTTAGCTCCTTCATAGGTTCTAGTTGCCAAATAAGTCTCTGACAGGTCAGAGCGGGCCAAGTGGTCTGCAATGGCCTGGCGCCAAGGGCTAACAAAAGAATTCAAGAAGATATCATGAAGCAAGTTGTCAGGATGGGCTCGGTTTGCTTTGAGCCAGAAAAGAGCCCCCTGCTCCCATGCGACTGACGCCCAACCCCGGATGCCTGCCTCCAAACAGACAGTGGCAGCCGGGGTTCCCCTAGGTAGATTGGTAAGGGAATTAAGGAATTTCAGTTGCAAGGAATTCAAATTTTTCCCCCACAAGAGCGCGGCGTCATACAGGAAAGACGACTTAACCTTTACCTCAAATACCTTAATAGCCATAGTCAAATTTCTCTTCCCTGTCCCAGCAAAGAATCTCAATATGGCCGCTAATTGGCTCTTGTCTGCTACCTCCACCGTAGCCAAATGCTCTGTCCAGTGGACACAAAGTTCAATCCTAAGTATTTGTATCCCTTAATTTGCTGGAAACATAATCCATCCACATTCCACTGATGGACCCTCCTACTCTGAGAGAACACCACGATATTCGATTCGGCACAGTTAATCGTTAAACAATTGGCTTGACAATAGCTAACAAAGGCCAAGAGTTGCCTCCGTAGCCCCACCTTAGTTTGCGACAACAGGACCAAATCATCAGCGTAGAAAGGAGAGCCAATGGGTCTAGACGCCAGTTTCGGGGGGAAGTGTCTTTCTTGCCTCATACCTGGGATGAAATAGTTAATGAATAGGTTGAACAGGGTCGGCGCAAGAACACACCCCTGTTTTACCCCATGTTTAACCAGAGTATCTGGAGCAAGATGGCCCACCGAATCAACCTTAACTGCCACTTTCGTATCCCTATACAGCGCCCAGATAAGTAGGCGTAACCTGGGCTCAATACCAAGGGTAGACAGCTTTACCCAAAGAAGGGATCTATTGATAGTATTAAATGCCGCCTTTAGATGTAAAAAAGCGGCATAAAACTTTCCATCAGTAGCTCTATATTTTTCCAGCAAATGGTGGAGCACCAGACAATGGTCTAAAGTCGCCCTGCCCTTGCGAAATCCTGCCTGCTCACGGTGGATTATCTGGTTACAATCCATCCACTCAGTCTGGCAAGAAGAAGCTTGGCGTAGATTTTACCCACTATAGTAATCAGGCTTATCTGCCTGTAGTTTGCTGGGTCTGACCTCTGTCCCTTCTTATAAATAGGGACCACTACGGCCCGAGTCCAACCATTGGGTATAATCCCTGTGTTATTTATCCTGGTGAATAGCTTGGCCAACATTGGAAGCCACCATTCTAGATTTCCCTTGATGAGTTTCGACTATTAGCCCTATCTCCGATTCAAAAACTGGGGGCCATTCAGGAATGGCCTGCTGAGCAGAACTTGTCACATCAGAGCCAAAGCTTTCCCCACTAGTCTGATTGATCTGGGACATCTCGATAAAATTACCCCAATCTTAGGGAGCAATCGGTATGGGTCGCTCTACTCTAAGGGCAGACGTAGCCCCATTAATAATCCACCAAAAGGTCTTAGAGTCATTTAAACTGCCTGCTATAAAAAGATCCTGACACATCTTGTCACCATATGCTTTCTTTTTGACCTAATCTAATTCACCTTAAATATTAATTTCAGCTTTTGTTTGTACAGGACATAGATCAACAGGGCCCTGAAGTTGACTTGGCTCTCTACGTGCTTATTTTGACACAAACCATAAGAAAAAAGAGATCAGGTAGAGGGAAGGAGAGGAGAAAAAAGAGGCAGAAGAGGAAAAATATATAAAAAGAAGGTAGGCAAGGATAGGAGCGAGTGTGTACAAGAGAGACATGCAGGTGAAAACAAAATGATAGTTGTGTTTCTAATCACTCAATGATGCAGCGTGTTTGTCGTCCAATTTCATCACAAACAACCTAAACTGGAAATAAAGTGCTGCTTAATAGGCAGGCGAAGTCGACATTTCATTTCCCTGAATGTTCTGATAGCAACTGCTAATTATCCCAGTGTTTTCCCCTCTGTAATTATTTGAAAGAGACTATTCACATCTCCCCCATTAACTTAAAAAAATTTTTTTAGTGTCCTACTGAAAATGCAACAGGATACATTTAAATTGCTTTACATGCCCCCACACCTCCTCTCTCTTTTCCAACTTGCTGCTGATACAGCTGGAAGGAGCAGAAGAAAAGGATGCTGCATCTTGTGGAAAGGTAAACAACAACATCCAACTGGAATAGTGGGAGAAAAATTCCTTCCTTGTACAACCTGTGTTCTCGGCAGGAGCTGTCTCCCATCCCCCCAACAATCCCTCCTTCTACTCCATTCAGTTTTTTTCCTGATTCCAAAGGGCAGATCCGAGAACAGCCTTTGAGCCTTCTATACTGTCACAAGAAGAGCTGAAACAAAAGATGGGTCTACCCGATGAATTTCCGGTATCCAAATCGACCCAATAACATTGGGTACTGATCGGTACCTGATTGTGACCCAATTCAGGTACCCAATGTCCTGGAATGTCAACTTCTGGTCCCGATGTTTTGAATTCCTTATTGATTTATTGACTTCTGACACCTATTTATTGATTTTCTGGTCCCAGAAAATCAACTTCCTATCCTGACTTTTTTTATTTCCATCCCAATTTTTAGGTTTTCTGACCCATGATACTGATTGGTAATCGGAAAATCAAAAAATTGGTACCAGAAGTTACTGACTTTTGGGGTTTCTGTTAACCCAATCGGTACCCAATGCCAGTGCTAAATTAAGTACCCATGTCCATTCTTAAAAAGCCATTTCCCCTCCGCGTTCGCCGCAGTGGGGGTTTGTCGGCGCCCCTCCCTCCTGGGAACAAAGGAGGCAAGATGGACAAGAGCGGCCGCTGGGAGGGAAGAAAAAAGCCGAGGTTGCCGCAGCAACCAAAAACTTAAGCGGCCGGGACTCTTGCGAGAGGCGGGAGTCCCGGGCACCATTTTAAGCTCCCTGCATTGCGCTTCATTCGACTGGGCGCAAGCGGGGAGCAAGGAAGTGCACCCACCCACCCACCCCATAACAAGGCACCACTCCGAGTTCATACTGGTCGCGCATTGGATCGGAAAGGAATTTTCCCTGAACCTAATTGGCAGAAAAGGCAAAGGGTTTTTCGCCTTTCCCAGAGTGACCTGCTGATTCGAGTTGAGGGTGAGGACACAGTTTCATGGGTGGTAGGCTGAATTGTCGCACTCTTGCGGTAGGCTGACTTCAGGCCAATGGTTAAAAGTTGTAGTTGGTAGCATAGGGTTTGAACAGAAAACATCTCCTTAAGAGATGGGCATAGGCCATGCACAGCCACTCAGTGCGGCCCACTGTATGGGCAGCCCAAGGGTGGGAGGTGAACGGCCGGACCTGCTGGGTGGACTATGTACCAAACAGTAGGTTACGGTGTCCTCACCCTTGTTGTTGTTTAAACCCCGCCCTGACGGGCAAAGGGGTAGTTACGAGCAACCCGCTCCGGCCCGGGGGGAAACCCGGTGGTCTGGGTAGGGGGTAATTTAATAAAGTTAGGTGAAGTTAGGGCACAGGAGGATTCCCCTCGGGCTTAACCCGAAGAGGAGGAAAGAAAGGGGACTGGTAGACTGGCTAGTGCCGGGGTTGGTGGGGGGAACCTCCTGTGGTTTGGGTAAAAGTTAGGAACAGGAGGGATAGGGCCCCAGTTTAAGGGGGGAAAGGGGAGGGCTACCCCTTCCCCCCTTTTCTTGATTATCAATAAAGAGTGCGGCCGTTTTAGTCCAATTAATGTATCCTCGTCTTCTTTGGGGGGGTGCGTTGACAATAAAGGTTTGGGGGTGGGAAAAAACAGGTAGAGAGTAGAGAATCATGCAGGGAATACCATTAGTTTAGGACAGCATGACAAGTGTGAGAGAGTAGGGGGAAGAGAATAAATATCAGAGGCATCATCTATCCCAAAGCATCAGGGTTTTCCAAGCAATTCCTATTCCTCCCGGGGCCACTGTTCTTAGCCTCACTTCCTCTCTGCTGCTAAAGACCAGGAGAGACATGTATTAACAGGAAGAAAAAAAATCTATAGATGCACTACAAGTCCTCAAATTGCTTCTTCAGCACAGGAAGTGTTTTGTAATATATTTTCTCTGCTTTCCTGCAAAGCTCAAAGAATCCTGTATCTGGAACCTGCAGAAGATTAGGTGACAGACTGGATTCGGTCTCCGTGTAAAACCAAGGCAGCCCCTGTGGATTTGGTCCTGCTCGTAATGGATCTGCTTTTTCAAAATGCCTGCTTTTCAAGCAAGAAAGTTGCTGTCATTGTGCTACGAAGGGTTCAGTTCCCAGGGCCTAGCAATATGATTTATTCACATTCCACTGGGGAGCTCTCTCTGTCCCAGCAACAGCCAGGCTCCAAAAAGAGAGCCTGGCAACATCTCAACTTCTAAATCTCTTCTCTTGGGAAACCGCAGCAGCCAAAGCCTGACGGACCAAACGAGATGGCCTAAGCCAGCTGTTTTAGGGTCCAGCTACAATAGCATAGAAAATGGATGGGTACCTTGCAGGGACGGTCCTCCAGAAGAAATTATGGATGCGGTTCCACTGCGGCTTGTACCTGTACATTTCTGGATTTAATTACAGATTCATATCAAGAATCCCTATTTAAATCAATTAAAAACTATAAAATAATTTTAAAAATTAAAAAAACGGTGCAAGCGTAAAATGACCACCGGACCATTCTGCGCATGTGTGTCCTTTCCCAAAATAGCAGCAGCAGCATCACCACCATTTTTGAAAAGGGCAGCCGGTCTGCGCATGCACAAATGGCCACGCACATGTGCAAACTAGCTGCCCATGCACAGACCAGCTGCCCTTTTCCAATATGGCGGTGATGTTGCTACCAGCATTTTGGGGAAAGGGTGCTCATGTGAAAAGTGGGCCAGCACCCATTTTGTGCATGCGCAGCAATTTTTAAACATTTTCTATAAATTAGAACAGAACCACAACATGCATGTTGTTATTTGGTACAGATTGATCTGTGTTGGCCTGTTACGAGCAGATACAGATCAAATCCGAATCTGGATTCCCACCCCTAGTACCTAGTGTAGGGTACACTTTGCTATACTTGTGGCCACTCACAACTCCGCCTGGATTGTCAGGTGGAGGCGGTGGCAAAGGGAGCCTTTCGCCAATTACATCTTGTGCGGAGGATCCAGCCATATGTTTCAAGCTCAGACCTACCCACCCTCATCCATGCATTCAACAACTCAAGGCTGGATTACTGCAATGTGCTCTATGTGGGACTGCCCTTGGTGACAACTTGGAGGCTGCATCTGGTGCAGAATGCAGCAGCCCGTCTCCTGATGGGGACGGGCCGTAGGGAGCACATTACCCAGTGTTCCGGGCTCTGTACTGGCTGCCTATAGCTTTCCAGGTCCGATTCAAGGTGTTGGCTTTGACCTTTAAA
This sequence comes from Sphenodon punctatus, assembly GCA_003113815.1. Classification (NCBI taxonomy): domain Eukaryota; kingdom Metazoa; phylum Chordata; class Lepidosauria; order Sphenodontia; family Sphenodontidae; genus Sphenodon; species Sphenodon punctatus. The sequence continues at coordinate 18,968,169 of QEPC01009472.1, read as the reverse complement.
GCCCTACATGGTCTGGGCCCATCCTGAGAGACCACCTCACTCCCCGGGCCATGGAGCGATCACTACGGTCAACCGGAGGCGCCTTCTTGGAGGTCCCCCATGTGAACCGGGGGGCCACGATGGAGAGGGCGTTCTCAGTGACCGCACCACGGCTGTGGAACTCCCTCCCAGAGGAAGCTCGCCTGGCTCCCAGCCGGTTGGCCTTTCATTGGGCCTGTAAGACCTGGCTGTTCGTCCAGGCCTTTGGGGGAGGGGGCGAATAATGGTGGGCTCTTTGCCAGTGGTTTTACCGCTTTCTTTTGTTCTAGTAATCCCTTCTATGTATTGTTTTTATATATTGTTTTAAATATTTTGTGAGCCGCCCCGAGCTGCCGTAAAGCTGGAGGGAGCGGGCTACAAATCATTGAATACATAAATAAATAAAATAAATAACTCTGAGGTGATAAGAGGGATAGAACTTGTACCTTACTGCTTCCAAAACATGGCCCCCTGCCACATGAGCTATAAGGGAACCCCCACTTAGCAACACAGGAGACTATTTTCTCAGTCTGTCCAAGGGTTGGTGGTTTATATGAACATGTGAGTGTTAACTACCAAATTAACTTTTCTTTAAAAGCAAGGCTGTATTTTGGTGTTCTACTCAGTTCCTAAATGAATATTCATGTAAATAAATTCATCAGATTTGTGCTATTCAATTTCAAATGGAAGCTGACCAAGCTGATAACAACACCTATCCTTTGGGTTCATTGGATATCTATTTTAATTTGTTTACTTCATTTCTGCACGATTACCCCTGTGGCACAATTGCAACAACCAAAATGATGTCACGAAAATAACAAAATAACCACCTAGCCAAGCCTAAATAAGAACAAAATAAGCAAAGTAGCTGAAATGGAATACCCTAATAAATGGATATGCAAATACCCATTTCAATTGGAGATAGTATACAAATATTTGGATTGCTATCAGAAAAATCTGAATAATAGCCACAAATACGTGATTCAGTCTTTGGTTCAGCTTCAGTTCTAGAGCTGAAATAGTTAGCAGATTTGCTACCTACACGTAATACCCAAATTTTCAAGAAGTCTTTCGGGTGTCCAATCAGTAATAGAGTACCAAGTCGCTTCCCCAACATACTGTGAATTACCACTACCAATTTACCAATTGAATTGGTAAAACGGTAAACTGGTGGAGTATTTGGGATGGAAAGTAAAAAAATCAGGATGAAAAGTAAAATAATATTGGGTATACTGGGTAGCCCATTGTGCACTAACTGGGTCCTGATCCCCATGGATAGTTTATAGGAGAGTTGGTATGAAAGGCTTTGTATAAATTAGATAAGAAAAAACCTACGGTTTTACAAACTTAGTTAAGGCAGATTCATACCAAGCAAACTTTAACAAACCTAGAAATTCTGTGTTAAGGCTCCCGCCTTAACTGCCACACCATGTAAGCAGTAAACATGTTGTATGGCTTCACGTACTGTGCTCGCTTACAACTTAGGCTCCATGCACCCACACTTTGCCTTGGTCTTTCAGCTCCAATCCTCTTCCTTTGCAGGTTGGGGGCAACACTAAAGCTGAGCAGAATGCTATGTAAGTGTT
>QEPC01009472.1:18949917-18964875 GCA_003113815.1 Sphenodon punctatus | reverse complement strand
GCTACCTCGACGGCCTTCCTTTTCCCTCCCTTCTTTTGCTTCGGGGGCTGAGCCACCCGTTTCTTTTGTTTCCCCATCCCCAGGGGGCCCTCTCACAAACTTTTTCCAACAATTTTCCTTTCTTCACAGGCACAACTGTTGCCTGCCGCTGCTGGGTCCGAATGAGAGCGGGGAGAGAGAACCGCGTGCGCTGGCCGTCCTCCCTGCCCCTCCCTTCTAGCAGGGAGGGGGAGGGAGCATCCCCAGCGCCGACCAATCAGGCACCCGTTCTCGGGTCCTGATGCCTGGGCCGCCAATCGCAGGCGCCCAGGCCGAACAGTGCGGGGTTTCCCGAAGCCCTGCAGCTCCTCCGCGCCCATCCTTTCAGGGCTGTAAGCGGCGGGCGCAGCAACCTCCCCCCGCCCCTATTGCGGTGCGGAGGGCCCAATGGAATGTCAATAACTTGGTAACAAAAAAACAGGTAATTCTTTCAGGTAACTTGTTGGGTCCTGTTCCATATCTGATCTCCCCAAAATGATTGGGGTAGAACAATTTTGATGGCGATGTCCATCTTTGTGTATGCCCATTTCAGCTTTAATGAACAAATGGGCAAAACTGAAATTTACTTTATTATTTACATAACACCAGCAGCGTGACTTGTGCTGAAATGTCATGACTAGAACCAGGTCCCTGCCCCAAGAGGCTTACAGTCTAGGATGGAGGACAAGGGAAGGGAGACCAGGAGGAGGGGAACACAGGGAGAGAGGGGGATACATTTACGAAGCAGTGGATGCACATGCTTAGCTTAGTTACAAGTTATTTACACCACCTGAGGATCACAGAAGGGCAAATGTTATTTACAGATTTGGCAATGGAGGCACTGAGCAACACCTACTTGACCTTCCATAGTAGCAATTAATTTTATTTATAAAAATATTTGGTATCCCGCCCCTCCTGCCAAAGGCAGCTCGGAGGAGCTTACAATATATAAAAATATAAAAATATACATAAAAATACACAAACAACAAACATAAAACATCTAAAAAGGCGGGGGAAAGAGGGAAACATCCGGGAAAAGAGGAGGGAGGGGAAAAAAAAATACCCCACCCTTACCATCCCAACCATAAAAATAAAAACCCACCCTCACCCATCTCCCTCATCAAAGACCTGGCAGAACATCCAGGTCTTGCATTGACATCGAAAAGCCAGGAGGGAGTTACACAGCCTTGGCGTGGCCACTGAGAATGCCCTCTCCATAGTCGCCCCTCGGGATACCCGGGGGACTTTGAGAAGGGCGTTCCAGGTCGACTGTGGGGGCCGATACAGAGGACAGGGGTGAGGCTATCCTGCAGATATATCGGGCCCAAGCTGTATAGGGCTTTATAGGTAAGAACCAGCACTTTGAATCTGGCCTGGAAGACCAGTGTAGAGAACAGAGCACAGGTGTAATATGCTTCTAGTTGCCCATTCCCATAAGGAGACGGGCCACTGCATTCTGCACCAGCTGCAGTCTCCAAACCATCACCATGGGCAGCCCCACATAGAGCACATTATAATAGTCCAGTCTTGAGGTGATGAAAGCGTGGATGACAGTGGCCAGGTCAGAGTCTGAGATGTACGGCCGAAGCCATCGCACCAGGTGTAGTTGGCGGAATGCGCTCCTCGCCACAGTTCTAAACTGGGCATCTAGATGAAGCTGCACATCAAGGAGCGCTCCCAGACTCTGAACCTGGGGAATCAGTGAGGGGCGAACCCTGTCAATGATGGGGGATGCCACACCCACTGCCTTCCCCACTAGCATCACCTCCGTCTTGCCGGGATTCAACTTTAGTCGACTCACCCTCATCCAGTCCCCCAGAGCCACCAGACATCATGTAAGCACCGAGACTGCAGGATCTGGGTCGGTGGTGGTGATCTTTTTTACCTCCTCTTACTTTTCATGGATAGCAGAATGCTAAGCTAGGACAGGTGCTTCGTATCCAGGGAGGAGCTTGTGGCTTGCAGGTAGGGATGGGCGAACGTGGTTCGGAAGTTTGGAGTTTGGACCGAACTCGACCATTTCGGTCAACCGAGCCGAACTTCCGAACCGAACTTGATTTTCGAACCGAACCGAATTTCCGAACTCGGTTCTGTTCGCCCATCCCTATAAGATAATATTCCATTTAGTTCAATGGGGTTTGAATTTNCAAAAAAGCACATACTTAGCATACTCAATATCTGTCCTATGCAGCCATCTGTGACTATAAGTGTATGCTCACAAAGAAAACCCCGTCAACTTCAGGGTTGCAAGCCAGAGGAATTTGCCCCAGGGAACTCCATTGAAGTCACTGGAACTCTCAATACAGAACGTTAGCTTCACCTTAACTAATGGAGCCACTAGCGTGGCTCCATAATGGAACTTTATGGGACAGATTCTCACTCTACAGTCCCTCAGTACTTCCCTCTTATCTCCCTCTACACCCCTACTCGTGAGTTCTGTTCATCGGGTAAGATGCTCTTATCTGTGCCCTTCCCCTCCAACACCAACTCCTGACTCCGCGCTTTCCACTTCGCTGCTCCGTATGCTTGGAACAAACTTCCTGAAGTGGTGCATCAGGCCTCCTCCTGGTCCATGTTCAAGTCCCTCCTAAAGGCCCACTTCTTCAAGGTCACTTTCAAATCATGAACCCAGGCCTTATCCGTATCATAGTTTTGTGGATTTCAACCACGTTAACTGAAATAAATAAACTTACTGAATACCTGCATCCCGTAGTTCATTATTCATAGGAAGACTCTTATTTGTAATTGTCTATGTCTTGTGTCTTGATTAGATTGTAAACTCCATGGAGCAGGGACTGTCTTTCTGTTGTGTGTATCTGTACAGTGCTGAGTACGACTAGTAGCACTTTAAAAATGATAAGTAGTAGTAGCAGGGGGTGTAAAACAGTTCAACAATATTGACTCCAGTGGACTTGTGATGACTTGTTCCAGCTGATGACCTGTTCTAAGTAAAGCAAATCTCAGGTTTCTGATTTTTAAAAAATGAATGAATGAATAAATAAATAAATAATACTTGCAGGGTTGGGTTACAAAATGTTCCGGGAATGCTCTGGAGCCAAGATCACAGACTTACTTAGCTCTTCTTTGACAATTTTTACATGGACCAGGGTGGGGTGGGGGCAGTCTGGGGGCACACCACTGCAGGGGGGAGGCATCAGATGGGTGCACACACCCATCTCCATCCATCTCCATGCATGTTGCAAACCGGTTTTTCGATGGTTGCTCCATGCATAGAGATGGGTGGAGTTGGATGGAGATGGGTGGGTCGCGGGAGCACGCACCCACCAATGGCCACTTTTTAACAGATGTTCCCCCATGTATCCAGTGGGTGGACATGTGGGGGAGCATCTTGTGTAAAAATGGCCTTTGTGTGGTGTATCCTCCATTTGTGAAAACTGATGTAGGCCACTGCAGACCAACACACACACTGGAGCTGAAATGAGTGGCAAATTTTGTACCTTCAGATAATACCTAGGGGTGGGACTCCAGGGGGATTACAGGATATTGGCTTTATGGGTATCGGTTCTCCCGATATCGGATTTATCAGTATCGGAATATTGGATTTTTAACATTGCCAATTTTATCGTGTTTTTTTTTACATTGTGACCATTGCTAAATGGCGTTGATGTAAAAAAATCCAGTAAAACCGGCAATGTTAAAAATCCGATATTCTGATACCGGCAATTATCAGTATTACTGTATTAATCAGATACCACCCATTATCAGCATTATCGGATTAACCCTATACTCATAGTCCCACCCCTAATAATACCCAACATTTTGGGTAGCCTATCACTATCAGAATACAGAGACAAGTACTCAACTACCTGAAATACCAAATATTACCATTACAGAGTTACCGACTTTCCACTTGACCAACCCATTCTGACTTTCCATGTTTCTGTTAGTCTTTCAGACATGGAACAATGACTCGATTAATGGAAATGGACAGAAAATAGTAAAGTTGTAATTGGTAAAATGGTACAATTGCCGACGCACCCCCAGCCCCAAATGAGACACGGAGACATGAGCTGGATTGTAAAAGGCCGCACTCTTTAATGCAATCAGAGCAAGAACGTTGGCTAGATTGTCACTAGGCAATCGAATGGGTCCAGTATTTTCTATAATCCTATAATAACATTAACAGGTATATATATGGCGTGGATATGCCCTCCAATGCCATTACCAATTCAAATTAAACTTTCCCTTCGAACAGCTCCCTGGCCAAGGCCGAAGGGTGAATGCCTCAGAGGCCTGAGTCAGGAGTATATGGTGTCATTAAGATCGAGGGCCATGCTTGCCCTTACCCCCGCTTGACACTCCCCCCCGAGGAACGATCCTGCCGTCAGCCTTGCCCTGCTTGTCAACAGGTATCATCCCCCATCTCTTATGGAGATGACTCCTTTATCTATACTATCACTACCTAACAAAACAGCCTATTAACCATACTGGACCCCCGCCACCAAAAAGGGGCAAAATTTCAATTTGTCCCTTGCCCCACCAACGCTCGCTCACACAAGATTGCTCAAAAACGCCCCCAAGTTCTCTAAGTACAAGCTGTTTCCTTCTCTGGACAGATGTACTCCATCAGTCAAAAATAGTTCTGGTCGTACGTGGGTAATTTGATTATGTTTCAGACAGCTTCCACCCTCCGCTAGCCACCATTTATTAATTTCTCTATTTACATTACGCCTAGCCTTGTCAATTATTTTTGGGTGTACCCCATCGCCCCATGTGATGCGTGGCATCAAGTGAGTCCAAATTATCTGTACCCCTGGGAAGAAACCTTTAATTGACGGCATCTGTGACTTAATTTTTATAATCAAGTTTACACTAGTTCCTAGTCTTAAATCATTTTCCCCTAAATGTATTATTATGATACGTGGGTGTGGAAGGTTCTGCAACTGCACCAACCATGGGATCAGCTGTTCCCACTTCATCCCCCCCCGACCCAACCATCTGATTTGCGCTCTGTTCCCCATACCCAAATGTGTTCCCCCCAAAGATCGTCTAGCTGCATCTCCTGCTCGGCGCACCATGCTGTGGCCGACCATCCAAACAACCGTCTTACTTCCTGTGTAACACCTATGTCCTAAGAGAATGTACATAAGAAAATAAAGTGTTAGTTTTCGTGTTGAGGCCGGATGTAACCCAAATAGGCCCTTGAACGCCATCTTCCTAATGTCTTAATTTTCTTTTCTGATAAACCCGCTTCCGAAGCCGTTGTTGCAGCTCCAATTCTAAATGAATGAGAACCATAATTTTTGGGTGACAAACCTATCTGCTGTATTGTTCTCCTCATTACTATATTAAACTGGTACCTTGTAACTGGAGTTTTATCCCCATGTATAAACAGGTTTCCTTCAACCTGTGGTCGAATTGTCAGGTACTCAGTGACCATTTGAAAAGGGCAAAGCTCGGGTCTGTCAATCTGATTCAAATTGACCCACTGTCCTCTTCCTCTCTGGTCTGTTTTTGAACGCCTGACCCTTATTTTTAGTAGGCCGTGAGAGAGTTGGATGTCCTGCCTATCTATAGCCTTTCCTGAGTTGTCCCTTTTGCTTTCCGCCACAACTTCGCTTATCCTAAATGCACCAAAAAACATAACCTTAAAAAGTGTAGAAAACAGTATAACTTCATATTGATTTAAACAAACTCTCGGCAGTGCACTGCACAATTCTTGTAAGATGGTAACCGTTATGGGGGCCCTCTTATCCTCGTGTTTTTCCCTCTCTCGTTCCCAGGATTCGAACATTCGGCGAGCGAAAAACCCATTGTCAGGTGGGGGCTGCCCGTTCATGCGACTTATAAATGCCAAAGCAGCTACTTTTCCAGATATTGTTCTACCTGCCAAACCCCGGTTCCGTAGATGCAAAATAAATTGGAGCATTTCATCCTCCCTTATGGGGAACTCCAAACCCCAGCCCCTTTTTTGTCTGTAATCTTGAAACTCCTTGTAGGCCCTGGTATAAGCTGACAATGTACGGGGTGCAAGGGAACCCTGTACTATTCTTTGTACTTCTATTCTCCAAGGTTCCATACCCATGGGGGGAGGGGTTCTGGGTTGTGTGCAGCAGCCGGCGCTAACTCCCGGAATCTCTCCATCTGTAATCGAGAGAGCGCGTCTGCTATTTTGTTATCCACCCCTGGGACGTGCCGTGCTGTAAATAGGATGTTGTGCTGTAAACAGTTCAGCACCATTGTTCGCACGAGGCGCATCACCCTCTGTGACCTTGATGACATAGAGTTGATCACGTGGACAACTGCTAGGTTATCACACCAGAAAACCACCGATTTATCGGAGAATTCCCTGTGCCACAGCTGCACAGCCAAAACTATCGGAAATAATTCCAGGAATGTGAGGTCCCGGGTTACCCCCGATGCCCCCCATTCGCTTGGCCAAGGCGCAGCGCACCAACGCCCCCTAAAATAAATTCCGAAACCAATCCCTCCTGCTGAATCAGTATGTACTTGTAAATACGTTCCCCTTGGGAAGTTCTCCCTCCAAAAACTTACACCATTGTATTTTGCTAGAAACGTCGCCCATATACTCAGATCGTCCTTAATCCCTTTCGTTATGCGGACATGATGGTACTGGGGAGGGTTACCCGCCAGTGGAATGTAGAGCCTAGATAGAAATGCCCTACCTGGGGCGACCACTCTACACGCGAAGTTTAGGCTGCCTACTAAAGATTGAAGAATGCGGATGGTAACCTTTTTGGCTGTCATGCACTTTTGTAATTTATCACGCAATGCCTCCAGCTTATCAGCAGGTAAACGAGAGAGCAAGCGGACTGTATCTATTTCTATCCCCAAATAAGTGAGTCTGGTGGCAGGTCCTTCTGTCTTTTCAGGGGCCAGAGGCAGTCCAAGCTGTTCTGCCAAGACCTGGAACTCCTTCAAGAGCTCCTCACATTCGCCCGGAGCCGCCGAAGCAATTATGAGGAAATCATCTAAATATTTGGAGATCTCACCCGATCGAATCCTCTGCCGGAATGCCCACTCCACTAACGAACTGAAACGTTCGAACGCGGAGCATGAAATTGAGCATCCCATAGGCATAGCCCGATCAAAGTAATACTGATCCTCAAACTTCATTCCTAGCAGGTGAAAGCTGTCCGGGTGGACCGGCAAGAGTCTAAATGCCGACTTGACGTCGCACTTTGCTAAACGAGCTCCCCTTCCGTATGCCCTTACCCTTTCTATGGCCTGGTCGAAAGACGTGTACCTTACCGTGGCCAACTCCTTTGGAATGGCATCATTTACTGATCGTCCCTTCGGGTAGGATAGGTGGTGAATTAAGCGAAATTCCCCTGGGGCCTTTTTTGGCACTATTCCTAGGGGAGAGATCACCCACTCCCCAAAGGGGGGAACAGCAAATGGGCCCGCAATTCTCCCTTCCGTTGTTTCTTTCAATATTTTGTCTCTTACCACGTGTTCCATGCCCTTCACTGACTTAAGGTTGGGAGGGGTCCGCCCTTGTGTTACTTTTATTGCCGGAATAACAAAACCTAACTTGAAACCCTGAATAACATAATGAACCTCCTTCCTATCCGGGTGATCCCTTAGGATCTGCTCGAGTCGCCGGATATTAATTGGGGTTGGGCCCTTTTCCTTTCCCAGGTCCTTGCTGTCCACCTTGGCTGTTCGGACCGGGTCCTGTGCCCGTTTGGTTCCTCCTACCTCCTGTTGGCTTTCCCCTGTAACAGTTGGAAACTGAGTGCGTTCCGCCGCATACTGAGCATGCGTGACGGAACTTACAATTGCCCCGTGTGCAACGCCCATTTCTGTTATACTCCCAACAAGTGGCGCTACCTGAGCGCCTACTGTCCCCTCTGTTAGGGTCATTTGCTGGGGCTACCCCGCCCTTTATTAGTATATGTCCGCTATCCGTCTTTGGTGTATTGGTCGTATCGACCATACAGTCCAGCCACAGGTCCTGAGCATGCTGATCCCAACGGAGCCCCGGTGTGAAAGAAGCTCTATGACGAAAAGCTTCATCATACCTTAGCCATGCTCCCTGGGGGCCCACCCCATACGCCCTCTTTATTATATCTGCGTATTTCAGCAGTTCCACTGCCCGCTCTGGAAAAACTTCCAGTACCACCCCTATGTATATGGAAAAGGCGGAGGACCAGTTTGCCCAGTTCCTGTCTGCCTTTGGTCTCCGAAATCTCTCTCTCTCTTTACTATCCTCCTTATCCGCTGGGTCACTTATCGGGTCACTGAATAGGAGTGCAAAGATGTCAATATACTCCCCCTTCCATATTTTCTCCCTAGTAGTGTATGGTAGGTGTTCGCCTATAGGGACCGATAGTTCTGAGTATCCCCCCCTAGCGGGGGTGGGGGGCGATTAAATACGAGACTGGGGGCTGCCCCTGGAGATTCTGACACCCTATCTTGCTCCGACCCTTGTCTCCGCCGATTTGTATTCTCCTGGCGGAAACCACTACCCGCTGCTTGGTATCCCGTGGGAGGTGGAATCGGTGTCACCTTCACCCAGGTCCCATTCCACCACAGCATCTGCGGTGCATTGCGCACAGTTGAGGGGGTGGTAGCCTGGGCCTGTCTAGGCGTCCCTTCTTCTCCGTTTTCCCCGTCCCCCCTTTCCTTCTCTGCTCTATCTAGTTGTGCCCTTAGCCGTGCATCAAATCTGGCCAGCCAGTGAGTCCTTCCTTCCTGTTCCTCCTCCCCATATACACTCCTATCCTGTAAAAAGCCCATCTCACCTCCTCGGGGCCATTCGTGCGTAGTCCTCGGTGGTTCCAGTGGTGCCCTCCTGCGCGCTGCCATCTCCTCCAGCTCCTTCTCGAGCCCCTGGATTCGCTCCCACATTGCCCGATCTCCCTGCTCGTCGTCCTCGCTCCCTTCATTCTGTTCTGGGGCTGATGGTTCGATCTCCTGCGTACCTGTTGGGACAATATTCTGCCCCCTTTCGGCTTGGGGGGCCCTTTCCGGTGCGGCCCCAAGTGCCGCAAATGGGGTACTCCTTCTCCCCCTCGGCTGGCCTCTCTCCCCTTGGTATGCCAAAGGGGCATCCTCAGGGGCTTCCCAAGGCAGCCCCCTTTCCTCTTCGCTCCAATCCCAGCCTTCGTATCCCGCTGTGGGGTGTCTACGGTCCTGTCCAGGGGCATTGCTTTGTGCCCCTTGGCAGTCCATCCAGCCCGCCCGGTATGGCTGGCGCGGTGGAGGGTAGTAGGCCTCTGCCCACTCTTCATTTCTGAAACGGGCAGGGGGGGCCAAGGCCCGACCTCCACGCCGTAGCGCACCTCCCCCTTCATTTTGGGCAGGGGCCCAGACCTCCGCAGGGGCACTGCGCCCCCTTTCATTCCTACCATACCCTCCCCTAGGGGGTGCTCCCCTCGATCCCGGGGGACTGCGCCCCATTTCTTCAGGCCCATACTCCCGTCTAGGGGCTGTTCCCCCCTGGTCAGGTACCCCTTGGTCCCTCAAGGTAGCTGCCAAGGCCTCACAGGCCTGGAGGCGGCTCCTCATTTCCAACCTTGAAGGGGGGTTAGGGTTTAATTCCCCCCCACCAGTTGGGCAATCAGCGGCAGCCAGAGGCGCGTCAGCTACCTCGACGGCCTTCCTTTTCCCTCCCTTCTTTTGCTTCGGGGGCTGAGCCACCCGTTTCTTTTGTTTCCCCATCCCCAGGGGGCCCTCTCACAAACTTTTTCCAACAATTTTCCTTTCTTCACAGGCACAACTGTTGCCTGCCGCTGCTGGGTCCGAATGAGAGCGGGGAGAGAGAACCGCGTGCGCTGGCCGTCCTCCCTGCCCCTCCCTTCTAGCAGGGAGGGGGAGGGAGCGTCCCCAGCGCCGACCAATCAGGCGCCCGTTCTCGGGTCCTGATGCCTGGGCCGCCAATCGCAGGCGCCCAGGCCGAACAGTGCGGGGTTTCCCGAAGCCCTGCAGCTCCTCCGCGCCCATCCTTTCAGGGCTGTAAGCGGCGGGCGCAGCAACCTCCCCCCGCCCCTATTGCGGTGCGGAGGGCCCAATGGAATGTCAATAACTTGGTAACAAAAAAACAGGTAATTCTTTCAGGTAACTTGTTGGGTCCTGTTCCATATCTGATCTCCCCAAAATGATTGGGGTAGAACAATTTTGATGGCGATGTCCATCTTTGTGTATGCCCATTTCAGCTTTAATGAACAAATGGGCAAAACTGAAATTTACTTTATTATTTACATAACACCAGCAGCGTGACTTGTGCTGAAATGTCATGACTAGAACCAGGTCCCTGCCCCAAGAGGCTTACAGTCTAGGATGGAGGACAAGGGAAGGGAGACCAGGAGGAGGGGAACACAGGGAGAGAGGGGGATACATTTACGAAGCAGTGGATGCACATGCTTAGCTTAGTTACAAGTTATTTACACCACCTGAGGATCACAGAAGGGCAAATGTTATTTACAGATTTGGCAATGGAGGCACTGAGCAACACCTACTTGACCTTCCATAGTAGGAATTAATTTTATTTATAAAAATATTTGGTATCCCGCCCCTCCTGCCAAAGGCAGCTCGGAGGAGCTTACAATATATAAAAATATAAAAATATACATAAAAATACACAAACAACAAACATAAAACATCTAAAAAGGCGGGGGAAAGAGGGAAACATCCGGGAAAAGAGGAGGGAGGGGAAAAAAAAATACCCCACCCTTACCATCCCAACCATAAAAATAAAAACCCACCCTCACCCATCTCCCTCATCAAAGACCTGGCAGAACATCCAGGTCTTGCATTGACATCGAAAAGCCAGGAGGGAGTTACACAGCCTTGGCGTGGCCACTGAGAATGCCCTCTCCATAGTCGCCCCTCGGGATACCCGGGGGACTTTGAGAAGGGCGTTCCAGGTCGACTGTGGGGGCCGATACAGAGGACAGGGGTGAGGCTATCCTGCAGATATATCGGGCCCAAGCTGTATAGGGCTTTATAGGTAAGAACCAGCACTTTGAATCTGGCCTGGAAGACCAGTGTAGAGAACAGAGCACAGGTGTAATATGCTTCTAGTTGCCCATTCCCATAAGGAGACGGGCCACTGCATTCTGCACCAGCTGCAGTCTCCAAACCATCACCATGGGCAGCCCCACATAGAGCACATTATAATAGTCCAGTCTTGAGGTGATGAAAGCGTGGATGACAGTGGCCAGGTCAGAGTCTGAGATGTACGGCCGAAGCCATCGCACCAGGTGTAGTTGGCGGAATGCGCTCCTCGCCACAGTTCTAAACTGGGCATCTAGATGAAGCTGCACATCAAGGAGCGCTCCCAGACTCTGAACCTGGGGAATCAGTGAGGGGCGAACCCTGTCAATGATGGGGGATGCCACACCCACTGCCTTCCCCACTAGCATCACCTCCGTCTTGCCGGGATTCAACTTTAGTCGACTCACCCTCATCCAGTCCCCCAGAGCCACCAGACATCATGTAAGCACCGAGACTGCAGGATCTGGGTCGGTGGTGGTGATCTTTTTTACCTCCTCTTACTTTTCATGGATAGCAGAATGCTAAGCTAGGACAGGTGCTTCGTATCCAGGGAGGAGCTTGTGGCTTGCAGGTAGGGATGGGCGAACGTGGTTCGGAAGTTTGGAGTTTGGACCGAACTCGACCATTTCGGTCAACCGAGCCGAACTTCCGAACCGAACTTGATTTTCGAACCGAACCGAATTTCCGAACTCGGTTCTGTTCGCCCATCCCTATAAGATAATATTCCATTTAGTTCAATGGGGTTTGAATTTCCGAACTCTGTTCAGAGTTTGGACCGAACTCGAATAGTTTGGTCAACCGAACCGAACTTCCGAACCGAACTCAATTTTCTAACCGAACCAAATTTCCGAACTCAGTTCTGTTCGCCCATCCCTACTTGCAGGTGCTTCGTATCCAGGGAGGAGCTTGTAGCTTTCAGGTAGTGGAGAAGCAGGCCTAGAACTCTGAGAACTAGCAGCATCTGTTGCATCTTGCTACTGAGCAGTGGAACATAAGCATGATCCCTGTGGCTCCTAAGCCCTTCCATCTACTAACTCACTCCCAGATCTCCCATCTTCCCCTTGTGAGCTTGTTGCTTCTGTGTAATCCATAAGTAAACATGAGCTCAGTCAATTGGAGAGCATGAAAGGGAAACAGTGAAAAGCATGATACTGCTGGGATTAACCCTCAAGGCTAAGCAGCCCCTCAGCTTCACTCACCAGGATATAAATCACAGAAGCAAGAGTCTCTACCTCATTCCTTACCTTTGTAAACACTAATTAGAGATGGACCCAAGCCCCAACTCTGACTCCCAGCCCCCACTGCACTACAGAACTGGAGCCAAGTTTCAGTGCTGGCCTCAGATTCAATAACTAAGGCCACTTTTATAAAATAAAATACAGGGCTCCACTCTGGAGCCCCGTATTCAAGAGAAAGCCACATGGGGAGTGTTTACATGCTCCCCGCGCTACTGGAAGTGACGTGCTGCTCGTTTGCTTCAGGGGTGGTGGCTGGAGACGCAGGGCTTTCAAGAGGCGCGTTCTGTAAACCTCAGTTTTCAGGTTTACAGAACACGCCTCTTGAAAGCCCTGCATCTCCAGCTACCGCCACTGAAGAAAACAAGTGACACATCACTTCCAGTAGCGCGGGGAATGTGTAAACACCCCCTGCACGGCTTTCCTCTTCAATGCGGGGCTCTAGAGGCGCTTTTAATAACCTCATGTAAAAGTGGCCTAAGTGAAATCAATGAGGGATGATGGGGGCTCAGCATTTCACCAGTTTAGATAATAATGGGTGTTTTTACGTGCACATTTCTCCTGCATGTTTGCTGTTACATCCTGAACTTTCTGTGTGTCTAAATCAATCACCCAGATCTTAAACGTCTGGCTCTTTGAACTTCTGCATAGAACGTCTCCCAGAACATTTGTGTGTAAAACATTCTCCTGGTCAAATGCTTTGCTCCAGGCAGCTGTGGTCACTTGGTTTCCATGGCAGCCCCTCACGTCTACAGCTGTGGCTACTTTAGGCTGCCTGAGGGCAGTGTTTGTGTGAAGAATGTGTCTAGAACTTACTTGTGGACTTGTAAGCCCAGAAGATTGAAAGACCAGCACTTTAAGGTGTGAGTAAAAATGCCCATAGAGAGAGAAAGACGATGTATATGGCACCTTATAGACTAACTCTGAAAAGATTTTATATAATGAATTAGTATTATTACAGAACGAGCTTTCGTGGGTAACAACCCACTTCCTCAGATGCATAGATGGACCAAAACAGTAACATCATATTTTCAAAGTTAGTCTATAAGGTGTCATACTTTGTCTTTCTCTATATATATTTGCTGACTCAGACTAATACGGCTTCCGAAGTTTAGATAATGAAGCCCTGGACCAAGCCTTGGGAAAATGTAACTGTTAGAGCACTTTGCAAGCATTCCTAGATTAATCCTTGCATCCCACCCTAAAGGGTAGGGTGGGGAGAGTTATTCCCATTTCATATATGGAATAGTTTTGAGAGAGATGAGGTAGGGCTAAACCAAAGCAGCCTTTCCATCTTTGCTAAGATTTTCCAGATTTTTAAAATGTTGGATGGAATTCCACCACAGATTTAAGCCGCAGCAGAATTCTGTTTGAAGTTCAAACTTCAGGGCACTGCCACTTTGCACCTTGTGCTGTGCACGCACAAAAGAGTAGTGACCTACATGGTGCTGCGCCATTGTGCATGTGCAGTATGGGCACTGCCACGGTGGTTGGGAATCAATCTGATTTCAAATGCATTTCGCTGGAACAATCGGAATGGCCAAATCTGACAAAAATGGAATCTGAACCAGTATTTTCTTTCAGCCCTAAAGCAGGGTGACTATGGGTGAACATAATGCACAGCTGGCTATACACTTTGGGGGTGGAGGGAGCAGCCCTGGTGGGGTCAGGTTGGCACACGCAACACATCAGGCTGACCGATGAGTTCTCTGCTGCCCCCTCCCATGGTGAAGGAATGGAACAGATGCACAGGCGGGAGCCCTGCCCCCCTGCCCCCCAGCACGCCCCCAGTGCCCTGCCCCCTGTCATGACAGGCAGCAATGGCAGCCAATCATGGGCAGCCATGGCTGCTTGTCATGGTGGCCCCTGAACTCCATGGAAGTGGGGGCCACTAACAGACATATGGGCCTGCAATGGCCCATGTTGGCCTGCCTAAGTAATCATCCATCTGGGCTGGGGCAGCAGCGGGCTCACATTGGGTGGTCTGTTAATAAATGTGACGGGGAGTCCCTGACCCAGGTCATAGCAGGTCGACCTCACATTTATTTTCACCCTTTGATTGCTTGACCTGTACCACAGAACGGCTGAACTGCTTTCACTTGTGGAAGACCCAATGGCAGATAAGGGAGGGAAATATGAGAGGTTTCTCACAGCTGGGGGATAAAGAGCTGGAGAAGAGAAGTTGGAAGCAAAGGAATGGTTTGTAAAATCATGAGTGATGGAGAGATATTAAATAGGGAGCTGTGATTGACCCTCTCTTATATTACTAGAAAAAGGGGCACCCAATAAAATCAACTGGCAGCAGGGTTAAAACAAACATTTGGAAATATTGCTTCCACACAGCACACAATTAAACTATGGAACTCATTGCTAGAGGATGTTGTGATGTCTATGGCATAATAGGGATGGGCGAACAGATTGTTGTTCGGGTTCGGCCGTTCGGTTCAGCTGCGTTGGGTTCGTCCATTTGGTTCGGCCGTTTGGTTCGGCTGTGTTCGGTTCGTCCGTTCAGTTGGGCAGTTCGGCTATTATTATTATTATTATTATTAACAAACATTTATATAGCGCCAGCAGTGTACCTGGCACTTTACAAAGTAATAAAATAGACACGGTCCCTGCCCCTAGGGCTCACAATCTGAGAGACAGGAGCTGGGGGAGAGACTTAGGAAGGGGAACAGAGGGAGAGACAAGGGGTCTAACATTCATGAAGATGCGAGGTCTC
>QEPC01009472.1:18934690-18946932 GCA_003113815.1 Sphenodon punctatus | reverse complement strand
GTTATGGAGGGCGAATCGGCAGGATTTGGCAACAGACTCAATGTAAGGTTTAAAAGAGAGGTGTGTGTCAAAGATGAAGCCCAAGCTACGAGCTTGGAGAACAGGATGGATGGTGACTCCATCGATGCAGATGGGCAGGTTAGAGGGAGAGGAAGAGGAGGGAGGGAAAATGAGGAGTTCGGTCTTGGCCATGTTGAGCTTGAGTTGACGTCGGGACATCCAGGCAGAGATATCAGAGAGGCAGTTGACGACGCGTGAGTGGACAGAAGAGGAGAGAGAGAGGGGGTAGAAAGATAGAGTTGGGTGTCATCAGCGTAGAGATGATATTGGAATCCATGGGAGGCAATAATTTTGCCAAGGGACAGAGTGTAAATAGAGAAGAGGAGAGGGCTGAGGACAGAGCCTTGGGGGACCCCAAACGAAAGGGGGAGGGAGGGGGAATTTGACTTGGGGAGTGAGACTTTAAAGGAGCGGTCAGAGAGGTAGGAGGAGAACCAGTCAAGGACGGAGCCACGGAAGCCCAAAGAGTAAATCGAGTCCAATAGAAGCAAGTGGTCGACAGTGTCGAAGTTTGGATCCCGGATGGGACACACCTACTCCCATTATTTGCTATCTGTTGTGTGACTCTGCTTCCTTATGGAGGAGCCCAGTGTACAACCAGCTGGTAGCCCTCTGTCTGAGTCTCTGGTGCTTCAAAGATCAAACCCATCCCTGAGCTCTTAAGTTCACCATCCGTTAAATTTTAATGGAAAACAATGATATGTGGCAAGCGTTGGAACTGCTAGATGCTGGGTTTTTTATCTCTGAAGCATTCCTTACAGGGAATCCGTTGGGGCTCCTCCTTAGGAGATCCTGCAAGCCAGACCTGTATGCATAATGCATTGCAGGTTTGTGTGTTAAAGACAGAGAAGAGAGAGAGATTCACTGACAAGGTATTAAGTAATATCCCAAGCTGGGGTGCTGACCTCGTGCCCTTTCATAGCCGGTACTATTGTTTTTAATGTGCTCAGTTCTAATCGCTCTGTAAACAGAAACCATCATGCTGAGTTCAGTACCGGGCGAGGCAGTAACCAACGAGGGAGATGAGATTAAACAAAGGCACAAAAAATTAGGGCCTGATTGAAAGAGCTGAGAAGGAGCCTGCCAGGAGCACCACAGCAAATGACCTTGCGGTAGGAGTGTGCATGTCATTTTTGTTATTACAATAACAAAAATGACAAATAATAATAGTGAAAATAGAAACAATAATGACATTTTGTTTTTGAAATAATGGTAAAAAACTGAAAACCATATTTCCAGCTATACCTTTTTTGATTCTTATTTGATTCTGATGAGATTTGGGGAAATTGTACCACCAACAGAGGGCACCTTGTTTACCAAGGTTTGAAAAGATTAGATAAAGGGAACTGACGTTAGAAGCAATTGAATGTTGTGATTTTAAGAAAAGCTCTATACATACACATGCATGGCTACAAGTTCTTTATCTTCCATTCAATTTGCATGAAACCTGTGAATAGTATGGCTCTCCACAATCTTAACACTCCTGTCAATTTTTCAGAAAAATTGGATAAAGGGTCCTGATGGTCTAAGACATTAACTTGAAAATATATTTTCATATGTAACATTTTTATATTCCATCCTGTTTACAAGTCATTTGGCAGGAATGTATCACATACCTTCCCTGTCATCTCTGCCAAACTACAGAACAAGTTGATAAAGGTATCCAATTTTATAAGCAACTGAGGTTGTCCCCTTGAAGACCATTATTCAGATAAATAGCAGCACATGCAGTGCCAGTCAGAGGCAGGCACCTGGCATGGCAGGTAGGGGGAGGGAGGGAGGCTGTAGGAGGGAGGATGTGGAGTAACCCAAAAGACTGGCAGACACATTCACTGGCCAATTACTGCATGCTTCCAGCTTTACAGGCCCAAACGGTAGTGACTGTGAGGCGGGTATAGGGGGCGGTCGTGAGGTGGGCAATGAAGGGACATAACTGGGACTTTGGGGACAGCATCCCAGCAATCAGGAGACATAGTTTACACATACAGGCTGGCCAATTATCATCACAATCTCATCCTGCAGCACTGTGACAGAGGACATAAGAGAATCTCTGCTGGCTCTTTCCTAAACAGATGCTTCTGACTTCCCAGTAAGAAGTGGGGGAGAGATGCTGGGATGGTGACAGCACAGAATGAGGATATTTGGTTGACATTTCTGCTGACCAATTGGCATCACAAACCAATCTTATACCACAGTGACATAAGAAAATCCCTGGCATAGGCTCCTTCTCTGCATATGCTGTGCAGGCTTATAAAATTGGGACCCTTTATCACATCTTTCTGATATTTGATAAAGATGATTCTGAAAGTGTAATATGCAGCCCTGCCAAATTTCATGTACACTGGTTGATCTACAAAAGGTGTTACAGTCAGAAATACATTTATAAGTTTATAAGTGGCCGGGCCACGGCTTTGGAACTCCCTTCCGGAGGAAGCTCGCCTGGCCCCTAGCCTGTTGACATTCCGGCGAAGTTGTAAAACCTGGCTGTTCGCCCAGGCCTTTGGGAGGGAGGGTGGGTAGGGTGAGGTGTTTTAGCTCCCCCACCCATTTTGGTTATTTTAGCTTGTTATTATATTTATAACTTTAGCCCTGTTTTAATATTTAATATTTAATAGTTTTAATATTTTAAATATTTTTATAAGTATTATTTTGATTATGTGAGTTTTAATGGTTTTATTGTGTTTTAAAATTGTTGGAAGCCGCCCCGGGCTGCATGGCAGGAGGGGCGGGGTATAAATTTATTAAATAAATAAATAATAAATAAATAAATTGCTTATACCACCAGGACCCTTTATCCAATCCTTCTGAAAGTTGTCAGATATAGTAAATATGGGAAGGAGTATAAACTTGCCAAGTTTCATCTACAATAAGTTTGAGGCAAAGAAATTACAGCTAAGAATGTATATAAAGCATTTTACAAAATAATATAATTCAACTGCTTCTAAAAATGGATGAAAGACAAAAAAGCTAAAGCCAAAAATGTGTTTTCCATTGAAACCAATGGAAAACAAAAATGAAAGCAAACTCGAAAACGACAATTTGATATTTATGAAAACAAAAACGACAGATTTAAATAACGAAAGTGAAAATGAAAATGACATGAATCCCTGGTACACACCTCTACCTTGCGGGAAGGAAGGACAAATGGAATCCATGCCCCTTGCTCATTCTCTCCTACTGCCCCCCTTAATCCCAACCTTTCCCCCCACCCCTCTCTCTCTTAGCTATTCCCAGATTTGTGCTTTTCTTCATTACTGGTTCTGACACCTCTTAAGTGTTGCAGATGACAAGCAATTATAACACTACCTCCCCTCTATGGATCTTTCTTCATCCTAGGGCCAAAAAGAATATGACATTTCATATTTTGCAAAGCTAATTTGCATATTTATTCCCACAAATAGAGCTGAAATGGGCAGCACCTTAGCTACCTGCAGCTAATAACTGCAATTTCCTGTTGGTGCCTGATCAGTACTTGAGTACCGAGCTAGGCATCTGATTACCTGAAGATACCGGGTATTACCGTTACCAATTTACCTTTTACCGATTGGTACCGGAAGTTGGAGAAATCAGTAAATTGGATAGGCCAGAAGGCACTAATTATGTACCAAATAGTGCCTGATGTTACCAGGTTGGGTATCGTAATTTCAATGGGTATACCTCTTTTTGCAGGTACTTCTTTCTGCTCTGCCAATTCCAAATTCATCCTCATTCCCCTTGCAAAATTTGCAGTGTCATTTTGAAATTTCAGTCAGTTGACACTCACTTGATACAGAATCCACACTTTGGGTATTTTTGTAGTTCTGGTCGCCCCATCTCAGAAAGGGACACAGTACAATATGGCACATCTTCCCTACAAGGAGAGAGGGCAGTTGCTGTATTGGTCTTAAATGTAAGGGATGGAGATACAGTAGTTAAAACTGGTATCTTTTATTACACCAACTTCAGTTAGCTAGAGTGTGCTGCTTACACTTATCCCTGCCATTTACCCTCTCAGTTTGGGGTGGCTATGATATTATGTCTTGCCAATAAAGCTTTGATGTTGATATTGATTTACCCTCTCTGGGTGCAATCCTATGGCCCTCGTAAACTGCACCTACACGAGGCGCAGGGCCAGGACGCCCCCGCTCTGGTGTGTATGTGCGCCGCGCACACAGCAAGCTGCACAGGGCAAAGGTGTGACCCCCGAGCCCACACCCCCCGCTGCCCAGGGGATGGAACAGAAGCCGTGCTTGCTCCATCCCCCGGGCCATGATGTGTGTGGACTTGGGGGTCACAACAACGCAGGTCGTGCCTTTGTCCCACATGGCTTGCTGCACATACAAGGCGCATGCGGGCCTAAACACTCGCCGTCCACTCCCGCTGGCGTAAGCTGGCAGTAGGATTGCACCCATTGTATTTAAATATTTTTTACAAACATTTTTAACTTATCTTTCCTCCTAACAGTCTTTTTCCTACAGCTCACTTTCTGTTTACTTTATCATATAAAATAAAATCATCAAATAGATGCTAGCCTGCATTTATTTATCATTTGACTGTTACTTTCCTCTCATTGTATTTAAATGACTTGAAATGCTAATGGCATTTTCCTCAGTTGTATACATACATACCTAGCTTGTATTTGTTGGCTCTGTAGTTGACTTTCTCCTGAAGGAAAGGGATCTGTGTGGCCCAAAAGCTTGCATACTCTCATCAACTGAAGTTGGTCCAATAAAAGATCCTTTTGACTCGATACAAGGAGAGGCTCAGTAGAGTAAGGCTCTTCAGCTTATAGAAGAGACGACTAAGGCCTATAAAAAGTACATTTTCAATTCAGTTGCCAGGAGATGCTGTTACACTGGGTGTCTTTACATGGACACCTGCTCCACTCCTCCTCCGCCCCACCACTGGGTGGTCCAAACAGTATAAAGGCAGGCCACTCTGGGGTGAGGCGGATGTCCAGAACATCCTGGAGCACTGCAAGTGGAGTGGGACACCCAAACCCAGAGCACTGCCTGGGGGCAGAGCAGTGGCTTGTCTACTCGCAGATGGGCTGCTGTAGCTCTGCCCCCGCGACAGTCACAGAGCTGCAGGTGGCAGCCTAGAGTGGCTGACGATCCAACCGCAGCTCTATGGTCCAGGAGAGGGGCCGCCGCTCAGACAGACTGTGGTCCACGGTGGTGGCCGCCTCCGTTTAAACCCGCCAGAGCAGACTCAGGGGAGGCCACCCCCCAGGTCCATCTAAAACACGCAATATATGCTATTGCAATCGCATAATTGGCTTAAGAATTGGATACGGTCTTAGAGGACAGGTCCATAAATGACTATTAGTCAAGTTGGCTGTAGTGGGATGTAACTTCTGACTGTCAGGAACTGGGAGTGAGTAGCAGGGAATGGATCCCTCCATTATGACCTGTTGTGTACTTCTTTGAAAGGAAACAATCGCCGGCTACTGACCGAGACAGGATGTTGGGCTAGATGAGCCTTTCCTCTGACCCAGCAGCATAGCATTGCTTATTATTATGCCCTCTGAGGTGTCCTCGTGTGAGGGGTTCTGCTGTACTGAGTAAAACAAAGAGGAGGAGCCAGGATTTAAATCTCTATTAGAGCTGAAAGGGGGTACCTGATTTGCTATCTATGGGGAATACCCACATTTTGGGTATCCAAATCGGTACCCAAATAGTGATCAAGTACTCAAACCCCCCCCCCCCTCAAAAATTTTCAGTTACTGATTTTTCAAGTACCTGAAATATCACCTGAAAAATTCCCCAAATCCGGGACAAAAATCAGTATTTTGGTATACTAGTTGTCGGTATTTTGATATACCGGTTGTCCGTATTTTGAGTATTTCAGGTATCCAATCGAAAACCGGTTCAAGTACCGAAAAGTATACAAATTATTCGGTTTGATTTGGGTACCGGAAATTCAGTGTGTATATCTGTTTTTGCGGGTACTCGTTTCAGGTTTAATCTCTGTCCTTTTGCTCTGCTATTTGAACTACACGAGAGCTCCCCTTGAGGGTTTCAGCGACTATGTAGAGCTGAACTGAATATTCCTCTCAAGGACCAAATTTTATGTGTTCTGTATGTATATTCATATTGGTATTGTTAGGACAGGAGACACTGTTGGCTGTCTGCTTCATCTGTGGGGATCATGGTAAAGATCAGGAAATCAACATACATGTTACATAAATATTCACAAATGACTACTCTATTGTACAGCCATGTTTGGTGTCAAAGTATTCAATATTAAGAAAGGAATGTAACCATGATATGAAAGGTTGTATGAAAGCCTTATGGTGTAGAAGCCAGAATGGAAGTTATAACAACAGTTTAGAGACTGGAACAGGAAACTTGGTGAACTTTCCGCAGGCAACGTGGGGGAGGTCATGATACCACAGATATTAGGGAATACATGGAGCATGAAGTGGGACAGGTTTGCTAAAACATTTTATTAATTTATTTTGTACCCCTTTGGGACCAGATTGACACCAGAAATTGATGGAAATGTTAAGTTAATATTTGAATAATCTTTGCAGATGACATAGTCATTTCATCCAGAAATGACTCCCTCCCCCCTAGTGGGCCGTTTTCACCAGGGAATAATGTGGGGGCCCCATTCTCTCCCAGCAGGGCCCCAAATGTGACCACCTTTAGGGCCCTGTGGAGACTGCACCCAAGGGTATGGGGCCAGCAGGGGCCCTGCATTTTATCTTTGCCCTGGGCCCTGCAAATTCTAAGGCCAGCCCTAATTTCAGCCCTAATACTATAGTATTTATTCTCACCATGGAGCCACCACTAGAGGACAAAACCACAGTCATAAACCAAAGGCCCAGTATGTTCCTGCTTATATATACTCCCAACAAATACCCTTCGGGGCTCTCTGATTGTAACAAGGCTGCTACTGACTTGAGCGGATGTCACAAAATGGGAAGCGTGTTGGAGATGGGTGATTCAAACACACCTTGGAATCGCCATAGGATCATGGGCCCTGGGAGGAGGAGCAGTTGCATCCCTCTGGCTCCCACCTAGCCCTGCACCTTCCAGACATTGTGATGTCATTTAGAAAGGGGTGGAGCAAAGTGACTTTACCCCTCCCCAAAAGTGTAATTCTTCTGGTGTCCTTGCATGGGAAGGCTCCCCCTACAGGCACTTACCCCTGCCTGGGCTGGGGCTTTGCTCTCCAAGCACTCACAGTGGCTCGATCACCAGGAGACTAACCTGTAGTACGTTTCTGACCCTGCAGCACCAGTAGGTTGGTGCATGGCCCCAAGGTTCTGGCTGACCCTCCATTCGATCCGGCCTGTTTTGCCCCTCCTTGCTTCAGATCCCTGGGCCTGCACGCCTCCTATGCTCATCTCTGCAGCATGAGACGCTAGTGCAGCCTCTTCATCACACAGCTTGAGAGTGCCATTCCATCATGCGGCACCTCGAGAGCGGTGACTGCGGCTTTCGATTCCTACCCACAGGATAGCGCGAGCTGCGAGGATGCCTTGGCAGTGATGTATTTACTACAATTACCAGCTCTCTTCCCAAAGGAGGAAAAAATAGATGAATAATATGTTTTGAAGGTGTCATGGAGTGAAGGCAAAAGAGGAGCGAGAGTCTGAACTTATGAATAACTTATAGGCTTCCTTCCTTCATGCAGTCACTTTGTTTCAGCTTATCTCTCTGATCTGTGGGAGGTGTAATTAAAAAGAACAAAAGCCAGTGTCTGTGTACAGAGTGCATGGCTCTGTGTGCAGGAGATGGGTGTGTGTGTTCATGAATCTATGTGCACGTGTGTGTGCTGGTGCACATGGCATAATAGTGTGACGTCTGGATTGTGTTTATAGACATGTGTACATCTATGTGAAGAAGCACATGGGTTCCTCCATGCCTGTTAGGGCTGTAATGATGTTGTCATTTCACATTCACAAAGATTATTTGTATCTCAAGAGGTGGGCCAAGTTCCCAACGCAAGAGCCAATGCAGTAAAATCTTCACATGGCCGAGAGCCTCTGGACACATGCATGTGGGCACAAACCTCTGCTGCTTTGTGATTGGCCGGTGGAGCTGTGGCTCTGGGGTCCTGGCTGCTGAGATTCTGAGGAGCACCTGGGATTTGGCTGCTGAGACTCGGGTGCAATGAAGTAGGGATGGGGGAACAGAACCAAGTTCGGAAATTCGGTTTAGTTCGGAAATTTGGTTCGGAAGTTCGGTTCGGTCGACCGAACTATTTGAGTTCGGGCCGAACACCCGAACAAAGTTCAGAAATTCAAACCCCGTTGAACTAAACGGAATATTATCTTTCAGGGATGGGCGAACAGAGCTGAGTTCGGAAATTCGGTTCAGTTCGGTTCGGTTCAAAAATTCGGTTCGGAAGTTCGGTTCGGTTGACCGAACTGGTCGAATACGGTTCGAACTCCGAACTTCCGAACCGCATTTGCCCATCCCTACAATGAAGTAAAACACAGAACCATTAAGGCAGTGCAGGACCCAGCACCAACCCTGGCTGAGAGCTGCATGTGGCTCCTGAGCCACACTTTGTCCACCCTATGTCCACTCAAATGAACAAATATCTGAATAAATCTTCCTTAGGGCTGCAGTACTTACCTTGGTGTGTATTTGATAGCTTTGCTTCGGTATTTTGGTAGCTGATACCGTATTCATACCTTACAGCGGGCAGCGGCAGCTAGGGATGGGACACCGGGGAAACCTCCCCGGTATCAGATTTACCAGTATCGGCATACTGGTTTTTTAACATTGGGTGGTTTACCGTTTTTTTAACATTGCAGCCATTGAAGTCAATGGCCGCAATGTAAAAAATCCGGTAAAGCAGCCAGTGTTAAAAAACTGGTATGCCGATACCGGTGATTATTGGGTTAATCTGACACTGAACTTTTCCACCCCTAGCAGCAGCACTCCCGTGAGGAGAGGACACGGTGGGGGAAGGAGGCCGGTGCTGTCACAACTTCCAGTGTGAACAGGGTTCTACCGCGACAATATTTGTGAGTGACGGGGTTCAAAAATCCAGCTCTGTCACTCGCAAGTATTGTCACAGCAGAACCCTGTTCGCACCGGAAGATGTGATGGCACGGGCCTCCTTCCCCCACTGTGTCTTCTCCTCGCGCGAGTGCCACCGCCGCAAGATGTGAATGCGGCCTTAGTTTACTCCAGGGGTGGGGAAGCTTTTCAGTACAAGCTCCAAGGACCACATACAAGTTGGGGGTGGTTAAGTGGTGTACTCAAGAACAGGACAGCCCAGATCATGGATCTGTGCCATAGATCCGTCTCCTATTCCTGTGTGCATGCCCTCATCTCGCCTCCCTTTCCCTGAGCAAAGTTGATCAGTACTTGGGGGTAGGAACTGGATCCAGAAACCAGATCCACAAACTGGAAAGGGGCCACATAGGGGCCACATTTGGCCCCTCGGCCTGGGGTTCCCCACCCCTAATGTTTCAGTCATGTCACTGGTTCTGCTTAGCACATTTGTGCACCACCCAGTCACCTCCTAATACATATCAGAAAGATCACACAGATGCAATCATGCACTGCACAATACTGATAAACAGTGCCGCCCAAGTGAATGAAGCTACCAAAATACTCCAAATGAAGTAACCAAAATAAATATTCAGATCAGGAAACAAAGCTGAAAGTGAATAGCACTTGATATCCACCTTGCTAGCAAGGTATTGGGATTTGCATCAGCTTTTCACTTCAGTCCTATTTTGTGTGCATACATGTTTTCGTGCGCAGGTTGCAAAGATATAGACACACACAGGTTGGTTTTTCTGTCTGTCTGCAGCTAATTTACATGCCAGTCGGAGTAGGGCAGAGTGAGGGGGGTTGTGAATGTGCCATGAGTTCTCATTTGAGCTATTACTGCTACTGGGACTGTGTGATAGGCAGAGACCTGTCTTTTCCCCATTGGCAGCAATGTGGAAAACACAGTGACCTAGGTCCTGATATATAAGCCCACAGAATTCACTGGGCCTTTTTATCCCTTTATTTTAGATTATGTGAGTTAGTTTTCTACTAGTCTGTATGCTCTGCAATACATCTAGTCCATGCCTGCTAGGCCCATGGGAATTTGTGCACAAAGCAAACTCTCAGTTAGGAGGGCATGGCTTTTCCCTGTCCACTAGGGATGTGCGAATGTGGTTCGGATGTTCGGACCGAACTCGGTCTGTTCGGACAACCGAACCAAACGTCCGAACCGAACTCGGAAATGACCGTACAGTTCGGTCATGTTCGGGTGAGTTTGGATGAGTTTGGGGCAGAAAAAAATGTGACTGGAAGGCCCATTCGGGTGGGAAAAACATGACTGGAAGGGGGAGGCAGCTGAGGAGCAGACTTCCTGGCACCAGGGGCGGAGACCAGGGGTGGTCTCAGGGCCAAATGATACCGATACAGAAAAAAAATCGGGATCGATATCGGTACTGATAACGCTATTTTGAATGTTCAGCAGAACCGAACTCTGCCGAACCGAACAACCGAGCCTGAAACTCAGTTTTTGAACCGAACGGCCGAACATCCAAACCACATTCTGTTCGCACATCCCTAATGTCCACTGCTCACCTGATCCCCTACAGAGCTGGCTCTCACCATTAGATCAACACAGTATTCTGCTTCATGAAAATGGGAAGATCAGCCAGTTCTTGGAGCAGTCATCAAAGAGGGAGGCAAAATGAAAGAAAATCACAAAAATTAGACATGATGGAAACAGCCAGGAGCAGGGCAGGATCCAGGTGTTCGATTATACAGGACCTCCTGTATTGGGGCAAAAAAGTCCCTGCCCTGCCCTCCCCAAATACATGGAGTGTATGGATAAACTTTAAATGATGGTCATCATGAGTGTGAGACGCTCAGGTACAAAATATGAGCTCAGAGGGCCTCAAAGCCCTGCCTGAGGAGGGCCTGTGGCTTCCATTTCACACAGGGCCTCAACTTCCCTGAATCTGGCAACACTGGCTAGAAGAATCCTGAGCATTATCTTTGGCCAGTTTCCCCCACCTCCTTCTTTGGCATCAAGTCTGAATGATCCAGCGTTTTCAGTTACGGCTGGCCTTAGCACAGGACAGTCTGGGGCAACTGCCCTGGGTATTTTCGCAACTTCTGGGGGCTCTGCAGTGGCCCATGTTTTCACCAGGGCAGGGCCCCCACTCCCTCCCGGTGAGGCCCGATACACAACCACTTCCAGGGACCGGTAGAGGTGCCCTCAAGAGGATGGGGCCATGGCAGAGTGGTCAGGGCCACCAGGGGCCCCACATTTTAACTTTGCCCCAGGCCTCACAAATTCTAAGGCTGGCTTTGCCAGACTGCCAATCCCTGCCCAGCTGAGACAAACTGAGAGCTCTGATTATATATGTAGGTGGGAGCACATACCATAACAGTGCCTGCAAGCAAACTCCCTGTGGAATTATTCATGGGGAGTTTTGCTTTGGCAGGGTTGTTACTTGCCAAGGGGTTCAGTCGGGGACCATGGTTTCAGTATATGGGAAAGCGTATGTTTACTGGATATAGTCATGTGTGAGCTGACTCATGACTAAGGGCGTTTTCAGATGGGCAAACTATCCTGGGATAATTAGAATAATCTTCAGTAATTATTATCCTGGGTTAACAAAGTGGTACCTGTTTAGATGGACATTTCTATTACAGATGTGCGAATAGAACCAAGTTCAGAAATTCGGTTTGGTTCGGGTTTGAAAATCGAGTTCTGTTTGAAAGTTTGGTTCGGTCGACCAAACTATTTGAGTTTGGCCAAATTCCGAACTTCCGAACAGAGTTGTACATTCAAAACCGGTTTTTTGGGTCTTTCGAACTGGTTCGGATTCGACCAAACACTTCAGTCGAATTCGAGTTTAGTTTGAAAGTTCTAGGGATGGGTGAACGCGGTTCGGAAGTTCAGAGTTCGGCCTGAACTCAGCTTGTTCGGACGACCAAACCTGAACCCGAATCCGAACATGAACTGACCGAACAGAACTCAATTCCGAACGCCGAAATGACAGAACAGTTCGGTCAGTTTGGATCGCGTTTGGGTGAGTTCGGGTGGCTAAAACAACAAAAACGTGGTGTCACTGGAAGGCCAAACGTGGCAGGGAGGGGGAGTTAGCTGAGGAGCAGACTTCCAGGCACCAGGGGTGGAGAGGCTTGGAGTAGCAGCCAGCCTGCCCAATCACCATCCCTTTTCGCCTCAGACCACTGGCTTTGCAGTCTGCGATTGGC
>QEPC01009472.1:18903957-18924460 GCA_003113815.1 Sphenodon punctatus | reverse complement strand
CCTGTGTTCAATCTTCCTTCCTCCCTCCCCCCTCCATTGAATCCTTTCCCTCTCCCATATATTCCATCCCAGATTCCCTTCCCTTCCCCTGTTTTTTCATTTAGAGTAGGATTATTAGATTGCTTTAAGTTTCATTTCAGTTTTGTACTGAAATGAAACTTAAACCATAAACTGAAACCTTGTGTTGTTTGTGATTCCCCCCATCCCATATCTATCTATCAATCGATCGATCGATAGGTTAGAGATAGTAGACAGTTGTAGGAGTTAGCTTTGTGATAGAGATAGCGTTAGTGATTTAGTTTTAGTGTTTGTAGGAGTAGGCCTGTGTACTTATTAGATCATCTGTTTAGTTCATAGCATTTAGAATAGTTAATAGCAGTTAGATTTAGTGTAGATATATATATATATATATATATATATATATATATATATATATATATATATATATAATATTAGATAAAATAAATAAATTTAAAAAAAACATATAAAAACCAAAAACCCAAATAAAACCCCCCAAAAACATTAAAAAAAACCCCAAACATATACAAACATTTCCCAAATGGCCGAACCCGAACCAAACAGCCGAACCAAACGGCCGAACCGAATCCAGCAAACGAACCAAACGGACGAACTGAATGGACGAACTGAATGCAGCCGAACCGAACGGCCGAACCCGGCTGTTCACCCATACTTACAGGATAATAATCACTGTTGACAGTGTTTAGACGGAGAAACTATCCCGGTGATAATGCTCTTATTCTGGGATAAGTGTCCGTCTGAAAACGCCCTTAGAAACTCCCTCTCTTTCATTATGGGAGAGTAAACAAAGGGCGTTTTTACACGAGCAGGTTGTCGCGGCGCAACCCACTCGTGCCATATTTCATAATTCCACAAGGCAGGGTTAGACGAGATGGAAGTCTGGGATCATGCACATTGAAGGTGGCCACGCATTGTTTTCAGACCACAAATTAAATATCTCACAATCGAGGTATTTAATTTGTGGTCTGAAAACAATGTGCAACTGCCTTCTATGTGCGTGATCCTGGGATTCTGTCTCATGTAATCCCGCCTTGTGGGATTTTGAAATATCACGCGACGGCAACCCGCTTGTTTAAAAGCAGCCAGAGATGGAGAAGAAAGAAAGAAAGAAAGAAAGAAAGAAAGGCTGCTTTTAGATGTGTATGGCGAAAACACTGAATAGAATCACGCTGCATGTAAATATGCCGTATGTGGGATTTAGATGTGACGTTTTGTGTGTTAAAGCCGTGGCGAGGGGCACGTTTCACTAATTACATCTGGTACGTCGGCTTCGTCTGTATGTCTTGGAGGTGGACCTGGCTACCATCATCCATGCATTCGTCACCCCAAGACTTGACTATTGCAACGCACTCTATGGGCGGCTACCCATGGTGATGGCCGGGAAACTGCAGCTGGTGCAGAATGCGGCAGCCTGTCTCCTTACTGGGACAGGCCGCCGAAAGCATATAACGCCAGTGCTCCAACCTCTGCACTGGCTGGCTGTAGTTTTCCGGGCCCGATAGAAGATGTTGTTGTTAACCTATAAAGCCCTACATGGTCTAGGCCCCACTTACCTGCAAAACCACCTCACTCTCTGGGCTCTGGATTGGCCCCTGTGGTTATCAGGGGGCACCCTCTTGGAGGTCCCCCGGGTATTTTGGAAGGTCACGTTGGAGAGGATGTTCTCAGTGGCCGCACCGTAGCTGTGGAACTCCCTGCCAGTGGAGGCCCGGTTTGCGTTTCAATGTCAGTGAAACCTAGCTGTTCCGCAAGGCTTTCAGCAAGGTAAGGTGGGGGTAAGGGGGGGGGTGGAGGTTTGGGGGGTAGGGGGGTTGCTTTTGGGCTCCATTTGGATTGTTTTAAATTGTATTTTATGGTTTTATTGTGATGATTGCTTTTGGATGTTTTATGAAATTGTGAGCCTTCCTGATCTGCTTGGTCAGGAGAGGGCGAGATATAAATACTTTGAAATAAATAAACAAACAAATAAATAAATAATGTGGGTCTATTTCCCTGAGGCAATTGGGAGGGGGGACAAAGGGTTAGATCTGGAAGGGTGTTTGGCCTATAGGCCTGGGAATATTTTGGCATGAAAAGGACAGGCTGGTATTGGGGAAGCCTGGGACACTGGGGCAGGGTGAGTTTGCATTTTCTTGTAACAGCTGGATCCATATGGCTAGAGGTTTCTGAGCGGCTCAGCAGTTGGAAGACAGCTCCCTGCCAGAAGGGTCGAATAAGCAATGAGTTCGCCACTGCTGCCAACTTGAGATCCCTCCTAACCGTGGAGCTCTGGAACCGCTTCCAGCTACCCAGCTCGTCCTGCCCCAGACATCCTTTCAGCATTGGTGTGCGGTGCAGACAGGATTTCTATCACCCCAGGGGTCGAGGCTACAAACATACCAAGCCTGGGCTGTCTAACCCACGGCAGCGATTGTGAAGACCCCTAGTGGCAGCAGGAGGAAAGGATTTCTGACAGACTCAGAGGAAGCAATTGGCTGGTATCAGTGGACTTGCCACAGACCTGACTGGGAGAGTCTAGGAGGATGCACTAGGGAACAAGGCCTGGAGGTGAAAGCAGCAGGTGGAGTTGCTGAGTGGAACAAGCTTGCCGGATGGCAGAGCTGACTAACTGATGGAGCACCCAAGTGGCTCTCTGGAAAGCTCTTGGTGTTTTAAACCAGAGGTGGGGGACAAATGTAGCCCATGGCTAGTTTTTAGGTAGTCCATTTCCTGGCTCTGGCTCCTAGATCCAGTTCCTTCCCCCAAGCACTAAAAGACTGATCTCAGCGGAAGGGAGCAGAGATGAGGAAACACGTGTATACAAGGAGAAAGATCCACGACACAGATTCATGTTCTGGAGCCCCCTCCCCTTCATGAGTGCACCCCTGAGTCGCCCATGCGACCCCAACTTCTACGCAGCCCTGGGAGCGTGAACTAATTTCCAAAGTGGCTCCTGGGAGGGAGAAGGTCCCCCCCCCCCCGGTTTAGATGGACAGCTGGAGCAGAGCTACCAGGAATGTGCCTAAGAAACTGCAAGGGCAGCTTCCTTCGCTGAAGGTCTTGAAAAGTGCAGCTTGCAGCCGGTTCTGTGTCCCATGGAAGCTCTCTGCCTCTCCCTTCCTGTGCCAGGCACACTAATGCTTCAGCGATGCCTTTGTGGCTTGTCGATGCTTTTTGCAAAGCCGCGCGCTTAAATTTGAATAGAACACTGAAACCCCTTCTTACGTGGAATCAACGACAAAATGAAGCGGGTATTAATTGGGCAAGTAAATTATCCATTACTATTAAGTATTAATATAATGATATAATAATATAATCTCTTCTTCCTCGCTCCCTGCATTTAAATCCCTCCTAAAAACCTTTCTCTTCCATCAGGCGTTCCTTAGCTCCTCACCCTCACAGACTGCTCTCTGATGCCCCCTCTACTGTCCCGTGACCTCACTCAGCGTTTCTTTCTCCCTTGTAACTAAGCTAAATACATCACACCCACAACGTGTCATCTTTGTGAATGTTTCCCTGTCCCTCCCTATGATTCCCTATCTCTCTTCTGTTATCTGTTTTAGACTGTAATCCCCTTGGGGCAGGGACCTGTTTCCAACTGATGATTCTTCAGAGCTAGGTATATTGCTGTCACTATATAAATAAATAATAAATGACATAATCATCGAGAATTTAGTATCCGTTCTAGCAGCGGCATGGTCTTGAAGGGCCATGGGGTTACTATAGATCCCTACATTTTCAGGACACACCTGACGACCTGAGAATGCTCACCAGCTGCCCTGGCACGTAAGTTTGGAACCATCAATTTTATACAGCTGTGCGTATGTTGCTAGATTCTCTCATCTGCTCCACAATAATGTGCGGCATGTGTGTATCTATTTGAAATGAGCCTCTTCCTTCTCATGTTCCCCATATCTCCAGCATGCAGCCCCTTTATCTGTGCATCCCTATCAGCACAACACACAGATATGTCCTGGCGTAACCAGTGTATTAGTCATTTCCTGCCAGGCGATCTGTTGAACATCACCTGCTGTTCAACACAAAAAGTTGATGTTCCACAAAAGCCACAAGCCGAAGGCTGCGCGAGAGCCGTTCCGGTGTGTCAGGCAAATATACGAGCCTAGAACAAGCGCGGTGTGAATTAATAATGCATGCGTGGCACAGATCCTTGGGCAGAGCAGCTATGGCACATGCCCCTGTTATGAACCATTCTCTTTCCTCAGGCATGCACGGGAAGGTGGTTTTGTTTTTAATGCATGTAAAGTAGGCAATAAGCTGGAATAACCCATTGCAAGTCACTCCAGCCTCCACCTTCGGGGGAGAAGCTGGAAGGGATGGGACTGGTGTTGCAGGTTACAAGTCAATAACTTGGTGTGAGTGTAAATTAAATGCTGCGGGCACAGCAGGGAAAATAGACAATAAAGCAGCCCCCTTAATCGTGTACCTTCCTTTCATTCATATTCCTTTAGCATATTCCCTGCTCTCTCCACCTGATTCGGGAGTAGTTTTCAGGCTATATACACGGCCCCTTTGAGGCCTTGTATCCACAAATACTCATCTGCAGAATGAAAGAAATTACCTGTGTAGAAAGGCTGTTTTTTTGCTTATGGGAACGCTCTACAATGCTGTAGTTTTCAGCTCACTGTGGAGTTGTTATCACTTGATTATCACAAGAGATACAGCCTCACTCCCAACTCAGGGCATGGTTGATGCTCATATAAATGCCTACTCAGAACGAGCTTGTCATTCCACTCCTTCACCCCAATGAAGGCCATATCCCATGGTGAAGGCTTAGGCTTGGACAGGCAGGACAACTGCACTGGGCTTCGTGGAGAGAAAAGGGCTCCACAAAACGTCCCAGGTGGAGGATCGGGTCCCGGGACAGCTGGGGGCCAAAGTGGAGCCCTGCACAAATGGCAGCTGTAGTGGGGTGGGTGGAACTGCCTCTCAGAAGCTTCAGCCAGAACCATAGGGGTGGCATGCAGCCAGCGGCAGGACCCCCAGGAAGGAAAGGGGGTGCTGTCTCTGTTGCTGAGGAAGGGCCCTGCTTTCCAACCTCCCCCTGGTGTCCCAGCACAGCTCCCCTATGGCTTCGGCTGCATTTCCAGGAGGAAGGAGAGAGCACTTCCTAGAGGGACGGAAAGTGAACTGAAACAAGTACCCTCAAAAATGGGTATCCCAGGTTGAAATGCAGCACTCAGCCCAGTATCATTACATACTGAAATCGGTATGGTGCTGGTGGGCTACCGGGTATACGGAATTACCGGGTTTTGTCCTGGTCTTCTGACTTCTGGTACTTTTTGTACTGATTTTTCAACTTACCACCCTGATTCCTGTGTACCCATTTACCAATTAGTAAATCGGTAGCTTGGTAAGTGTAATGCCCAGTATTTGTGGGTAATCAGGTGCTGATTACCTAACTGTCGTTAGGACTTGGGTAACCTCCCAGGCTCCCGACGTTTGGTACTCAAAGTTGTGGTTATTACCTGCTGGTTGAAAATGAGCTAATACACCAGCAGGGGCATCGCTACTGGAGGGGCAGGAGGGACATCGGTCCCGGGGCCCAAGCAAGGGAAGGCGGCACAGGGCCCAAGCTGGGGGAGCCCCACAAGTCCTGTCCTGCTGCGGTGTGACCGGACGGAGACTGAGCTGAGTGGCAGTGCCTGCAGCGTGCTGTGCATGTGGGACCCACTGGGCGGCTGGCACAGGATGGAACAAGCACCAGGATGGAACAAGCACCCCACCCACTCTGAACATTTTCTAGTGGTGTTAAGGCCACTTCCAAGGGGTCCCACCAAGGGAGAAGATTTCAGAGCGGGCAGGGGTGGAGTGTTGGCTCCGACGACTCCTAAAACTTCCTTCCCAGCGCCGGATTGCTGCCACTCTGGGGAACCTCACTGGGAGCCAGGGTAACACCACAACTATAGTCAGGGAAGGTCAAGGCTGGCCAGGAGCCTTGGGAAAGTCGCCATTTAGGAAGATTCCACTCCCTTGTCTTTAGGGGGCCTCAGAATTGGCTCATGAGCCTAGACCAGGCACAGCCTTGCTACACCACTGACGCCTGGGACACAATCCTGAGAAGGGCTGGATACCCCCAACTGTCATTAGGAGTAACAGGGGCTGCATGACATACAAGCACAAAGGTTGTAGCATAGTGTGTGTGTGTGTGTAAGAGTGTTAACAAGCAAGACAAGAGCCCACTGCAATCTGGGTTCAGTCCATGAAGCCCCACTCACATGTTTAGTGTGTCCAGTCTAATAAATGGGCATCCCCCTGCGTGTATTTCATGCTCTTGTGGGAAGCTCCCACTGGCAGTGCCAGTGAAAGCGAGAGCAGAGAAAGGGGCAGGAAGTGGTTGCTCCTCGGATGCTCTAGAATTTCTACCTGCAAATCTATGGTGCTGGCAGTCCTGGATGTGCTGAGGCACTGCACACAACTTAGTTGATGGGACACAAGCATGTGGGAGCACATTAGCTTGCATTCGCCCGCACGGTGCGCTCCACATTCTACGAGACCCCACCATGAGTGGAAGCTGCAGGTCTGGTGGGTGGGGGCTGCGGGTCTGGTGGGGGTGAGCACCTAATAAAAGGGCAGGTAGACACCCACCTGGTGTAGGGTAATGTGGGATGATGTCTCATTTATTAACTCCCTAAGGGTAAAAACAAAGGAGATGATAGCCCACACCAGATGGGTGTTCAGTAGGTGTTTGCTGCCCTTTTATTAAGTATCTGCCATATGTTAGCCCCCACTCGCCACATGGGCACACCCTAACCCCCCACTCATGATGAAGTCCAGGGACATCATGGGCGCATCGTGTGGGCATATCTGGGCTAATGTGCATCCACGTGGTCGTGTCCTATCAATTATGCTACATGCAACCTCGCATGCATACAGCACCACAGAGTCACAGGCAAAAGGCTAGAGTGTCTGAGAAGCAATCACTTCTCAGTGGTGAAGTGGGATGTGTGTGTGTGTAGTGCGCTGGGGAAGAACACTTGCCCATCTATGTGCTAAAAACTGAGTGGGAGCTGCATGGACTGAACACGGACTCCATTGGGCTATAGTCTTGTTTGAAAACACCCTAAGGCTCCTCACAGGTGACTCCTCCCCTGCCTTTACTGCAATAGATACAACATGGTCCCTGTTAGAATTGTTCACTCTGATGCATTAAATTGTTTGCAATCTGGGGTTTAGCTGCAAACACTGGACCTGGAAGCTCATCGTATCTGTTCTGTGAAAGCTTCATTGTGGATGGAGCTGAGTGCCCTTGACTTGTGCAGACGTCTATGGGGAGCTTAGACCAGTCAGTAGCTCATAGGATCAAGCCCCAAAGGCCCTTCCTCTGGCCTTGCAGCATCACCAGAGAGCTGCTCTCCAGGGATCTGCCCAGTGAATAGGAGATTTCAGTCTCCAGGTCTGAGTGCAGAATTTAAAAGCTATCCCTTCTCTAGCAGAGAATCTCTAATCCTGCTTCTGCAAATTCTTCCATAAACAGATATTTGCCATCGGGTCCCTGGCAGAGCTGAAATAAATATGCAAATACAGATTTGCTAATCAAATCTGGAGACTCATCTTCCAAACTATATGTTTGAATTCCAACCCCAAATTGCTGAATTTGCTCTCTAGTACTTAGTTCCTAATGGGTTTGGCTTAAACACAAGGCCACGGTTTTATGCTCCCTCATTTGATCCAGTATTGTCTCAGGCAGTACGAGCAGGGACTCATTGACAATGAGGAAAACACAGTGAACATGGGTCCTTGATTATGACCCGGGATCCATATACACCATGTTTACCCCACTGGTACCAATGGAGGTAACACAGTAAACACAGGTCATTGATTATGACGTACGCTAGCAGATATTCAAGAAAAACAACTGAATATGCCCATTATTATGCAGAAAAAAATGCCAAATAAATCATAAACATGCAAACAAAGGAATGCATTTCTCACTGCCAATTTTGACAATGATTTTTTTTTTCAAATCCAATTTTTGAACTTGGTTCAGATTCATGACTTGGAATCTGATGAATGAGATAGATATGAAGTTCAGCTTGAAAATTAGTTTTGGCATTAGTCTGGAGCTGGATAGGGAGGTAGGGCTAGGGAAAAGATAGCTACTTGGTGGGGGCTCAGAATTATGGTGGAGGTTACAGTCGAGGTTGGGGCACACACAAATAGGGGGAGTGCTGACACTTCTGGCAACCCAGAGCAAAGTAGAGGTGAAATTAGTACTCACAAAAATGGGTAAGAACATTTTATTTATAAATATTTGTATTTATAAATATTTTTTAGCCGCCCCCTCATGCCTATGGCATCTCGGGGCGGCTTACAATAACAATAACAATAAAATTCATAAAACAATATTTAAAAACAACATCATCAAAAATTGAAAAACAGTCCCCATATCCACCCCCACATCCCCCATACCCACAACTACCCAACCCTCCCCTCCTTCCCTCCGAAGGCCTGGGCGAACAGCCAGGTCTTGCAGGCTCGATGAAACACCAGCAGACCTGGGGCCAGGCAAGCTTCCTCCAGGAGGGAGTTCCAAAGTCGCGGCCCAGCCACCGAGAATGCCCTCTCCATAGTAGCCCCCCGTCTCACCTGGGGGACCTCCAAGAAGGCGCCCCCAGTGGACCAAAGGAGTCGCTCTGAGGCACGGAGGGTGAGGCGGTCCCCGAAGTATGAGGGGCCCAGACCATGCAGGGCTTTATAGATCAATACCACATCTTGAATCGGGCTCGGTGCGCTATAGGCAGCCAGTGCAGAGCACGGAGCACTGGTGTTATGTGCTCCCGTCGCCCAGTCCCGATAAGGAGACGGGCCGCTGCATTCTGCACCAGCTGCAGCCTCCGAACCAGAAACAAGGGAAGCCCCACATAGAGCGCATTGCAGTAGTCCAGCCTCGAGGTGATGAAGGCATGGATAAGGGTGGCCAGGTCGGGGCTGGAAATGTATGGGCACAGCCTCCGCACCAGATACAGCTGGCGGAAGGTGATCTTAGCCACTGCCTCCACCTGCCGATCCAGATGAAGACCCGAGTCCAACACCACCCCCAGACTCCAAACCTGCTGGGCAACAGGAGTACGGACCCCGCCCCCCACAAGGGGGGCCAGAACCTCCCCCGCCCTCCCCACCACCATCACCTCCGTCTTATAGGGATTTAGTTTCAGTCTGCTCTGCCTCATCCCATCTGCCACGGCCTCCAAACGTTGTACATAAGAACGTAAGTGCCATACTGAGTCAAACCAGCATCCTGTCCTCTGACAGTGACCAATCTCGATCGCATGGGAGAAGAACCAACAGTCACAATGGGCAATAGATTCCCTTTTGTTCCTTCCCACCTCCTGACAGTAAGAAGTTCATCCCATAAGCTACTTGGTTAATAGCCATTAGTGGACCTACTCTCTAAGAACTTATCCAGTCCTTTTTTAAACCCGGCTATACTACTGACCCTGACAACGTCCTCTGGCAACAGATTCCATAGGTTAATTATGCACTGAGTGAAAAAGTACTTTTATTTGTTTTAAATCTGCTGGCAGCTAGTTTCATGGAGTGTCCCCTAGTTCTAATACTATTTGAGAGGGTAAATAACCGTTCCCTATCTACTTGTTCCACACCACTCAAGATTTTATAAACCTCTATCATGTCCCCTCTCAGTCTTCTCTAAGCTGAAGAGACCCAACTTGTCAAGCCTCTCTTTGTACAGAAGCCATTCCATACCCTTTATCATTCTCATTGCCTTCTCTGTACCTTTTCTAGTTCAGTCATGTCCTTTTTGAGATGGGGTGACCAGAACTGCACACAATATTCCAGGTGCGGTCGCACCATTGCTTTGTATAGAGACATTATGACATCCTCAGTTTTATTTGCTATCCCTTTGAGAATAACTCCTAACTTTTTGTTTGATTTTTTGACTGCTGCTGCACATTGGGCTGAGGATTTCAATGTATTGTCTACAATTAGGGATGGGTGAACACGGTTCAGAAGTTCGGAGTTTGGACCGAACTCGGTCTGTTAGGTTGACCAAATTGAACTTCCGAACCGAACTCGAATTTCAAACCGAACCGAACCAAATTTCCAAACTCCGTTCTGTTCGCCCATCCCTAGTGGCAACACACACAAAAAAAACTGGTTTTCAATGACCAAACTTGGTTCGGAAGTTCAGAATTCGACCAAACTCAGTCTGTTCGGTCGACCGAACTGAACTTCCGAACCGAACTCGAATTTCAAACCGAACTGAACTTCCGAACCGAACTCGAATTTCAAACCGAACTGAACTTCCGAACCGAACTCGAATTTCAAACCGAACTGAACTGAACCGAATGTCCAAACTCAAATTTAAAACTGAACCAAACCGAACCGAATTTCCGAACTCCGTTCTGTTCGCCCATCCCTATCTACAATCACTCCCAGATCCTTTTCCTGAGTGGCAGACCCGTTGAAACTGCAGTACTTGACCCAACCTGTTAACATTCGGGACTAATCGGTAGTCTATAACAATTTACCATTTTCCTCCTGGTTTTCCAACTTCCGGTACCAATTTTTCAATTCCCAGTTCTGACTTTTTTACTTTTACAAGATTTTCAGTACTCAGTACTTGGGTACCAATCAGGTATCTGATAGACTACTTGAAAATGTAGGTATTGCCTGCGTATGGTAACCCATTTCAGCTCTAGGTTGTAGTTGGATGAGGGTTTGGGGCAAGGGTTAGGACTGGAGATGGGGTTGGAAGTGGATGAGGGTTTGGAGATATGGTTAAGGTTGGGTAGTGGGGCAGAGCCAGGATTAGAGTTTAGTAGGGGCGTGGAGCTAGAGTTACGTGGATGAAGGTGGTGTGGTGCTAAGTTGGGGTGAACTGGGGTAAAAACAGATGTTACAGCAGCTTGCTTTGGCCCAGACCTCACCTGCACATCTGGTGAGGGCCCAACAGATGTTGGCCTGGGATTGCCCTGAGCCGTGTCGGTGGCTAGCCTGGGCTCTGATCTCAGAAAACTTCTGAAGTCACAGCCCAGGTTAAGTCTCGCCCACACAACTGGGCCCAAGCAGGTGATCACATTTGTTGACAGGGCGCCAACCTGGCCCGGGTCTGCCATGGGCAGCTGCCATGGTTGGTCATCATTGGCCACCATGGATGCCTGCAATGGCGGGATGGGTCAGGGCACTGGATGCAGTGCGGGGCATGCCGCACGTTGGTGGTTTTCCCTACCCTCCCCGGCACGATGGCCATGTGCACTTTTGTCCGCCACAGTTTTCCTCCCTGGGTCAGGCCGCCACAGCACAGCCGTCACCACTTCTGTTCTTTTGACTCCTGGTTTGGAGTAGGAAATATGGTTTAGCGGTGGTTTTGGAAGGGGACACAGAGTTAGGGTTGGATGTGGATTGGGGGAGAGTGCTAAGGGAGGAGTTAGTGTTCACTGGGTGCATGGAAGTTGGGTTAGACTTGGAGATTGGTAGGGTGCGTAGCTAGGGTTTGACTTCAAGTTGGTTTCAGGCACATAACCATGACTGAAGAAGGATGAGGCCAGACTGAGCGTGGGCGGGGGGTGATGAAGGCAGAAAGCTAGCATGTGAGTCTGTGTTGTACTGGGGCACAGAGTTTGGTTTGGGATTCAATGCAAGCATGGAACTAGGGTTATTGTTAGCACTGGATGAGGACCTAGAATGGAGCTGGGTGAAGGTGAAGAACTACAGTCAGGGTTGGGGATGGATGTGGATGGATGGGGCATGTTCGCATGAAAGGGAACTTACCCAGGAGCTAAGACTACCCGGAGGTAGCTTATCTGGGGGTAAAGTCCATCTGTGTGACTGTTCCTACCATTTTATTGGATAGAAGTAGCCACCCAAAGAGCTTCCGCCCTGTGATAACTTACCACATGTTCCCATGGGTAAATAGTAGGGGGGGGGGGGGGACAGATGACATTTTGCAGGATGATTTGAAAGGCTGCTGTTGCAATGGGGGTAATTTAAGAGGAGATCTAAGATCTAGCACTACACTGAATGCACTTGCTGGACTGGGTGGGCTTTCTGCTCCATTTGGTGCTACAGAGATCTTAGTAGGAGTGTGTGTTTTGCAGGGAAATGGGGAATGGTGCTAGAGCCCAAGCAAAGAAACAGCCTGACCTTGCTCTATTAGATCAGGCGAAGAAGTTGGTGGAGTTATTTTAGATGTCTCCTCTGTGAGATCAGAAGAATCTTATGACTCCGCCTCCCCCCCCCCCGCCCCCTTCTTTCTCAAACTGTTTCTGGGGAAAAATTCAAAGCTTGATCCTTATTCTTTTTAATGAAAAGCTCACCCTCTTTCTTAAATACGTATAATAAATAGCTAACGCCCGTGGAACGATCTGGAACAAAAGTGCAAACATCATGTTAGCAAACAGAGCGAAAGGCAGTAAAACAATGTTCGCCTCATCAGGATCATGATGGGGGGAAAATGGCTTCTCATTACCTGCTCAGAGCTTCAAGGCTAGATCCTTCACTGGGGTAAACTGGTAGAGACTCATGAGGGAGATAGATCTCCCTTCAGTTTTGGGGAGCGTTGCTACCCCTGCAAGCACCCAAACTCCCTCTCCCTGGGTGTTGACACACCGGTCCCCGTGGCCCCTCCGCGCAGCCGCAACCAACGTAGACAGCGTCAGGAGCACAACAAATGGGCATCCCTCTGCCTACAGTTCAGATAATTGCGGCAGCCGCCAAAGAGGTTGCTAGCACACTCAGGGACAGCGTCCGTCCGTCCCCCCAGCTGTCAGTTGAGAGGGGTACGCTATCACAGGCTCTGATGGATAGGGGGGTTATGGCCAGGGAAGGCTTCTCCCTTGGCCATGGCCCCTCTCTTTCTATGCTCGTTGCTCTTCTTTCCTAGTGGGAAAGGAATGTGGATCAAGGCAGCATGCAGCCCTGTCCCGCTGGAATATCTGCACAGCTCCTGCAATTCCCCTCTCCACAGAGGCGGTTGGATCTCAGGGAATGGTCCTCCTCCTGCTGCCTGAAGGATAGAGTGGCCATACCTCCCCTTTAAAAGAGGACACTTTTGGAAAATACATGGTGCAGGGCTGCGTTGGTTCCGGTGCCGCCCTGCACCATGTATTTTTCATAAGCGTCCTCTTTTAAAGGGGCGGTATGACCATCCTACTGTAGGAGCAGGGCTGGGGAGGGAACCTGAGGCAGATGCAGTGCAGCCTGCTTCCCATCCTCCCTGCCACCAGCTCCAGGCTGGGATCACCCAGCCAAAGTGTGGCACACAACCCCCCTGTCCCAGCCAGTGCCCTGGGGCTCACCTGGTGCCTTTGGGTATTTTCAGATGTGACGCTGGCCGTTGGCCCCGTACCGGCACCACCGGCTTCGTTCCCCGCCGGGGTCACCCCGTAACGGCACAACAGACGTGCCGGGGGGATCCCGGCGGGGAAAGTGGGAGGGGCCGGGGCCGCGCGGCGCAACGTGCGGCCGCACGGCCCCGCCCCCTCCACGCACCCCGCCGCCCGCCCTCCGAGGAGACGGGCGGGCGGCGGGGCCAATGCGGCCGCCGCGTCCGGCCGAACGTGCCACGGCCCAGGATCCTGCCGGGGATCCCGGGCCGTGGCACGCGGCCAGATGTTACTTTTCCTTGGTCACGGCCCGGGGTCCGTTTGACCACGCTTCCCGGGACCTTCCCCCGGCTAGCCCGGGAAGCGTGGTTCAAACGAACCCCATGTGGGGATTGACCTTGGCCAACATCTGGCGCGCCGCGAACAGACGTACGGGACACGGTGACCACAGGTGGGTATTCACCGTGGTTCACCGTGTTCACGTAACGTCTGAAATCACCCATCGTCACCCCTGGCCATGGCTGATGCCCCAGCCACTTGCTGGCGAGGATCAGGGAGGGAAGCTTGGAAAATTCCTGCCTTGGAGAGCAGGACCCCCTGGGGCAGGACCTGCTGCTGCCTCTCCATTTCTCTCCTGGCTGTGGGCATGACTACCTGCAAACCATAACAAATTAAATGTGGTCCCATGGGTGCCCGTTGTCCTGGTTTGGGCTGGGTTGCCTCGCATGGCGTGCGCCACATTTATGGCAATGACACCATGGGTATTTTCAGACGTGACGAGATCACAGTGAACCACGATCAATACCCACATGGGGCCAAAGCGCCCTGAATGTGTTAGATGGCCGCCAGATGTTCACCAAGGTCAATTTCCACATGGGATCAATTTCAACCACTCTTCCGGGGCTCCCCGCAGGACAAGCGCCGCAAGCATGGTCAAAGAGATCCCCGGTGAGAACCAACAAAAAATAACATCTGGCCAGCACCCACGGTCCAAAATCCCCGGCGGGATTCCGGGGCGTGGTCAAATCGGGCGGGCGCTGTGACCGCATTGACCTCGGCGCCCGCCCATCTCCCCTGAGGGTGGGAGGCGGGGGAGTGGGGGGGTGGCGGGACCGTGCGGCTGCACGTTGCACCACGTGGCCCTGCCCCTCCCCAATTCCCCGTCGGGATCAGCCGTCACGTCTGTTGGACGTGCCAGAGTGATCTCGGCGGGGAATCATTTGGGTGATTCTGGGACGGGGCGAATGCCGCCCCGTCTCGTCTGAAATCACCCCATGTGGAGCGGCCCTGGGGCGAACATCGCACAGCCACCAAACAGACGAGCGGGTGAATTCAGGGCCAAAGTGGGACACCATCTCCTTTGTTAATGCCCACTGACTCCCTGAGCTGGGAGACGGGAAAATGTGGTGGATCCATCCCTTTCAAGGTAGTGTGCATTGTCAATCGGCAGCTACTGGGAACAGCAGGCATGACTGACTCCCTGCCCGCTGGATCAAGGTTTATGTGTAGGTAGGTCCATACGACTTTTAGTGGAGCTGTACTGGTTCACCCCAGCTAGAAATCAGAACTGGAATGGATATATGAAGTAAACACTGAATTTGATGAACTTGGTACGTCCTAGTCCATTTT
The DNA here is from genome assembly GCA_003113815.1 of Sphenodon punctatus. Classification (NCBI taxonomy): domain Eukaryota; kingdom Metazoa; phylum Chordata; class Lepidosauria; order Sphenodontia; family Sphenodontidae; genus Sphenodon; species Sphenodon punctatus. The sequence goes on along the minus strand of QEPC01009472.1, from coordinate 18,909,506 downwards.
AGTGACGTGGGTGAGAAATATCCACCTTCATTTCAGATCTTTAAACGTGGATGTGTTTGCTTGTGCACTGCATCCCAATGGTGGATCAATCAGCGGCATGGCGAGACTGTAGCAGAGCTGGGCTCAAGTTCCAAGTATGGGCCTCGTAAGGGCAAGGGGCCAAGTCTCCCGCCCAACAGAGTGCCTGGGAAGCCTTGCTGCCCCCGACAAAGATGGTGGCACCAGCTTGTCTCCCAGCAAACCCTGCCCACCTAGAGTGGCAGCAACCCCACTAGAAAGGAAGTTTTAAGAGTGAGCAGGGGACGCGCCAGCACTCCATCACATCCACTCTGAAAACCACCTTCTAGGTAGGGCCCTTGGCAAAGTGGCCTGAGCACCACAAGAAAATTCTCAAAATGGGTGGGGGAGGAGCAGGGCCAACACTCTGCCCTCTCACCCACTCTGGAAACTTCCTATCAGAGTTCAAGCCGCTTGCAAAGAGTCCCCCTAGAGTTCAGGGTTCAACCGAGCCCCCTCCCTCCAGAGTAGCTAGACCCCTGGGATCAATCACGTTAAAAAAACCCACCCCACTCCAAATAGTTCTGCTGAAGCTAACAATACAGAATACAGAATTTTGGAGTGACCAAAATACCAAAGGAAAGAATCAAAGATATGACACTGAAACATTTACAATGGCATCAACAATGAATTCTGAGGCCCTTTTCAAATGAGCCATGGTGGGTGGGGGGATGGGTGTGCACCAGCGGCTCCGTAGTCGCACACCCGTCTCCACCCACCTCCACACCCGGAGCAATAGGCATTGGCGCCGGTTGCTCCCTGCGTGGGTGATGGGTGGAGGTAGGTGGAGATGGGTCAAGTATGGGAGCACACATGCACCTCCACCCTCCGCTCGCGGTGTTCCCACGGGCACCGCCCTACCGCTGGCAGCGACCTGTGACGTTCCTACAGATGCCCACATGTGCAGGGAGGGCATCCATATGAAAAGGGCCGAATATAGATTTGTGTGAACAAATATGGGGATTATCTTCAGCCCTACTGAAGTTCTAGCCTTCTCTCTTTCTCCTTGCATGCAATCGAAGTTCTATCTTCTGTGTTGTCTGGTCAAGCAGAAGAGTTTGCTATTGTCAGCACTGCCAGGAGAACTTGAGAAGTGTGAGACAGAGTCTGTTCTGCTTTTTTTCTTCCTCAGTAGAATTTGTTGGCCAGGAACATATTCTAAGAATCTCTATGGGTGGTGAAGATAGGAAGGAGAAAGGAACACAGCTGGATTTCCAGAGACTTTGTAGCCAAATCTCTCTTTGAATTGCAATGCACACAGCTTGGATCTGGAAGTCTCAAAGGAAGAGAAGTATGAAACCCCAAGATGTCAATTTTATTATTATTGTTTTCCTCCCATCACCACTTTTTTTTAAATATAACACTGTGTAAGGAGCTGTGAGTCACCCTTGAGAGAGATAATGAGACATCTGGGCCACTAACAGAAATAGTGAGCATTGAGTGAAAAGGGGTAGGGGAAATGGAAATTCTTTGGAGCTCCCGTCAAGCTGAAATAGTGCCACAGAGACCGGATTCTGATCTTGGTTACGCCACTGTAATTTCTAATTCCATGGTCCAGGAGATGGTGCCACAAGCAGCGCCAGGAAACCTGGACTCTATTCCCAGTTCTGCCATCAATCTGATGTGCGTCCTTCTTGAGCAAGTGCCCCCATCTCTTTTTGGATCTTCTACCCTTTTCTCTTCCATGTCTCTTTATCAAGAGCGAGCAATTCCAGAGGCTGTACCTGTGTCAATACAGCACCTGGCCCAGATTTTGATTTAGGTTACATTAATCAATCCGGACTTACCCCATTGAGATAAACTCAGTGGAGCTGATGAGGCCCTAATTCTTGTAGTCTGGGCACCTCTGGATTTACATGTTTGTGATGGAAATAAGATTCTGTCCTCCAAGTCCGATTAAAGTCTACATGAAGTCTGCCATTTTGGAAACATGGTTGCTAAAGATGGTCTGAATTTTATTGAGCAAATAAAGGTGTATGAAAGCCAGTGTGGTGTCATGGATAAGGTGCTGGATGTGGACCTGGGGAACCATGGTTTAAATCTCACCTCCCCCCAGCCATGAATCACTGGGTGGCCTTGGACAAGTCTCAACCTCTGCTCCCCCATCTGTAAAATGGGAATGTGTATGTCTCTCCCTGTGTTCCCCTTGTCCGTCTTAGATTATAAACCCACTGAGTAGGGATCTGTCTCCAAAAAGTCTGTGACTGTAAAGTTCTGAGTAGTTCTATAGAAATGATTGGTAGCAGTAGTGGTACTCACCCAGTTTATTCATGAAGTACAAAAGATGACTGTAAATTAGTTATTATCATCATTATTGATCATTTATGTAGAACGTGCAATCTTCAAAGTGCTGCTCCCTGTGAGGAAAGTCATTATTCTTCCCATTTTACAGTTTAGGAACTGAGGCTGAAAGAAAGTGACTTATCCAAGGCCATCCAGGGAGTTCATGGCTAAGACAGGATTTGAACTCTAGTCTCCCGAGTACAACACCTTATCCAATAGGTTGCACTGGCTTAAGAAGGGCATCTGTTTCTGTGAAGCCCTAGATGTTAATATGGTGTCGTTCTCCATTCATTCGTGTTCTCTGGGGCTCCTTTCCCTACTCAAAAAGACCTGTCACCTCCTTACATTGTTTGCAAGCTACAGATTAGAACTTGAGTTCAATGTTACAGAGGCTTCTGCGATGTTGTTGTGTTTGGGCACTGCACGAGATGGGGCTGCTGCTGTTTCTGGGCTGCTGTAGAAGGGGTTTGTACAGGCTACACATCACAGGTTTATTAAGTCGTTAAGACCAAGAATTTGCCCAGGGCAGTACAGAGCATGCGCATCGAAACATACCCTGCTCCGAGGAGTCGGCAGTCAAGGTAAGGTTGAGGAGGGTATTAGCTTAGAACGTGTATAGCCGGGGTGGGGAACCTCAGGCCCGGGGGGCCAAATGCGGCCCACAGCTACTTTTTATTTGTCCCCTTTCCAGTTCCTGGCTCTGGCGCCTAGTACCAGTTCCTACCCTCAAGCAATGAAAGACTGAACTCGGGGCAATGGAGCAGAGATGAGGGCATGGGCACAAGGATCGGCAGGGACCGAGTCTATCTTATTTTTTGTAAAGCGCCAGGTACATCGCTGGTGCTATATAAATGCTTATAATAATATAATCATAATAATCTGGAGAATCCTCCTCTTTCCAGGTGCACCTCTTAAGCACCCCAACCTCCATCTTTGACATGGTTTTTGGAGCTTGTGCTAATTTTCAAAATGGTCCCTGGGAGGGAAGATCCCCCACCCCTGATGTGCAGTCTCTCTCTGTTTACATGGCCCTGCCACTAGAGTACTAGAGCAGCTTGCATCTTAGGAAGGCAGTGAAGGCAGCTCTAGTCCGTTCTAAAACTGTGGAGACTGCAGGGTAGAGAGGATGAGGTGAGTTGACTTACTCTCTGCAGGAGGTGAGCGTGGAACCTCCTAAGTCCTAGCTCTAGGGATGGGCGAACGCGGTTTGGATGTTCGGAGTTCGAATCGAATTCGACCAGTTCAGTCGACCGTACCAAACTTCCGAACCAAACTTGATTTTCGAACCGAACCGAATTTCCGAACTCGGTTCTCTTCGCCCATCCCTAAAAGATAATATTCCATTTAGTTCAATGGGGTTTGAATTTCCGAACTCTGTTCGGAAGTTCAGAATTTGGACCGAACTCGAATAGTTTGGTCGACTGAACTCAACTGAACCGAATTTCCAAACTCGGTTCTGTTCGCCCATCCCTACCTAGCTCATTGTCTTCCCCACAACACCACCATCCTCTCTCTCTCCTTGCATCTTCTCCCTTTGTTGCTTCAGGCATAAAAAGGTAGAGATGACTTTTATTTGGCATGAGTTATTGGGCCCAATCCCAAGCCCCACGGCTCCCACGCCCATGCCGCACGATACTATGTGCTGGCAATGGTGGTTCGTGCGGTTTCAACGTGGGTGCGCGTGTGAGCATCTGCGCACGGGATCTCCAGGGCTTGGGATCGGCTCCACTGAGTCTAAGCCAGAGAGGGACAAAGTTTCCAACCCCAAGAGTCACATTCCATGATCTTTATCACAAGACACACATGCATCTTTTGAAGTATATCCCAGGTTGAGTGTCTCCTGCTTTGCGATTGGCTAGCAGAGCCAATGCTCTACGGTCTTGACTGCTGAGATTCTGGGTGTTTTTAGACAAGTACCTCCCCACCCATTGTGTATGTTGCAGGGCTGCATAGGCTGCCAATAATGGGTGGGGAGATGTGTTGCAGAGTAATAAATGATTTGCAATCAGTAAGGACAAATGTAGCTGAAGGTTTAAAACAGAACTTTACTTAAGCTTTCCAGGCACAGATCCTTAGTTACATCTAACTACTAAGAAGACAAAATGGAGACTGAGACAAAGAGAGAGAAGGGAAGAAGGAGTGGTTACACAAAGGAATTCAACTGAAAAACCCCATCTCCCTTCCATGTACACATAAACTTAGCAGCGCCATCTGGTGGCTCTATAGTCAGTTACTGTTCTTAATTCAGTAACTTTAACTTATGGATGTTGCATCTACCAACAAAATGCTTATCAAAAAAGACAGGATCACATGTTCTTCAGCTGCTGAGATTGGGGTGCAATGAGGCGAGAGTAAGACACCAGGCCAAGATGAGAGCAGGACTACCCCGGGCAACAGTTGCACTTGAACTTCCCAAGAGTCACATGGGGTTCCTGATCCAGTTTGCCCACTCCTGGCCTAAGCAGTGGGGAAACAGTGAGTATTTTGGATTAATATGGACAGACAGAGGGCGAGGACTTGCTAGACTGGGACTGAAAGGTGAGCCCATGCCACATAAAAGGGGAAGCAAGAGAAAGTTGAAACTACTATTCTCATTTATATAGTGCCGGCAATGTGCCATGCACATAACTTAGAGACTGGTCTCTGCCCCAAGTGACTTACAGTCTTCAGAGTTGGCTCCACTGGTGGAACCAATATGGCGAGGTGGTTCAGGAGAAATGAGATCTAAAAGTGTGGATGGCCCAGAAAGGAAGAAGGAAATAATAGTTTTTAATGGGGGCAAAGGGGAGGGGAGGGTGACCACAAACTGATCGGGGTGTGCAGTCATAAGAACATAAGAAGTGCCATACTGGGTCAGACCAATGGTCCATCTAGCCCAGCATCCCGTCTCCGACAGCGGCCAATCACGGTGGTTTGGGAGAAGCACCCAACAGGTCACAATGGGGGATCCATTCACTGTTGTTTTCCCCCAGCTCCCGTCATGTTCCCTGATCCTGTCTGGCTAATAGCTGCTAATGGAAACTTGTCCAAACCTCTTTTAAACTCAGCTATAGTACTGGCCCTTACCACAGCCTCTGGCAGTAGATTCCACATCCCAATTATACGCTGAGTGAAAAAAAATATTTTCTTTTATTTGTTTTAAACTTGCCACCCATGAGTTTCATGGAGTGTCCCCTAGTTCTAGTACTAGCTGAGAGGGTAAATAACTG
>QEPC01009472.1:18868737-18903313 GCA_003113815.1 Sphenodon punctatus | reverse complement strand
CCCCCCCCCCCCAAAACGAAGGTGTTTGGTTGTTTTTTTTTAAACGAAAACAAAAATGAAAATGAGTGATTGCCTGCTGCACACCCCTAAAACTGATCAGGGTAGGAGTGTGAAACTGTCTTCTACCACATTCACACAAATACTTTCTTAGGGTCTGAGATTATGCTCAGGTGTGATGTGTTCACACAACATTTTGTGATATTTATTTTTACTTTATTTATTTCATTTTCTACCCCACCCTTCCCAACTGGCTCAGGGCCTCACCCCTCCCCAACCCCACCATAACCCCACCAAACCCTCCCCAACTTCCCCCTCACACACCAGCCCCCAAACCCCATTCCCTATCCCTGCCCGCCAAACGTCCTAACAAATAGAAGGTCTAAGCTACATAGCCTCTGGAAGATGCCAGGCTCAGTCTGAAACGAACCTCTGGAGGCACAGCATCCACAGCATCAGGGCAGTAACCAAGAACATCTCCCTGAGAGTCCTCACTGTACGAACAAGACTAACAGATGGTCCCCACAGGGAGGGACACCTGGCCGACCGCAGGGGCTGCAGTGGGTAATGGAAGGACAGGCTGTCTCTCAGGTATGGGGCCCAGACTGTTTAGGGCTTTAAAGTTAAAAACCAACACCTTGAATTGCCTATTTTATTCTCTGTAAAGTGCCTGGTACATCACTGGCACTATATAAATAAATAATAATAATAATAACCAGTGGAGACTCCGGAGCACTGCTGTAATGTGCTCCCGGCACCTCACCCCCAAAAGCAGGCAAGCCGCTGCATTCTGCACCTGCTGCAGCTTCCAAACAGTCATCAGGGGCAGCCCCACGTAGAACACATTGCAGTCGACAGTCTAGCCTGGAGCATGGATGACAGTGGCCAGATCCAGATCAGAAGAAAAGGCCGCTGTCTCCTCACCAGATGGAGTTGGTGAAAAGCGCTCCTGGCTTTTCACCAACAATTCAGGTGAACAATCTGACAATCCAGGTGCAGCAAGGGGTCTGGAACCCCTCAGAGGCCGCAAACCTGACTGACCAGAGGGGGCTGGATTCCATCAATAACAGGAGTCCTAATTCCCTCCAGATATGGGACTCAGAAATCAAAATGGTGTGTATATGTGTGTGTTCTTCATTATTACACCAGTGGTCCAGAGTCTGCACTGGCTGTCCCAATCACTTTCTAGGCTCAATTGACCTACAATGGCCTGGGCTCCACTTACCTGAAAGACCACCTCCTCCCTCACATCCCACCACGGCCTCTGAGGCCTGTTGGGTGGGGATGCCTTCTTGAACATATCATCCGCCCTTCAAGGCTGTGATCCAAGATCCGTTTATGTACGTGGATCAAAGCTAACCTAATGTGTGTGTGTGCGTGTGTGTGTGCATGGTCAAATCTCCCACCTCCTGACAGTGCTGCCACCTACATCTGCCACAGACTCTGGGACTTTGCCCAGGGCACTCTGTGTGCACACATTGTATGTGTCTGTGCAAAGGTAGCTTTGGTCCAAACACATCCACGTGCATTGACTTTGGATTGGGGCCCAAGTTTGTTCAGCAAGGGCTTGCAGAGAGGCGTTTTTTGAAAACAGGTGCCCCACAGTTATGGAACTCCCTCCCTCCGCCTGGAGGTTCAACCTGAGCCTGCTCATCTTCTGGAGGCAATGTAAGACTTTTTAAAATTTTTATTTTACCAGGCATATGGCAGGTGGGGATAGGATTTGAGGAGCTTTTGGGATAAGGCTTTGGAGATCGTGTGTGCTGTAACCCACCCTGAGTTCTTCGGATAAGGCGGTGGGCAGGATAATAAATTTAAATAAATAAATAAACAAATAATGCGAGGATCTGCTTAGGGGAGACAAAGAGGTGCATTTGCATAGTCGCATACAAGGGTGTTGCCATATTAGGGACCGGTGGTGATGGTGAAGCTGCACTGAGGTCTGGGGACCCCACACTTCTTGGTACAGCTGTGTCCTGTGCATTCCATCTAGGGCCCATTCTCACTTGAAATTAGCTATATCCCTGTGCAGAGGGAGGAAATTTTACTAGGGTTTGAAAACTTCCACCGAGCATGAAGGTATTCCTTTAAAATCCCCCCACAAACTGATCGAGGAGATGCAAGGGGGTGGGGGAAGTAGCATTCAGGAAACAGGGGGAGAACATGGGATGGGGGAGCCAGTGGAAACGGAGTAATTGAAGGCAGTAAAGTGTGGTGGAAAGGAGGAAGGGTGGCATTTGGTGCTTCAGCTTTCTAAGAGCCCGTCTCTTTAATCAGCTCAGTCAATGACTCCTCGGGGTGTGTGTGTGTGAGAGAGAGAGAGAGTGTGCAAGAGCTGTCAATCCCTGGATTAGAACCAATGACTGCACACTGGAGGAGGGCTGTCCGTGGCCAGATTGGAGAGAGTGTCTCGGTGCCAGAGTATGAGTGGAGATAATTACTGAGAAGTCACTTCTCTCTCACTCCCTCGGCTGCTTTTGGTTATTATTATTTTTTGCGGGGGGTTGTTTTTTTTGTTTGGGGTTGTTGCTCGGCGCGTCCTCTCAGTGAAAAACGCTGGATTTTAAACCTCGCTGCAAGCCCACGAGAAACGCACACACGCAAGAAAAAAAACAAATCAGCATCCCACTCACCATGAAAACGGGACAGGCGAGAATGCCCAGTCCGATCTCTTGGGCGATCTTCGCTGGGGTGGCTTCGCTCTTCCTCTTCCAAGGTAGGGGGCTGCCATCGATTTGCATAGATCTGGGATTGGCTCTGCTTCAGTGTTGCAGGGGGCTCCTCGGGCAGGTGGATGAGGGGGAGAGAAGAAGTGGAGGGTTTAAGAGGCTGCCTGCCTTCGGTGCTGTAATGCTAGCGAATCGATCCGCTTTCCCCCTTGCTAGTAGAGAGAGATGCGGGAAAGCAGCGCGTGTGCGTGTATTCACGGCGTGGGGGGTGCGTGCCAGGGCATCGCTCGGCCGTGCATTCGGCTTGTCCTTATCCAGGGGGGGATACACACGGGGTAAGCGTTCGTGTGCACGGTGGGGGTGTAGCCCAGCACCGCTCTCCCGGCCGTGCTGCAGTGGATTCTGAAGAGGCTGCAACCTCCAGGGGGGATAAAACTTTGGGGGTGGGTGTCCTTCAAACTTCCCCAGATGCTAATAAATAAATAAATAAATAAATAAATAGAAATAAGGGTGCGGGGAGTATCGCCGGGGTCTCTGGTGAAATTTGGGCTGGCGGCTTTGAGTCAATGTGTGGCGGCAGCAGCGGGTGAGGGGTGGCACGAACGGCTTTATTGAGGGAGGGGGCGCTTTGGCGGGGAGAAGTTCAAGGGCCAGCGGTACGGATGCAAAGTTCTCCGCTGGCTTGGGCTCTCCAAGAGTGGGGAGTCCCCGCGAAAGAGACACACCCCCCCCGGGCAGCCAAGAGGAGTCCCCGGCCGCCTTGGCGCCGTGAGTTCCCGGAGAGCTGCGATCCGGAATCAAACCGGATTACACGCGCGTCGTTGCTTCAAGAGGCTCCTGTTTGCGTTGTCACCTCCCACCAAGTGTTAATATCGCGCAGATTTGGTTCGTTTAAGGGGGCGCTTCCCCCGCGGCGCCGCTGAGCTGTCGGTTTCCTCTCCCTGCAGAGAGGGCAAGGGAACTGGGGTTTTAGGAGGGGTGGGACTGGGCTAACTTGCTGCTACCTCCTCGCTTGTCTCCAGCCTCCTCTGGGGCAGCTCCCCACGGGCCTCCCCCCTCGATGAAAGACTTTGCGGCTAAGCTCCTCCAGCCGGGGCCAATCGAGTTGATGAAGTCTCTTAATAGAGCTGCCTCTCCCCGGGTCAAGGCAAAGCCCCCTCCCCCGCCGCAGGAGAGCAAACGGGGATTAAAGCAACCCCGTGGGACGGGCTTGCCTCGAGTTTATGTAACTGCCCCAGGAAGCGGGAGGGGGGCAGGCTGGCCTTGGAGAGAGGGGTAGGCTGCCCTCTGGGAAGCTGCTGCCTCCATCTGTCCGTGCCTGCGCCGCGCTGGGGAGCGTGTCAGCTTGTGTTAGGTTCCGGACAGCCATCTGGAGGGGCCGCGGCAGCCTGGGAACGTGGCATGTTATGCAAGAGGGGAAGAGCAGGGGTAGTAGCCCGGCCAGGGGAAGGGGTGCAAGCTCCCTGCCCCGCAAGGAGGTAGTGCCTACTGGCTGGAATCATCCCTCTCCCCCATCCTGGCTGAGCTGGCCCAAGAAGATTAAGCAGTTGAGTGTTAGGGATGAGGCAGTTCTGTAAAATCACCCAGCCCCCCTCACAGGACCCCGGTAAAGTTACCCTTAATCTTCCCATTTGACAGCGGGGAAAACTGAGGCCGAGGGAGACTTTTTGCCCCCTACGTTCAGGGCTAAGATGGGATTCAAAGCCTGCTCTCCCAGGATGAAGGCCATCCACATTGGCTGTAAAAGAGCTGATGCGGGGCTTTAAAGCTAAAACTTCAGCTGGGGGTGGAAGCAAAAGAACAGTCAGCTGAGACCGAGGAATGGCCTCTAATCATCCCCCTCCAGCATCCTGTCCTAGAGAGAAGGTAGACCCAGATGCTTCAGAGGAGGCACCAACAAGCAGGGCATAGATGGAGTGATCCACTCTGGTTTTGCCACGTTTGTCACCCAGAGCCAAGCTTCCACCATTAAAGTCGACGGCAAAACTACCATTGACTTTGATGGTGGAGATTGTCCTGTGAGTTATGTCAGCTGGGGAGCCAGGTCTAGGTAGCGGCTGGGTTGTCACAATTCACAGTTTGGAACCTCTGCCTTCCAGGTATTTATAGCAATCACCCAAAGTCTCTACCACGGGCCGGTCATGCTGGCACTGGGTGCGAGTTGAAAGACTACTCCTGTTTTGTGTAGACAGTTCCCAGTGCAAAACTTAACTCAAATAATACAGTAGCAACACCAAACTTCTTTATTTATTTATTTATTATGTGTGTCGTACCAGCAACGTCCCTGGCACTGTACAATCATTAACTAGAGACAAGATCCTGCCCTGAGGTGCTTACAGACTAGGAATATTTTTAGAGGAGCTGCTACCCTGCGTGGCCACCCACAGAGCCCATTGCCCGTCTGAAGGTGGAGCAACCAGATGCGTGCTCCCATGAGCTACAAAGCATCCACTCATGGCCATGCATAGAGCACTGCTGAGAAATCTGGAGAGCTCCATGTGGGACAAACCAAAGAATAGCTCCGTGGCAATGAGTGGCCACGGAACCGCTGCCCATATGAACTGGGGGGGGGGGCAGCCACGCCAGCAGGCTGGCCTGCCGCTCATAGGTACTGTGGGCAGGGGACCTGGCCTTTGCAAGGCACAAGCAATGGCCAGGAGTGCTGGGGAGCCTGGGTTCCTCAGTGCTCACGCTGGGAGCTTGTCCGTTTGCAAAGGCCAGCCCGGCACACTTTCCCCTCCCACATGGTCTGTGGCAGAGGGAGTGCATGCCTCCGTGGCCGGGGTAGCCACCCTGCGAGCTGACTCCCTCCCCATGCACGCCACCTGCGTGGCTGCTCTGCGGCAGTGTCACGCAGTGCCCATAGACAGACACACACCCCCCCAGCACTTTCCTCCTCTAAAAACATGCAAGAGAAAGGAGCCATGGAAGTGGGAAACAAAGGGAGAGACGTGGAGATAGTCACGAAACTAAGACGTCACCTGGGCATGTGTTTAATTTAGTTGCATGGGAGAAGGAGAAGTTGAATGACAGGACAGCAGAGGGAGCATCAGCCACCAGTCTGCAGGGGTGAGGAGCCCACTACACCACGAGGAGCTAGGGAAGCCCTAATGGGAGAGAGAGAGAAAGATGGGAATCATTTGTGATGAGCATTTGCCAGCAATAAACCAAACCCAGCACTCAGTCCTTTTGCTTATGGTTCCAGGCCATACCCGGGTGTGGTCAGCAATGTATGGAACAGTCACCCCTTCCACCCCACTTCTCTCCACATAATCCAGGCAAACCGTTGCTTGCTTCAGTTTAGCAAGAAGTGCCTTCCCCCGCTCCTGCTGTCCTCTTGTCCCAGTGCTGGATGCTGCTTGCTTTGCAACTGAACTTTACAATCTGATGTAAAAATAGCTTTCTTTAATCTCAAGTATCAAAGCCCTCAGGATGGGGATTTATCAGTGCTTGTGGGTTATTTATTTTGTAATGGGAGGGAAAGAAAGGACTGCCATTCTGCCAGCAATCTCTCTGATCCACCAAGGCCTGGGCATTGAGTGCATTGAGTCAGCTGGAGCTGCTTAGAATGCAGTCCACATGCCAAGACATTTCCCACCTCCTCCTCCTCTCTCTTTTGGTTTTGAACCTTGCTCTTTTCACCAAGGCTGCTCCTTCCTGCTCCCCCTCCTCCCCCTCTGCTTTTTGAAAGTGTCTGGTTCTGGTAGTAGGTCCGACACCCCCCCCCCCTTCCTAGCTCTGTGTGTGAGGGAGTTCCTGGGTATCAGTGCTGATTAGTGGAGAGAAGATGGGGGGACAGGGTGATTACCTCCCTAGGGCTCTGGCCTAGCCGAGGAGCTGAGGCTGATTAAAAAGAGATTCTGATTTCTAAAGAGTCAGTGGGAAAGGGAGGAAGGGTCTGTCCCTTTGGAACGTCTCCTTGTTCCTTTCCCCCAGACTCAAAAATGCAGCTGCTGTTTCCCCACCCCCACCCCAAGTTCCTTCTAGCAACTGTATCATTTCCTTTTAGGAGGATTTGTTCCTTTTAATGCTTTCTGATCACTTTTGTTTGGCTTCTGCCTTTTGTTCCTGCTCTCGCAATCTCATTTTCTGCTTCTTATAATCTTCCTTTCTTGGTGCATAGAGGTAGGGTGGGTGCGTTTCCTAGCTGGGAAGCTCGGTGAGGATGCATTCCTACCCTCCCCAATGGAAGTCAGTTTGGGTCCCATTGCAATGGCCAAGCAAAGTTTATTTAGTGTCTTCAGCATCAGTAGAATTCCGAGGCTTTTCTCTTGGTGCAGTCAGTAGGGTGGACAGGGCTGTTTTTGGGAAGGGTTTGCCCACTGCGCTTTATTTATGCATTTTTGTGGTCCTGTATTCTCCACACACTGCTGCCACTTTCACCCATGTGGAAGCCATGATCTCATGTGGGAACAGCAGCAGCATGTGGACTCGGAGGTGAGCCAGTGGTCCCAGCACGGTGGGGGAGGGGGGAAGTGCTAGGGTTATCATAGCATCTGGATTTCCCAGGACATGACCACTTTTTTTTTGATCCGCCTAACCCCATCCAGCTGGATTTTTTTTAAATATGCACCCATGGCCAGGATTTTGCTGGTACCATTGCATCCTCTTCCCCACCCCTTGCCCAGCGCTTGTTGTTCAGCCCTAGCTGGGGGAAGGAGTCCTAAGCCAGCTGTGCTCTTCTTCCTCCCCCCCCCCCCCATATCCTGTATTCTGGGGATGCGTCAGTGGCCACTCTAGCGGTCAAGGAGTTGTAAGATGAATGGGGGGATAGCACGGTTTCTTCTTTCTGTTTGCTGTAATCAGGTTCTGTTCTCCTGTACTAAGCTCAGTGCTCTAGAATCAGAGACATTGGGCTCAATCCTTAGCGCAAAAAGGTGTGGTCCCACTGAAGTTGAGTTATGCTAGGACCAGCCTTAGACGTTGCAGGGCACAGGGTGAAAATATAATTCAGGGCTCCATGCCTTTAGCCCCCCGCTCTCCCACCCCAGTAAGTGAGTGAGGTGAAGGGAGGGAGTGAGGAAGGAAGCATCCAGCCACCTGGGAGCTGAGAATCACAGAGGTGGAGAGGTCCTACACAAATAGCCTGATCCAGAGACTCGGTAATGCTGGTCTTGAGGCTATCCGGATTGGCCTCCCTGTGGGGCCCCTTCTGACCACGAGGCCCAGGCCATGGTTCCTACTGAGCCTGCTCATGCCCCGCCCTTAGTCATGCCATTTTACCCCAGCTGAAGCTATGACCTGTTGTACATAATATAATTGCAAGAGGTAACTTAGGTGACCCGGTTGAGCCACTGGGAAGGTCAGGCACCATGTGCAGTGATACAGGGATGTGCACTGCAGTTCTTGAAAAATGTCTGAATGACACATTTAAAAAATCTGAAAGCAGTACCATAGCCCAGGAGACTTGAGCTTCCCTTTGTAGCTTGTTAGCAATACTCCAGGTCATCCACCTAGTTAACAAGGAGTCTTGGAATCAATGTAACCGTTAGAGCTGGTCAGTAGCAAAGAAAAGGATTTGTGATTTATTTATTGTGATTAAATGCAACAAGATCTAGTCGCTGTGAATCGTGGAGCAGGGTCGCTCACAAGTATTGGGCAACCAGTCTGTGTTTGAGAACCATCCTGCACGTTTCGCAGATTTCAGAAACAAACGCCTTGTCCTGCTGGAAACTCCTCCTGACATTTCTTTTGTTGTTATAATCTTACTCAAACGTTTACCATCCAACCAGGAGTTTTAAAAAAAAAAAACACCACATGATTTTTGGTAACCAACCGTGCATCATGAATAACTAAGACTAACCATTTACATTATTATTATTATTTTATTATTGCAATGACCTGTAAACCAGTTAGGATGGTCCGCCCTCGGAGGCTGATGGAGCCCCAGCGGTTCCAGGAGGTCCTGAGGGAACTTACCCTGGATGTGGACGGTCATTCTGTGGATGAGCTGGTCCGGCATTGGAACATCTTGCTGGAGGAGGCCATTGACAGGGTGGCTCCGAGGCGCCTTCTGCCTCGGTCTCGTCACCGCAGGACCCCTTGGTTTACTGAGGGGCTGCGGTGTATGAAGCGTGTGGGCAGGAGGCTAGAGCGACGCTGGCGTCGGACTCGGTCTGTCTCCGATCGTCTTCTCCATAGGGCCCATTTGCGGTCCTATGTGGAGGCTGTGAGGACGGCGAGGAAGGAATTCCTCGCCGTCCTCATAGCGTCTGCGAAGTCGCGTCCAGCGGAGCTGTTTCGGGTGGTGCGGGGGCTGGTTAGTCCGGCCTCCCTCCGCCTGGATGGGGACTTGTCCCGGGCCCGCTGTGAGGAGTTTGTCATCTACTTCGCAGACAAGATCGCTCGGATTCAGGCCGATTTCGACGCTGGGTTGATAGCAGTAGGGGAAGAGCGCGGGGGGGCGGAGGGTCCGTCTGGTCCATCTTTATGGGGTGAGTTTCAGGAAGTGACGCCGGCCGATGTGGTGGATGTCCTGGGGTCTGTGAGGGCCACGTGTTGTCAACTAGATCCGTGCCCGTCCTGGTTAATAAAAGCTTCCGGGGAGACGTTGGGGACGGTGCTGGCGAGGGTGGTGAATGCGTCCCTTCGGCAGGGGAGGTTGTCGCCTTGCTTAAAAGAGGCTGTGGTGCGCCCCCTGCTGAAAAAACCATCGTTGGACGTAGACGCGCTCGCCAGCTACCGACCTGTCTCTAACCTTCCCTTTTTAGGGAAGGTTATTGAGCGGGCAGTGGCGCTCCAGCTCCAGGGTCATCTAGATAACATCGGGCTCCTTGACCCTTTTCAATCTGGGTTCCGCCCCGGCTATGGCACCGAGACGGCGTTGGTGGCCTTGGTGGACGACCTCCGCCGGGAGATGGATGCGGGATGTTCGACATTTCTCATCCTGCTCGATCTCTCGGCCGCTTTTGACACCGTGGACCATGGGCTGCTGTTGAGACGACTGCGTGACCGGGGGGGTCTGGACGGGACTGTTCTTGAATGGTTCCGTTCATTCCTCTCGGGGAGGAGCCAGCGGGTGGTGTTGGGGGAGGAAACATCGAGCCCCCGCGCCTTACCGTGTGGCGTTCCGCAGGGATCGATCTTGTCTCCATTATTATTTAACATCTATATGCAGCCCTTGGGGGAGGTCGTGAGAGGGTTCGGGGTGCGATGTCACCAGTATGCTGATGATACTCAGCTGTACCTCTCGTTTTCTACCGACCCAGACCCTGCTGTCTCGGTGCTATCCCAATGTTTGGAGGCCGTGGCGGATTGGATGCGGCGGAGCAGACTGAAGCTCAACCCAGATAAGACGGAGGTGATGGTGGTGGGGAGGGCGAAGGGGGTGGTGGCCCCCCTGATTGGGGGGGTTTGCCCCCCTGTAGCTCAGCAGGTCCGGAGTCTGGGGGTCATATTGGACGCAGGCCTGCGGCTGGAGCAGCAGGTGGAGGCAGTCGCGAAGGCTGCCTTCCGCCAGCTTTATCTGGTACGTAGGCTGCGTCCGTATGTCTCTGGCCCGGACCTGGCCTCCCTCATCCATGCCTTCGTCACCTCGCGACTCGACTACTGTAACGCGCTCTACGTGGGGCTTCCCTTGTTCCTGGCCCGGAGGCTGCAGCTGGTGCAGAATGCGGCGGCCCGTCTTCTTACGGGGACGGGTCGCCGGGAGCACATTACACCGGTGCTCCGAGCGCTGCACTGGCTGCCGATAGTGTGCCGGGCCAGGTTCAAGGTCCTAGTAATGATCTATAAAGCCCTATACGGCCTTGGCCCCTCTTACCTTAGGGACCGCCTCGCCCTTCGCGCCCCGGAACGACTCCTGCGGTCTGCCGGGGGTGCCCTCCTGGAGGTCCCCCGTGTTAAGCGGGGGGCCACGATGGAGCGGGCATTCTCGGTGGTAGGGCCGCGGCTGTGGAACTCCCTTCCGGAGGAAGCTCGCCTGGCCCCAAGCCTTTTGACATTTCGGCGGAACTGTAAGACCTGGCTGTTTGCCCAGGCCTTGGGGAGGGGGGGGGGGGGTGATTTTTAATCCCCCACCTGTATATTTATTTTTATACCACCCTGTCTTATTGATATGTTTTATAATTGTATTTTAAATGTTTTAAATGGCTTTTATTGTTGTTAACCGCCCCGAGCTGCTGTGCAGGATGGGGCGGTATAAAAATCTACTAAATAAATAAAAAATAAATAAATAAACTAAAAGTTACGCATTCATGCTTTTTGCCAGCTACATGCACATACTGTGATTGCTTCCCATATCGTACACTAACTGAAGGTATGGCTTAATTTTGTAATAGAGATATAACATGCTGGTGTAGGGTGACCACCCATCTGGGCAGGACCAGCCTTGGAATTTGTGGGGTCCAAGGCGAAGATAAAATGCAGGAATGGGGGGGGGGGGAGTGTAGAGCCATATTGGAAAAAGGCATGAGGTGAAGAGACTTTGCCACCTCCTTGTTGCCGTGACCCTGCCCCCTGCAGAGCATTGTGGCATCACAATATTCTGAAGGTGCGTGGCTGCATCAGAGAGGGGCAGAGCAGTGCTTTTACTCCACCCCCTTCTATGTGTTGTGACATCATGATGCTCTGAAGGTGGTGTGGCCAGGTCAGAAAGAGGCAGATAATCCCTTTTGCCCCACCTCCTTGGGGTCAAAGCTTCTAAACTGGTGGCCACCCTATACTGATCAGGTCTGTTCCTGCTGCACATCCACAGAAGGTAGCTGCCTGCTGATGTATAAATAATCCAGTACTAGCTGCTTCTAGGATCCCAGAGTACACTTGCCTGTAGTCCTGTTGAGTTGAATTTTAAAATTTCATATATGATTATTATTTTATTATTTTAACATCAGAAATTTGGATCAGGTCTATTTCTGTCAATCCTATTCCTTCTGACAGGGGTCATGTGACAGGGTTGCTTTGTTTCCATACCCTGGGCAAATGGAAGCACTTTTTAGATGATGGTTTCCGTTGCCGGTTTAAAATGGAGGCTGATTGGGCTCTGCTGGACGTGGGAGAAACAAAAGTCAGCTGAACCTGGGGCTGCCTTTACATACGTTGTTGCCCTATGCAGAATATCAAAATGCTCTCCCTCCGCACCTGTTTCTACACCCTTCATGCTGGGGGGCTTGAAGCACAGGTAGGAACACTCGTGTCAGCACTTCCCATGTCTGCAGTGCAAGCAGTTGAGGTGGAGGCTTGCACTGTGGGTGGGGGAGGGATGGTTCCCCAGCAATCAGTGATCTGACGAGGAAGCAGCAGTGTCCCACCTAAGTGAAAGCCCCCAGCAGTGAGTTTAAGAGGGCAGCAAGATGATGCCGGAGAGCTCCCTTCCCCAGTGCACAGTAGGCAGAGAAGGGGTCACGCCTGTTTCATTTTGCTGCACTCCATGTCAGCTCTCCCTTCTGAGAGAATTATGCATATTTGAGTGAGCCCTGTGGAGAGATTACTTTGGGGCTGGGGGAGCGTCTTTGGCCATTTATGCAGCTGGATGATTGTACCAATGAAAGGGTGTTTTTAAAAAAAGAAAAAAAGAAGTCTTTGGTTTCTTCCTTTTAATATCAAGATTTATTGTCCTTGGAGGAAAATATTAGCTTTGACTTCACTTTGATCAATATTTACTACTTGGATCGATAAAATAGTTCTTATTCCTCTTGGCAGCAGCCAATCAGTGGCTAATAGATGATAATAGTAATAACTGATGTTTACACAACTAGCTAACCTGTCGAGTAAAGCATGAGAGAAAGAAATAAGGGGCTCTGATCAGTTTCTGATGGTTATTTTTCACAGATGCTGAATGACTGCCCTCTTCACTGGCAAAGGGTGCTCAGCACCATGGAAAACTTTGTCGCATTTTATTTAGTTTTTTATTTTATTTAAATGTATATGCCGCCCTTCCCGAAGGCGCAGGGAGACTTGCAATATATATAAAACCATTTAAAACAAACAAAACCCTAAAAAGAACCCACAACAACCCCACAAAACCTGCCTCAAACCCCCTACCCACCCAACCCCCTCTTACATCTCTACCCCAGAGCCGCCACCAACCCCAAACCCGTCCCCACCTGCCCAATGCCTTTTCAAAGAAAAAAAGACTTACAGCGCCGCATCTGGAAGATGCTCCGGCCCGGGCTCAAATGAACCTCCGGGGGAAGGGAGTTCCACAGAACTGGGACAGCACCAAGACTTCTCCCCTGCGAGCCCATATCATATGAACAAGGCTAACAGACAGCACCCACAGGGAGGCAGGGGCCTCGATGGGAAACAGAAGGGACATATCTCTGATACATGGTGCCCAGACCGTTTAGGACTTTAAAGGTCAAAACCAGAATAAGAGTGTGTGTGAGGACAGTGAGCCCAGATTTTTGCACCATGTGTGGGATTACGTTGTTAAATCTGTTAGTTCCTATAAAGAAACCTCGGGCTTACATAGATCAGGGGCAGGGAACCTGTGGCCCGAGGACCAGTCTATCCTGCAGTTGTTTTTTATTTCCAGTTCCTGGATCTGGACCCTGGGTCCAATTCCTACCCTCAAAGTAGGGTTGTCGGGTGTCCCTTATTTTATGGGAGCATCTCTTATTCCAGAGCCCTACAGCTCCGTAGAACATAGTGAACACTTCTTATTTACATAATGAATGCCTCTTATTCTGAGCGCCACATCTCTAGGGAACCTAATGGATGTCCCTAATTTCAGTGTCCCTCAGATCTCTAGTGCCCCTTATTTTTGAAATTTTGAGCTGACAACCCTCAAGGGGTGAGAACAAATGTGACAGTGGCCTGTGTTGGCATGGGACTCACCTGTTCCGTCCCTGCCAGATGTGGCCTGTCACTGCCCCAGGAAAGGTAGCTGGCTGCTGCAGAATGCGTCCTCTGGAAAAATCTCAGGAGATGCGTTCTGGGCCAAGGCCTGCCCACCTTGACCAATCTGGGCCAATGCGGGACTGCATGTATGTTATGCCTGCACAGCGCCACCGCGAGGCGGGGTCCATGAGTCGAGCCCAAAGGAGTGCGCTTACCCCGCCCAAAAGCTGATTTCGGAGGTCTGGAAGAATGTGCTTACCTGGCCCCACCGAACAGCTGATTGGGGGGACTGGAGGAGTGCGCTCACCCAGCCCCATCTAACAGCTGATCGGGGGGCTGGAGGAGTGTGCTCATGTTGCCCCACCAAACAGCTGATTGGGGAGTCTGGAGGACTGTGCTCACGTCGCCCCACCGAACAGCTGATTGGGGGGTCTGGAGAAGTGCGCTCACCCAGTCCCATCTAACAACTGATCGGGGGAGGGGGGGAGGCTGGAGGAGTGTGCTCACCTCGCCTCTTCTAACAGCTGATCAGGGAGGCCTGGAGGAGTGTGCTCACCTCGTCCCACCAAACAGCTGATGGGGTGTGTGTGTCTGGAGGAGTGCACTCACCTGGCTCCGTCAACAGCTGATCAGGGTGGCCAGGAGGAACACGCTCACCTGGCCTGCTGAACAACTGGTTGTGTGTGTGTGTGTGTGTGTGTGTGTGTGAGTGAACTGAAGCTCCTCCTGACCCCCTTAATCAGCTGTTAGGTGCCTGGAGTGAGCGTGCTCCTCTCACCCCCCCCCCCATGAGCCTGCCAAACAGTTGACGGGGCAGGCATGCTCTTGAGGGAAGAGCCAGCTGGCCGTTCAAAGTGACAGTGAGACCACGTGGGGCACTGCCACTCGGCAGACTCTCTGTTGCTTCTAAAGTTCGGCCACAGTGTCTCTCCCCCCCCCAACTCCAGGGCCTCCAAGCTGGATGCTGGGGGCGGGGGGGAACGCTGCACCCAGACTTTAGAAGTGACAGCGAGTCAGCCCAGAGCCAACAGCCTGTTTCCTGTCACTTTCAAAGGCTGGCTGGCGCTTCCCTCAGGAGCGTCCCCCATCAACTGTTTGGTGGGCCGGGTGTGCATACCAAACAGGCGGAACAGCTCATGGGGGCCCTCAGGAGTGCCTCCCCCATCAGCTGTCTGGTGCCTGGCTATGTGCACAAAACAGCTCCGGGGGGGGGGCACGAGAGGAGTGCTCCCCCCATCAGCTGTCTGGTGGCTGGCTGTGTGCACAAAACAGCTGGGGTGTGTGTGTGTGGCATGAGAGGAGTGCTCCCCCCATCAGTTGTCTGGTGCCTGGCTGTGTGCACAAAACAGCTCCGGGGGGTGGGGTGGGGGGTGGCACGAGAGGAGTGCTCCCCCCATCAGCTGTCTGGCGGCTGGCTGTGTGCACAAAACAGCTCGGGGTGGGGGGTGGCACGAGAGGAGTGCTCCCCCCATCAGCTGTCTGGCGGCTGGCTGTGTGCACAAAACAGCTCGGGGGGGGGGGTGGCACGAGAGGAGTGCTCCCCCCATCAGCTGTTTGGTAACAGTTCTTCCCAGGCCCGATCGGAGTTCTGCCCCATCTGGACAGTTCCTTGGGCCACCCTGGAGCATGTAGGGACCTGTGCCGGCTGCCCCCATGCCCGGGTTAAGGGCTGTTTGTGTGAACAGCCCTCCCCGCCAACCCAAGGAGTGGCGGCTGCAGGGGTTCACCCTGGGGCGGTCCGGGCGGCTGCATCACTGTCTTCACGTTTGTTTTGACTCAAGTACTGAAAGAGTGAACTCAGTGGAAGGAGGCAGAGATGAGGGCATGTATTGAAGGATATGGGATCAATCTGTGGATGAGATCCATGATCTGGACCCTCCCTTTCTTTCCCTCCTGAGTGCACCCCTTAAGCATCCCTGCCCCAAACTCCTATCTGGGCCAGAGAGGTTGTACTAATTTCCCAAGTGGTGTACAGGAGACCTCCCACGGTCCCTGACAATAGACTATTAAGACCAAGCTCCCATGCTCCATCTCTGCTGCAACGGCTTCCTTGGTGCGTGTCAGGGGGTATGGAGAAGGTTGGTGGTGTGGCTAGAGCACTACATAAGATTTGAGAAAACTGGGTTCAATTTACGGCTCTTCCACAAGCTGCCTGTGTGATGCTGACTAAACACTTACTGCTCTGCTGCGTGCCTTAGTTTTCCCATCTGCACAATGGAGATACAGTAATAACTTTATGGGAGGAAATTAGAAGTGTAAATGTTGTGCTGGCGTTCGGAGACTACAGTAATGGTGGGCCTCAGAGGAAGTGAGCAGGGGCAGAACCTGGTAGATTTTAGTTAAATATTAGGAAAGACTTTCTAACTGAAAGAGCAGTTGGACAATGCCATAGGTTGCCTAAGGAGGTTGTGGGGTCTCCTTCCTCCCTGGATGTTTTCAAAACAGGATCACATCTGTCAGTAGAGAGCATCCTGCTTTGGAGCAGGGAGTTGAACTAAATGATTCTGGGGTTCCTTCCAAGGCTATGATTCTATAGAGCAGGGGTAGGGAACCTTTCCCATTCCAGGGGCCACTTTAAAAATGAGTACAAGGTCCGAGGGCTGCATTGATGTTGGGGAGGACTGGGGTGTAAGGGGAGAGGAAAGTCCAGAGCATGGACCTCTGCCACAGACCCGTCCCAGATCCTCGTCTGCACGCACTCTCCTCCTCTCCCTTATCCTAAGCTCAGTTTTTCAGTGCTTGGGGTAGGAACTGGATCCAGTGGCCCGATCCAGGAACTGGAAACGGGGGCACAACCTGCTGAGGGCCTTATTTGGGCCCCTGGGCCAGAGGTTCTCCAAACATACTCTAGAGGAATGCATACTGCCATGCTGACAGTTCTGTAAATAAAGGGCTTTGGTTTTGTAATTAACTAATCTGTGTCAGAATTCACTAGTTTCATTCACAGCGTTTTTGGCTACATTTCCAGGCAAGTTCTTACTGTCGGTCTGGTTCATGCAACCTGAAGACTATATGAAACTCAGATGGAGCTGTAGGGAGTGTTGATGATTTAATAAAAAAAATCCTTGCTGAATTGGAGAAACTGTTTGCCTGGAATCATAATTTTTTCTCTGTCTGTACTTGGAACCTAGAAACAGCAATAGATCTCCTCTGAGCCTCGTTTAACTTACCCAGCAGCCCGATAGTCGGGCAAATCTTTTATTTTGGTGGGGAGACTGATTGTGATATAGTCTCGCATGTCCTACCCAGGGCATGAAATTTGCAGGCGCCTGGGAGCC
This sequence comes from Sphenodon punctatus, assembly GCA_003113815.1. Lineage (NCBI taxonomy): Eukaryota > Metazoa > Chordata > Lepidosauria > Sphenodontia > Sphenodontidae > Sphenodon > Sphenodon punctatus. The sequence continues at coordinate 18,886,590 of QEPC01009472.1, read as the reverse complement.
ATTGGGGCCCAGAAAACTGAGACTGACGACTGGTTCAGGGGTGTAGCAGGGCAAGAACGGTTTAAAAGCAGGATAAAGTCTGGTGACTGAATTTCTTTTTTGTTTGGTCCTCAGAGTTCAAATTCAAATTTAATGTGCTGTCCTACTTATGTGCCAGTAATGCCACCGCCTTCTAGGGATGTGCGAACGCGGTTCCGGAAGTTCTGAGTTCGGATCAAACTCAAATAGTTTGGTCGACCGAACCGAACTTTCAAACCGAACTCGATTTTCGAACCGAACCGAATTTCTGAACTTGGTTCTGTTCACACATCCCTACCCCCTTCTAGATCAGGGATGGGGAACGTCAGGCCCGGGGGCCAAATGCAGCCCTTGGCAAGTTTTTATGTGGCCCCTGCAATCAGTTCCTGGATCTGGCCCCTGGACCCAGTCTCTACCCCCAAGCACTGAAAAACTGAGCTCAGGATAATGGGGCAGAGAGGAGGACCTGGACACAAGGGTAGGGGACAGATCCATGATCTGGGCCCTCCTTTTCTAAAATACAACTGTTAAGTACCCTCAACCCCAACCTGTATGTGGCCCTTGGAGCTCGTACTAATTTTCAATGTGGCCCCTGGGATAGAAAAGCTTCCCCATCCCTGTTCTAGAGGATGGAAGAGCAAAGCTGCTCACATTTGGAAGAGCATTTGATGGGCAGGGATGAGGGTTGGTTGGGTTATTGGGTAGGGTTGTGGAAAGCATTGGAATTTTGAGGGAAGGGAGGGTTTTATTATATGAATTGTTAATGGTTTATTATTGTAAGCCACCCTGAGCTCTTGTGGGAGGGCTGGTGTATACATTTAAAAAAATAAAAATAAATAAATAAATGTCCCAATCTGTATGAGCTGCTTGCAGGTTGGAGCTCCTGGTGCTCAGTAGGCCAAATCAAGGGTTGTGGGGTTTATTCCCCAGAGATGACTGTCTTGTGTCAGCAGAACCAATGCAGTTCCACTGAGGACAGGGGTGAGTTTAGGATTTGTGGTATTGCTTAGGAGGATGGAGAGGATCTACATCCAGCCTGCAAGGGCATGGTAAGTACTAAGTAGTGCGTGCTGGAAATGCAACTATTCTGATCCAAAACCTGAGAAGAGCAAAAAGCACGCTGGCCACTAGAGTAACCAGCCTGGTGGTGCAGCACTTGGGAGATGGGTACCATCTTTCCAAATTTCATGCAAATCCGATGAAAAACAAAAATGTTACAGCAGTTTAAAATTTTGAATAAAAATGGTTTTACTTCTGGGTTTAAGACACTTTTTACATCACGTGGAAAGTCTATAAGAATATCTGATTGACCTTTACTCACGTTAGAGAATTCAGGATTCCATCCTGCTGGACCCCGTTCGATGCACTCAGACTGCCCTCTGGAGCCTAAGCTTCGGCTCCGAGTGCTTGTGTGTGGCAAGCTGGCCACTACTGCTGCCATGTGTGTATCCCACCAGGGCCTTTGGCTGCCAGCCTGGCACGCTTTGCCAGCACTAACAATCTCTTTCAGCGTGTGTGGCAAAGTCCTTCAGGTAGTTCCCTAGCATAGCCTCGGATGGGAGGGATGGGATTCGTAAGAGAGCTAATTATGGTTCCAGGATGCTTAAGCTGGATTTACACAGCAGCAACCCTCAGCCCTGGAACTGTCTAGAATAGCCTTGGGGTTGCTCTAAATGCTGCCAGTTTATAAAGGCTCCCAGGACACCATCTGCCACCTGCTGATAGCTGGAATGCAGCATGCTGCTGCCTCACTCTTTTCCCAGCCTCTCTGCCGGGAGAAGGATATACAACGGCCAACTCGGTCAGGTCAGCTCGATGTCCGCTAAGGATTCTCTAGCAGGGGAGATGTGGTCACTTTCTATCCCCCTTTGCACAGCAAGAAGTTCTGGTGGAAAGCAACAGACTGAGAGCCCAGAGTGTTGCAGCTGTTCATGTTGCAAGCTGACCACTTGCCCAGATTTACTGCATGCAAGGCCTGCCATCCTGGATCACATAAGCGTCCTCTTTTAAATGAGAGGTATGGCCACCTTATGTAGGGATGCTGTTTAGTCCCAGCTTCTGACAATGGTAGTGGTTAACAACTGCTTCAAAGGAAGAAACTCTGCTGTAATCAAGTACGGGATGACCTGCTGCAATGAGGTGGATGGACCTGGGGTTGGGTGTGTACCCATAGACAGGGCTTGAGTTGTAAAAAGAAAATGACCGAGGCCCACACCTGCCCCAGAAACCAAATCCCTGCTCCAAAAGCTACATCTCCCACCCACAGCATGTCAGAGCAGGGAAAGAGCTCTAGGCTCCAGCTAGCAACCCAGCCACTGCACTATCCTGTGCTCCCAACTGCTGAACATAAAGCAGGAGTTCTTGTGATTTAATCTATAGGATGACTAGTGCAGGGGGTGGGCCAGTCATTAATGAAAGTCAAATAAACCATCCACCGTTTTTCTGACTTTAGTTTCCAACCTTCAGGAGGCTAATATTGGCCTTTTCATATTTCAGGGAGCATGGTCCCACTGAGAACATTCCCCACCTCCAATTTAATAGCTGGGGTGGAGCCAACAAATTAGGCACTGTCCACAGGATCATACCAGTGACTGTATTCTTTCCTAGCTGCAGATTCATGGATCCAAATCACCAGGTTTACAGGGAACAAGTCCATGCAGGGTGCTCTCCTTTCCATACTATAGTGGCCCCTTAGGAGGTCCTCTTTTCTCCAACACTTGTGGGATCTGTTGTTCCCAGTAAACACACCATAACTCTCTGGTCCTGTCCTTCCCTTGCAAACTCTGTCCTCTCCTTCCCAGACTCCCCTTCTCAGAGTTTCCTGACTCATGGAGCCTGATTGGAGTAGTGCTTTTTGAGCAACTCCCATCCTAGTGGCTAGGATCCTGGCTATCCCATGAGCCAATCCTGCCAGGACGTAACACCAGCCAGGTCCCTGTGATATCTGCCCAGAGAAGATGCTTCCTTCTTTACTCCCAGATTATATACTGTGTCTGTCCGGGCTTATCACCTTGGAGCCTGGTAGGGATGGGTGAACGTGGTTCAGAAGTTCAGAGTTCGGCCCAAACTTGGCCTGTTCGGACGACTGAACCGAACTTCCAAACTGAATGTTCGAATGGCCGAACAGTTCAGAAAAATTCGGATGAGTTCAGATGAGTTCGGGGTCGGGAAAAGCATGACTTTGGGTGGGGAAAACATGACTGGAAGGGGGAGGCAGCTGAGGAGCAGACTTCCTGGCACCAGGGGTGGAGACCAGAGGTGGTTTCAGGGCCAAAAATACCGATACCAAATTTTTGTCGGTTTTGGTACCGATAGCACTTTTTAAAATGTTCGGCTGAGTTCGGGCAAACCGAACTCTACCAAACTGAACAGCCGAACCCGAACTCAGGTTTCGAACAGAACGACCGAACGTCCAAACATCTGAACAGCGTTCTGTTCGCCCATCCCTAGAGCCTGGTGCTTGTGGCTTCAGTTCTACGGTTTCGACTCTAGTGGTTCAGTTTGATGAGTTCAATATTCTAAGCAAATGATGGTATTGTTTGGGGGGGATTGTTTTTTTTTTTGCTGACAGTTTTGGCTTAAAAAATCATTTTGTCTGGCCCTTTATTTTCCTTCCAGGGGGCAGAAAAATGATGCCTTGACAGAAATAGGCCAAGCTGGTAGGGGTGGCTCTGTTCCATGCTGATTGGCATGAAGTAGGAAGCAGAATGTTGTGCTGTTTAGTCCCCAAAGAACTTGCAATCATATCATGGAGGATGAACAGTGCCCTCTTCTACCACCACGACAGCACAGCGGAGAGTATGGGGAAGTAAATGCTGAACTCTCTCAGTTGAAAGCCACTATTTTATGGAGGGAGTCACATGAGATCCATGTACCACTTTAAGCTCCCGAGGAGCCTAAATGATGGTGCTTCAGAGAAAGGTCTAGGACAGCAGTAAGGGAACTTTCCCTCACACGGGCCACTATGAAAATTAGAACAAGTTCCGTGGGCCAGATAGGAGTTGGGGAAAGCTTAAGGGGTGTGCTCAGGATGGGGAAAAGGAAGGTCCAGATTAGGGCTGATGCGGCAGCAGCTGTTACCGCACCGCGATTCCGTTCCGCCATCTCGGAATTGCCCGTGCCACACTGCGACTTTTCTGCGGACATTCCACTAATTCTGCCGGAATTCTGCAAATCGCGGAATTGCGGAAAAATTGCTGAAATTGCGGAAAACCGCTATTCCACTATTTTGTGGCGCTGGCGGAATTGCGGAAGTAGCAAAAATGTCATGTTTCCACGATTCCACTAAGTAGCGGAATTAAATAAGCGGAACTGTGGAACCGCGGAATGAAACTAGTGGAATGAAAGCCTCTGCCATGCTGTTCCACTAATTGCGGAAACACTGTTTCTGCCAGAAATAGCTACCGCTGCGATATTCCGCTACAGCCCTAGTCCAGATCATGGATCTACGCCATGAATCCATCTCCTATCCTTGAGTGCATGCCCTCCTCTCTGTTCCCTTTCCCAGAGCTCATTCTTTCAGTGCTTTGGGGTTGGGACTGGATCCATAGGCCAGATCCAGGAACTGGAAAGGGGCCAAATAGAAAAACAGCGATGTGCCCAATTTGGCCCATGATCCACCCTTGGTCTAGGAGAAACCACAGGGTATGTATGGACTGATGCATTTCCTGGTTTTTGGTTTTGGTTTTTTTTTGTTCCCAGCAGTATTAGGAATTAGGGACACCCGGAGTTTGAGGTTGAATTGACAATCTCAGCTAATGGCTGTTGATACTATTATCTCAATAGGATAAGACAGGTGTGGGGAACCTTTTCCCTTCCCAGGAGCTACTTTGAAAATTGATTGATCAATTGAGATTTATATCCTGCCCTTTCCCATAGGCGCAGGGAATCTTACAATAGAAAGATATATTGGCCATGACGAACGTTAGTGCCAAATAAACAATTGATAGAAAGATATAAAATCCAGTAAAACCAAATAAAAATCCCATTCAAAACACCCCCACCCCTGACTTCCAAATCGTATCCCTGCCTGCTAAAAGCCTGGCCAAATAAAAAAGTTCTTGCATTGTCTTCTGAAACTGCTCAGCCTCCTTCAGGGGAAGGGAGTTGCATTGCCACCGAGAATCCCTCTCCGTGTGCCCGAGTTGTCTGGACCTGCGGCAGCAGTGATGGCATTTGAAAGAGGGCACTCCCAGAGGGAAACACGATTGGGCATAGTTTGTCCCATAGATGTGGCATAGCACAAACAGCTCCGAGGACTGCGCAGAAGTTTGGGGGGGGGAGGGGGCGCAGGGGTGCTTACGGGGTGCGCTCAGGAAGAGGAGAGCGCAGAATATGGATCTCTGCCACTGTTCTCTTTCCTACCCTAGTGTGCATGGCCTCATCTCTGCTCCCTTCTCCTGAGTTCAGTCTCTCAGTGTTTGGGGGTAGAAACCAGATCCAGGGTGCAGATCCAGGAACTGGAAAGGGGTCACATAAAAATGAGCTGTGGTCTGTATTTGGCCCATGGGCCTGAGGTTCCCCACCCCTGCAAGAAAGCTGCTATGCTGGATCAGACCTATGGTCTCCACCTAGCCCAGTTTTCTGTCTCCGACAGTGGCCAGTACTGTCACAGGGCAGGGCCACAATGCAAGAACTTTTTTATTTGGCCAGGCTTTTAGCAGGCAGGGATACAATTTGGAAGGCAGGGGTGGGGGTGTTTTGAATGAGATGATGCCATTCATTCCCTGTCATTCGCTCCCAGCATCTGACTGTCAGACGTTTGGGGACCTCTTGACTGTGAATTTGGGACCTCTGGCCATCTTGGCTAATAATGCCAAATGTTTATTTAATTTTATTTTAGGATAAATGGATTTATTTGATTAAATGGATTGGTGTAATCCATTTTTAAATTGAGTTATAGTATTGGCTTTAATGCCAAGCTTCTGGTGGGGGAGAAGGATAGCGGGTGGGGTGGGCTGGAGGGTGATTTTTTTATCCTTGAGACTTATGTTTATTTTATGGCTGGCTCTTATTATGTATTTTATGGTTTTAATGGTTTTAATTTGTAAGCTGCCTGAAGCTGCCAATGGCAGGATGGGACAGGGTATTAAATAATGAAAATAAATAAATATAATTAAATAAACATCATAGGGCAATGAGTTTCAGAGTTTAATTGTGTGTTGTGAGGAAAAAGCACTTCCTTTTCTTCATGTTTAAATTTGCTATCTCTTGATTTCACTGGGAGTTCCTAGTTCTAGTATTATGAGAAATGGTAAATAATTCTTATTCACTTTTTCCATGTCTTCATAATCTTATATGTATTATTATTATTATTTTTATTATTTTATTAGCATTAGCATTTATATAGCGCCAGCAATGTACCTGCGCTTTACAAAGAATAAGATAGACACGGTCCCTGCCCGAGAGCTTAGAATCTAAAGACAGGGGAGGGGAGACACAGGGAAGGGGGAACAGAGGGAGAGACAAGGGATGCAACATTCATGAGGATGCGAGAGCTCAGGTAAACGTTCTTGGCTTGGTTACAGTAAATTGGGAGTTTGCAGATAACAGGTGGGAGATAATCCTGGGTGGGGATGATTAGCAGGAGTTAGGAAGGGAGGAGCGGAAGAGGTAGGTTTTGAGGGACTTGAAGGTGTGGAGGGTGGGGGCAAGGTGGACGAGGGCCGGGAGGGGTTCCAGGCGTGCGGGGCAGCGAGGGAGAAAGGATGAAGGTGGTTGGGGGAGCAGGGGAGGTGTGGGAGGGTGAGGGAGGGGATGGAAGTGGAACAGAGTGCTCGAGCAGAGGTTTGGAGGGAGATCAGGGCAGAGAGGTAGGGGGGAGCGAGGTTGTGAAGGGCTTTGTAGGTGAAGCTTGACGGGGAGCTTGTGCAGAATACGCTTAGGAAGAGGGAGCCAGTGGAGAGAGGAGAGGCTGCACGTGATCAAAGCAATGGGCTAGGTGGATGATCCTGGCAGCAGAGTGTTGAACAGAGATGAGGGAAGAAAGGTGAGAGCGGGGAAGACCAGCGAGGAGGAGGTTATAATAGTCGAGGCGTGAGATGACTAGGGCGTGGATGAGAGTTTTGACAGAGGAGACAGACAGAAAAGGGCGGATCTTGGCAATGTTGTGGAGGGAGAAGCGGCAGGATTTGACAACGGAGTCACTGTAGGGTTTGAAGGTGTGGTGCGAGTTGAAGATGAAGCCCAAGCTGTGGGCTTGGGGGACAGGGAGGATGGAGACCCCATCAATGGTAATTAACAGGGAAGAGGGAGAAGGAGGATTGGGAGGGAAGATCAGAAGTTCAGTTTTAGCCATGTTCAGTTTGAGTTGGCGTTGTGACATACTTTATATCATTTAAAAGTATCCTTATCCCCTCTGTCATCTTCTTTTTAAGCTGAAAAGGCCAAATATTTTAGGTCTATCCTTGCATGAAAGCAGTTCCGTTGTCCTAATAATTTTTGTTGCCATTCTCTGTATCTTTTACAGTTTTACTATATCCTTTTGAGATGGAGCAATCAGACCTGCTCACAGTATTCAAGGTGTGAGCATATCATGGATTTACACAGTAGCATGATGATACTTTCTGTATTATTTTCTATCCCTTTCTTAATGGTTTCTGACATTGTTTGCCTTTTTAAACACGGCTGCACTTTGAGCTGATGTTTTCAGTGATAGCTCCCAGTTCCTTTTCCTGTGTGATAACAGCTAATTTTGAACATGGCCGTGTGTAGATGTAGTTAGGATTATTTTTCTTTCCTCTGTGTGGCTGCCCAGAGGGCGGCCCCCAAATTCATTTTATTTAATCCTCTGTCTTCCGGCCCCTACTATCTTTTTGAGTGGCAGGACGCCAATAAGCTTACGGCATTCTTTAAAATGAGGGCAAATGTTTTCCCCTCGGCGGTCCTGGAGGACCGCTATATGGGCATCCCGAGGAGTCAGCAGCTCTGCCCCTTGTGCCCTATGGACAAGATGGATACGCCCGACCGTATTTTTTTTCGCTGTCCCCGATTCTCTGGCCCTAGATACAAGTACCTGGGAGGACTCCCCATGAGTGATGGGATCCCAGGTGGTGGTTCTCAGGGACTCCTCAGCCCTGTTGACTCCGAACTGTCCAGGGCGGTGGCCAACTCTTGTTGGGCTGTTCTCCAGATTAGACAATCAATCCTGGACTCTTCCTAACTCGCCTGTCCATCATGTGATAGCTAAAGTGGTTGGGATCCTGCATGGGGCTGGTTGTGTTGGGTCATGCCGGGTTGCTGGTTTGGTTTGGTTGACTGGTTATTTGGCCTTTTGTTAACCCTTTTATTGTTTGTTTTTTAAAAGTGTTTTATGGATTGTATTCTCTTGCTTTATTCTTGTTATGGCTTCGGCTAAACAATAAACTTATTATTATTATTATTTATTATTATTTCCTCTGTGTATTTGCATTTATCAACATTGAATTTCATCTGCCCTTTTATTACCCAGTCATCCAGTTTTGTGAGATCTTTCCTTCTGTAACTTTGTGCAATCTGTCGGGGACTATTGTCTTGAATAACTGTGCATCATCTACAGATTTTGCCAGTTCACTGTTCAGCCATTTTTCTAGAGCTTTAATAAAAGATGCTAAAACAGCACTGGGCCCACTACAAATCTTTGGAACAGCCCACTGTTTGCTTCTCTCCATTGTGAAAAATGGTCATTTATCCCTGCACTTTGTTTTTTAATATTTAACCAGTTACTGGTCCATGAAAGAACCTCTCTTCTTACCTCATAGCTACTTAATTTTTGAGAGTCTTGATTGGAGACTTTGTCAAAGGCTTTATGAAAATCCAAGTACACCATGGTGACTGGATCACACGTGTCAACAAACATGTGAATACCATCAAAGAATTCTAATAGATCGGTGAGGCATGACTTTCCTTAACAAGCCCTGTTTATGTAGATGCCTAATAATTCTATACTTTAGTCTTTACTATGGGAATTTTCACACAAGACATGTCTCCACCCACTACCCACCCACTATACATGTTGCAAGGCTGCCTTGTTGCCCTATGGGTGCCCTGTAACATGTATAGTGGGTGGGGGTAGTTTGTGGAGAGTATCTTGTGTGTAAATGCCCCTAGGTTTCCTGGCACTTTCTCAGCAGTTGTCATTTTCCAGGGTCACTTGTGGATTCTTTTTATAAATCAGCATTCCATTAACTACCTTCCATCCTCTGGGTGGTTTTAGCAATATGTTACAAGTTAGTAGCACCTCAGTTTCATCTTGTTGTCCCTTCAGAACTCTTGAGTGAACACACTATTTGATCCTGGTGATTTACTGATGTTTGGTTTATTCATGAATTTAGCTAATGCCCCCTTTTTTTGTTTTTGAGTCCAAATAGGATAAACTCTTGTACTGTCATTCTCAACAGCCCATGGCAATAAGTTCCCCAGGTCAATCCTGAAGTATGTGGAAAAAGTACTTTCCCCCTGTTTGCTTTAAAGCCATCTGCTTCTTAAGCTCATCAAAACCTTCTAGTTGTTATATTACGAGAGAGGGTTAATAACAGCTCCTTCTACATGCCCTTTACAACATTTATGATCTTGGATAGCTTTGCTACTCTCCTACCAGTCACCTCCTTTCTAAGGCCTTTTTTACACGTTTGTGTGTGTGTGTGTGTGTGTGGGGCATCCATGCACACACCGCGGCAGTGGGGGGGGTGCACTCCCAACGCACAACCACCTCCACCCATCTCTACCCATCACCCACCCACGGAGCCATCCAACAAAACGGATGAGGCTCTGTGAGTGGAGATGGGTCATGGGTGGAGGTAGGTGGAGATGGGTGTGCGCCCATGGGACAGGGAACACACCCACCTCCAGCGCACACCTATCCCCCACCCGGCGGCACCATGTGAAAACGGCCTAAGACAAAGAGCTGTCATTGTTTTTTTCAGTCTCTCCTTGTTTGGAAGCCGTTTCGTACCCTGGATGATTTTGTTCTCTTCTGCTTCTCCTAGATTGTTTTTGAGATGGGGCATCCAGACCAGTACACAGCATTCAAGGTGCTGCCACATCATGGATTTGAACACTCTCCCAAAATGCATTAGTTCTGCTCCTTCCGTCCCAACCTTCGGGCTTTCCCCAGCTCCTCATCCCCTTAGTCTGCTCCCTGATTCACTCAGGGTCCCCTTCTCCCCTGTAACTAAGCCGAGCATGCGACTTCGCAACTTTGTGGATGTATTCCTCCTGTCTCTCCATCTGTTCACCTTTCCTTCGTCCTCCCCCCTGCCCTCAGTCTCTCTTAGATTGTAAGCCCTTTGGGGCAGAGATCTCTTTATAATCAATGACTGTAAAACACCAGGTACATCGCTGGTGCTATATTAATACTTAATAATCAAATACAGTAGAAACCCCTCTATTGAGACACGGAGGGCATGCTTTTTGTCCAGGTTAGATGGATAGCAGGTGTTCTAGTGTTGTGGCATTTTCTGCATTCTCTCTCTCTTTCCTTCTGTTACATCTTTCCATTTTTGTTTCTTGTGCTGCTGATGGCATCACATGCTGAGCAGATGTTTTCAGTGAGTTCTCCACAGTGGCGCCGAGATCTCTTTCCTGAGTGGTGCCAGTGGATTACGAACCAACATTGTGTACCAATTCAGATTATTTTTTCCGCGGTGTCGATTGCTTTGTGCTTATTACTACTGAATAATTTCAACTGTTGCCATTTGTGTTGCCCGCCCACCTAGTTTTGTAAGATCTTTCTGCTGCGGGTCATGCAGAAAAAGGTTTGCAAAGCGGGGAGAATTCGGGACACCTGGTTCCATTCCCTCTGGGAGAGGCGGTTTAACCATTGGACTAGAGCGGGGATCTCCCGTCTTTGCGTGGCACTGGCTATGAACTCCGTTCCAAGCTCAAAATATATGGCAAGTCACTCTGAGCAGAGCCAGGCACCCAGCAATAGCACGTGGGGAATTTCAACCTTTTCTTTGCTGCTTCCAAGGCACATACACACACACTTTCTCTCTCTTTTGCATTTGTTTACCGAGTTGTTGCAAGCAACATGAAAGAGCATTGCGCACACAATGTTTCTTGTGAGCCATGGTTTTGGGGACCCATTGGACTAGAGGTAGAAAGACCCACAGCTGCTCCTCCTTGACCTCTGTCACAGTCCTGAGTGCTTTTGGGTCAGGCAAGCAACCCACCACCAGGCCTGCCTTAAGCAGAGCTGGTAAGGGCTATGGCCCAGGCCCCATGGTCATTGGGGAGCCCCCTAGGGTTGCCACCTATGCAAATTTTCAAGGAACACTTATGAAAAATACATGTTGCAGGGCCTGCATTGATGCCTAGTCCTGGTAGCCTCAGGTTAAGCGCTTCTGAAGCCCTGGGACAGGCTATTGCTGCTGCAACACCCTCTCTCTTCCTGCAACTCTCAGTCCCCATGGTGGCTTCTTCCTGCAGCAACTTGTCCTCCCTTCTCTTTCAGTAAATCGCTGATTCCTGAATTCCTCCTGCCAGAGCTGTGTGTGTGAGTGAAAAGGACAGAGAGGGAGAGCTTGTGTGTATGTACCCGTGTGTGTGTGTGTGTGTGTGTATGTACCCGTGTGTGTGTGTGTGTGTGTGTGTGTGTGTGTGAAATCTTATCACACATTTGTTTTTGTAAGCAAACACCAGACTGCCAATTGTTAAAGTGGTGGGGAAGGATGCAAGGATTTATTTTCAGCCTGGTTCCCCCAAATTCTGAGGCCGGCCTGTCACCCACCAACTCCAGCGGGAGTTTTGTTTGAGTAAGTAGCACAGAGCCATGTCTCAAAATTGCAAGATGGACTGACTAAACTCACCCCTTTTCTTCTCCGTCTCCCTCTTTTGGCAAAGCAGAGGGTATGCTCTTCCCAAGGGAAGAAGGGAACCCCTTCTGTGTCAGACATCCTGTCCTTCACCATTTGGAAAGAGGAAATCCAGATTTCCAGTGCGTTTCAGAGCCTTTGCTTCAGTCACGGCAACAGCAGCTATCTCCTCCCCCCCTCCTCCTTCCCAAAGCCCACACCTTGCTCTTTGTTAATAATAAATCAGAGGTGATGTCTTCACCACTTTCTGTTATCTCCTGCCAAGAAGGATATCATGGATTTTTGATGCGCTTACAGTTAATATGTCCGACGCTGAAAGCTGTTGTAAATTAATTGGCCCTTTGACCCCTTCTCCCATTGACTGTGCTCACTAAAGACAATATTCAGCTCTTGGTGTCCTCCCCCACCTCCTTCCTCCTCCTCCTCCTCCACCATCTCCTGCATGCTCAGCCTGCTAATCAGAAGGAGCCCGACCAGACCTTCGAAACAAGTTTCTATGCAGAGCTAAAGCCAGATGAGAATGCCGTGACTCCAAGCAGGAGGTGAGAGCTTTGTAGCTGGCATGTATGGAAGCCAGAATGCGAATGAATCAACATTAATAAATTACTGGTTGTTTGAATCTTTCCTTTAAAATGCCACGGGCATGGAGATGGAAGCTGGCACCGCTGTCTCCCCTTTCCCTAGGAAACCAGAGAAGGGACTTTGTCGTGCTGCCAGTATCGCACTTTAGTTGAAAACCAAAAGGGCTGCTTCTGAGTCGAAGGGCCCGATGCCACGAGTCTGATCGCCCTTGAGCTCCTTGGGATCAGCAGGAGCGACAGTTTCTCAAAAGAGCTGAAAAGGATAGCCAAAAAATGATCTGTAGTTAATATCCAGAATTCCAGATAGCTTGGCGGTTATTCGGTAACTGTGGAGATTGACCACCAAACCAGAATATTGGATATTACCACATTTTCAGTCAAACCAATCCCCATAGACGGAGGGGATAAAAATGTGGTAAACATTCAGTAATATGGTTAACCAGTAGGGGTGGGTATTACGGATTCAGATTAATTCTTAACTGTTCATAACAGACAGTTATGGAGTAATCTGTAATTAATTGCAACAGTGGCAACACACCCGTGGTGGATTCAGATTAAAACCTAAAAACGAATACTTTTTTTTTTTTAAATCATGCACATCTTTTTCCAAAATGGCAGTGGCAGCATCGCTGCTGTTTTGGAAAAGGGAAGCCAGTGTGCACATGCTCAGTGGCCCTTTTCCAAAATGGCAGCAATGCTGCCACCACCATTTTGGAAAAGGGCACACATGTGCAGAATGGTCTGGTGGCCATTTTGCACATGTATTTATTAAATGGATTTAAATAAAAAACTGTAATCCAAATCTGTAATTAAATCCAGAAATTACAGATATGGATCCGCAGCAGATCCAAATCTGTCATTTCCTCTGGATGCCCTCCCCTGTTAACCAGATAGCCAGCAGATACAAAACCAGATGTCAGGATATCCGGCCGGATACCAGATAGCAGAGATACTTGCTTCAGTTCTAGTTCTTGGAAACTTGCACAGCCTTGCCCTTGAGTAGCTAAAAAAGTGGCAGTTCCTGAGTGTGGCAAAGTGACATCGTGAGGTTACATAGGGCCTGAACTCCAGCTGCTCCCAATGGACTGTCTTGGAATTGCAGGCACTTAGCACAAAGGCGGTATTACGAAGTGGTTAGAACCGGAGACTGTCAGCAAGATGTTTTAGTGGTTAAAGCACCAGACTAAGACTAAGGAGATCCTGAGTTCAGTTCCTGGCATATTCCCTGTGTGATCTCAGGAAAGCCTCTTCCCGCCCTATTTGTTAACCTGTGGAACTCATTGCCAAAGGATGTTGTGAAGGACAATAGCATCACTGGGTTCAAAAAAGAATGGATAAGCTCTTAGAGGACAGGTCCATAAATGGCTACATGTCAAACTGGTCAGGGGATAAAACTTCTGGGGTTTTGCAATGAACAGCAGGAAATGGATCATTCCACTATGGCCTTTACTTCTCCAATGCAACCAAAGCTGTTGCCATCAGACCCAGGATGCTGTACTAAATGGACTATTGCCTTGAAGTAGGGCACTTCTTATGTTCTTTTCTTTTATTTCTTCTCACTTTCTCTTTTTTGTGGTTCTGTTCTCCATCTGTATGACAGGGATAATGCTTCCGTTACCTCAAAGGGAGAATAACCTGGTTAATGTCTATATTATGTGCTGGGATGCTGTGGTGATGGAGAGCATGTATTATGGAATCAAGATGGATAGTATTTTGGATTCTATTCCTGGCTGCGTCCCTGACTCACTTACCAACACTGCAACACAATTACTGCCATGATGGATCCGGCTAATTGTCCAGCTAGTCGGGTGTCTTCTGTCAGAACCAGTTGTCTCAAAAGAATGGCGAATTATGGAACTCCCTAGTGTTTTCTCCTTCACAGTGTCCAATGCCATGCCCCAAAGCAGAAAGACTTGCATGAACCTTAGGAGTGTTTTTCTGTTTTTCAATCTTGCTATGAGCCCGGCTCTCTTCCCTTAGCTCTGTTCCCTATTTGCAAACTGGTGATAAGACAACCTCCTCTTTACGGCCCTTTCTCTGTCTTGTCTAATTACATACCTCCCAACAGGCCCTCTTTGGCTGCTGAATCCCACTGGGTGGAAATGGACATGGCAACTTTGCGGCACCTGGGAAGCCTTGCCGGACGCGGTCCGAGATGGGTTGGGCTTCACAACAAACAAGCCCGCAGCCAGGCCACTGGGAGGGTGGGGAGTTGCACGAACATGCGGCCAGCTGACCCCACCCCCACACGGGGTCACCTGGCTCCACCCCCCCATGACGGGCAGCCATGGTGGCTAATAACAGGCAGCCATGGCAGCCGGCTATGGGGGACCTGATCTGGGCTGTGTCTGTTGGACCACAGCAGATGTAATAGCCCACTGTGGCCTGCCATGGCTTGATCGGCCAGACCTGAGCCCAGGCTGTGACCTGCAGATATAGTCTGGGGATCAGAGCCCATGATAGCCACCAACATGGTCCAGGGCAATCCTGGGCCTGCATCTGGCAGTGCCTGCACAAATGTGCAGGTGAGGTCTGGTGCAAAGCAGGCCAAGCGGCTGAACATCACATCCATTTTTACCCACTGTCTCTCTTTCAGGAGATAAGCCTTGGGCACCTCCTTCCTGGTTGCTTCTCAGGAAAAGCACTTGAGAGGACAATGAGGAGACAATGGAATGACAAGAAACTAAGTGGAATGAGGAGCAGGAGAGCTTCTGTCCCCAGGGCCGGCTGTAGAATTTGTGGGGCCAAGGGTGAAGATAAAATGTCGGGCCCATGGTGTCCTCTCCACAATTTAGGGCACCTTCCATGGGGCCCTAAAAGTGTTCATGTTTGGAGCCCCTGTGGGAAGGAAATAGGGCCCCACACATCCTGCCCTAGTGAAAACAGGGGCCACTGTGGGGCCCCTGGAAAGAGTGAGGTGCAGGACGGTCACCCTGTCATAAAGGTAGCTCTGTCTGTCCCTCTTTATGCACTTGGAATGTTGTGAGTGTGTGTAAATGGGTGAGCAGCGGAGCTTAGCTTATTCCCTGAGGGGTGGAGCTTATTGACTGATGGAGCAGGGCTTGTCCCTCACTGCCAGCTGGAAAGGTTGGGAGGGATGTAATTAGGCTGTTAGCTCTGTGGGGTAGAGACCCTGTAGTAGGTACATCTAGCCTCTAGCATCTCAAGCGTAGTGCTACTGTAATATAATTCATTGACTCCAAGTGACAAACTCTGAACCTACCAAGATGTTGGGCACTGACTCTTGATACGTATGACAAAAGACTCTGGGTGTCTTTACCCATAACAATGTTCGGGTGTCAAAACCTCTAAGCACGTGTTTGGCCGTTGTGTGTAAGCACCATAACAATCCCAACACCAATTTGGCCACCCGTTGAACACGCAATGTGAACACCACTGCATCACAAGGACACTGTGTGTGTTCAACGTGGTCAGCGTTGTGTCTAATGATATCACGTGGCGTGTTAGCAGGTACAACATGGGGAACGAGGCGGTAACGCTTGCGTGCTGAGATCGGGTGGCGAGCAAAACAGCCATTTGCCCCAAGCTGGGCTGTGTGTCTAAGCAGCACCACGTGGCAAACACAGGGCCAAACCGGTGTCCATATGAAGGTCAACACACACATTCAGACTCCCATTTACGTTCTGTCTAAAGACACCACCAATCTGAGCCAGGATGATAAGAGGTTAGAATTTGGAAGTGAATCTCATGTCTTTATCATCCTGGGCTGCTGCTATTATTTATTTATTTATTTATTTTATTTTGCTGCCAGCAATGTGCCTGGTGCTGCCCAGCTATGATTAGACACAGGTCCCTGCCCTAAAGGACTTACAATGTAGGATGGACAAGGGAGGAGAGGTAAGGGGAACAGCACATCAAGAGAGAAGGGAGCGGATTCAGGAAGTAGTGCATGTGATTAGCTTAGTTAAAATTCCAGTTGCCCAGCGAGCTGAAATCCTTTGGGTAGCAAGCACCAAGATCCTTGTAAATATTTATATCTCAGTATACGTCCAGCAGTCAATAAATATTTGTCTATCCCTCTGAAACTATTCAATCCCTGTGGCAGAGTGATCTGTTGATAATTTCAGTGCCTATATGGGGGGGGGGGGAGATTCTCATTTTGAGGGAATTAAGCTTTCATCCCATCTCTCCCCCAAATCATGCAACCCCAGTATTACCAGTTGAAAAGGCCAGACCAATAACTTCCTTAGGTGTCCACATTGGACACAAAACTAGGTGACAGTAACTATTGTCAGTAACTCAACCAATCATTCTTCTTCCACAGCTAATTTGCATGATGAAAGTCTGTTAGTTGGAACGATTCAGGAGAATGGGGAGATTACTTCCATCCGTACCCTCATGGACATTTTGCCATGTAAGCCTTGGGAAGGCTGGCTTGGCTTCTTGTAACTCACCTGTTATGGGTTCCGTACTGGGATGTGTAGCTGTATGTATGTATCATACCCATACACATCTCTTCCTTTATAGGTGAAAGGGAATTTAAAGGTGCCAAGGCTGGATATAGGAACTTTTTTTACTCTGTCAGTTTCTATTGCCAGGGCCATTGTTCTCAATTATTGGCTGAATAGCGGGATCGCACCAGCACGGTTTGGCAGAGAGGTGAATTTGAATTTAATATGAGTGACATCTCTCCTAATGAGGTGTACTTAAGAATGATGCTGGCTGGGAGCATTATTTGTTAGCGCCTGCTATATTCAACGAGCCAAGTCAAGTTGTCACGGAATACAGCATTTAGAAATTGTATTATTTATTGTTTACTTTAACACCACTATTCTGCACGTCAACATTTTCCATTTTCTATTTCAGGCTTCAAACACTGACACCGCATTACCAACCAGCTCCAAAGCTCCCAAATAATGCATAAACTATGATTATTCCTTCTGATCCACTTGTGTTTATGTAAATGGCAGGAAAAGCGGTTTTCAGCTTATTTCAGAAGCTTAAGGGCTTCATACGAAGCATATTATTGAAAAATCAGAAAGTGAAAAGCAACTTCTGAGACAACGAATTAGCAGCTGAATGACTGTACATGTTATGCTGACTGTACTGGCTCTGGCTGTATTACAAATGGCAATTCCCCTGGGATTCAGTAATCAAACACTTGGCAACAGGTTGTCTGTTTCAACAGTGACTGGGTAATCAAAGGAGATTTGCAGTTAATCCAGATATAAGAGGAGACGAGCCCATGGACGAAAAGGGGGAGTGGGGCTAGAGTAGTTTAGATCTGTCTAGTTCTGATTGACAGGACAAGAATGTGCTACTCTTTGGGATAGATGGATGAAACCTTCAGGGTGCATTAAATGCAGAGATCCGTGTTCACTGTGGGTGAAAACAGACATGATGCTAACCACCCTTTAACCACCCTTGGTGGTTATTTATGCATGTTGCAGGGCTGTATTGGTGCCCTATGCAGCCCTGAAACATGCATAAATGACCACCAA
>QEPC01009472.1:18845831-18866018 GCA_003113815.1 Sphenodon punctatus | reverse complement strand
CCCCCCCTTTTTTTGCATTTTTTTTTTTTGTCTGGATCCATCAACTCTCTGTGTCTGGTAAACATAAAGTTAGTTACCCGGCGCCGGCTGTTGAGATGAATATGTCAGAGTTAATGCTTCAAGACATGCAGGGGTGTGGAGCGGAGAAAAATATCCAATCTCTTGCGAAGCTATCGGCAGAGTAAATGTGTTGATGCAATAGTTCGGAGCCGGAGAGCCGCGGCTGTATGAGGCACTGTAGCTGAAAATTTAACTTTGATTTCAATTTTCATATTTGTCAGCAATAATTAGATTCAAGAAATGTTTTTGCCGCTGTTCTAAAATACTAATAAGTAGGGGCCTTTGTAGTATGGTTAATGGAGTCTTTTTTTTCCTAGTGGGCTAGAAAAATTCCATTAAAGCGAAAAGTCATACTATATTATGGCACTTCAGCACAGATCGACTGGGCTGCTTTGGTAATATCAGCACTGGGAGGCTGAGGCTCCTTGCTTTTGCAGCATGGCCAGCAGCTGGAAATAGCGCTTTGGGGTTTAACGTTCCGCTGATGTCGATCAATTCTGACCTGGAGAGCCTCCCCCTTCCAAGCATGAAAGAAAACAATCCAATAAAGGGTCTGTTTGAAGTATGGGCTTGCATGTGCATACAAGGAATGGGGAGGTCAGGAGTGTGGTGTGTTAAACTTGGGGAATGGGGAGGTCAGGCGTGTGGTGTGGAATCCACGACTGGGCGATACACACAAGTGCATCTTGGAGAGCCAAGGTCCGCACCCAGGGTGTGTAGCTATCCCGAAGGTTTAAGGAGCAGCACTACAGTTGCTGGTGCCTGGTTCAGCCTGGAATGCTGTCTTGTACATCCTCCCCTTGTCTCACCCTGTCCACACCCCCTTCCTCTCTGTCCTAGGCCTTCTTCCTAATTGGCTACCAACCAGGATATAAGGCTTACTGGTAGCACCAGGAAGCTGGATGATTTGTCTACCCTGGCCTGTTCTTCTTCCTGTCTGTGTTCTACCTGCTCCACTGCCTGATCATTGCTCTAAACCTTGGATCCTCCGCTCTCACCCCCACTCCAGATCTGATCCCTGAGTCCATATTCTGATCCCTGACAGCCAAAGTCTTGCTTATATGACAGCCCCTCAGTTCCTGGCTTCACCATGTCTTCAGAACAGTGGTTCCCAAACCTTTCTGCAGAAGTGACCCAATTTTCAGACTGAAATATAATCGGGACCATGTGAGTTCTGCGCTTGAGAAAACTATTGCAAAAATTGCCTCTGGCAGTGCTGAATTGGAGCCTGAGTGGGCTGAATATTGAGCTGCTGACACATAGGGTACTTTTAGATGAACATGGGGCTGGCCACCCCTCGAGTGCTCCGGGAGTGCATCCCCATGTCCAGCACACCTTTAGATGGACAGGCCATCTAGGGGCTGGCACAGCCAGATTTGGGACAGCCCATCTGTCTAAAAACACTCTCATTCTGGGGTCAAAGAGGTCCGGAGTAACCTATATCTCTTAACTGAAGAGCTCCCTCTTTAGAGCTCTGTGTGGTATTTAAGACATTAAAAACTGTTGGAAATACATACTGTGCAACTCATTTGCATTTTTAAAAGCTGCATGATTGAAAGTATTTGATTAACTTGCATAATTTCTTCTGCTCACAGAATTTGGGCTTTATAGTTGCAGAATCTGGAAGAAAAAGTTATACAGGCATTTTCCCATTTGGGCCCACAATTTGGGAACCTCTGTGTTAGATCCTCAGTCATATATTACTGTTTTTCCATGGGAATTTTATTCCTGTAATGACAATAGGAGGAAGCTTTTAATGATAATTACCTAGACAAAAAAACTTCGATTTAAGAAGCTTGTTAAGGTGGCGTTACAAATTATACTGAAACATTAACATGAGAGTAAATTGTATGTTAAGGCAACTTTATTAAATATCAGACCAAGCTATACATCTTTCTTTTCTTATTGATTAATAAAAAAATTTATGACTTAACTGAAATTAAACTGCATATGTGTGGTATGATGACTGACCAATACTTATACATGATGAGGAGTGTATATAGTTTAATTTCAGTTGTCATAATTTTTTTTATTAATCAATAAGAAAAGAAAAATGCATAGATTGGTCTGATATTTAATAAAGTTGCCTTAACATACAACTTACTGTCATATTAACATTTGAGTATAATTTGTAATGCCACCTTAACAAGCTTCTTAAACTGACGTTTTTTTGTCTAGGTAATTTGCTCTTCTTTTGAAACGTAATAGTTTTGTTAATGCAAAAGCTGGTCCCAGACAGAAGAACACTGCAGGTGCACACAGGCACTCCCCCAATGAGCAACCTGTTTTTTCGCAGGTTTCTCTGTGCAGGGGTGATGAGTGGAGGTGCGTGTTATACAGGAGCACACAAACGACTGCTTTCATATGAGACGCACCCACCCATGCCACTGTGTGGGTGCGTCTCATGTAAAAGAGGTCACACACTCATTCACACACATGCTCTCTCACACACACACTCATTCTAACTGATCACACACACAATCATTCGGACACAGTACACACATGCTCTCACCTCACACACTCATTCAAATTGATCAGTCACGCACACTAGACCAGGGGCGTAGCTAGGGTGCAATGGGCCCCTGGCCAAGAAGTCAAGATGGGCCCCCCTCTTTGTGTCCCGCTGGTGGGCCTAGGGGTGCCGCCTGGCTCGGTGGGCCTTGGGACGCTGCTATAAAACACACACGACACCCAAAATGCAGCCAGCCTATTAAGTGCATTATGCCATGAAAAAAGACATAGATATAACCAGTTCAGTTGTGCCCCCACAATCAATTCATGCTGCCCCACCCCATAACTAGTTCATTTGCGCCCCCGCCCCCCATATAATTAATTCACGCTGCCCCACCCATAACCATTTCATTTGTGCCCCCGGGGCAGTGTGAATTGATTATATGGGGGTGGGGGTGCAAATGAACTGGTTATGGCGTGGGGATTTAAAGACAGTATTCCCGTTAGCAATAACTTCATTAAGAAGAGTTAGTGAAATAGCAGCCATAATAATCTCAAAACCATATCTTCAGATTTTCCATGATAGAATAGATATTGCTTTACATCCTAAATTCCTACCTAAGATAGTATAAATAAGACAGTTGTGAGAATGTGGCCCTTTTTACACGGGCCTCTCCGACCCATGAACACACAGATTTCTGTGTGGGAGTCCT
Source organism: Sphenodon punctatus (assembly GCA_003113815.1). Lineage (NCBI taxonomy): Eukaryota > Metazoa > Chordata > Lepidosauria > Sphenodontia > Sphenodontidae > Sphenodon > Sphenodon punctatus. Next base: position 18,862,794 of record QEPC01009472.1, on the reverse strand, counting down.
GTGTGAACAACACGGCGCATGCGCCCACAGTGAGTGGGGGTGCGTGAGCACGCCCGCCTAACATGCATCCCCACTCACCCCCCATCTTGTCCCCATGCACGGAGCAACTGGGGGAAATGGAGGTTGCTCCGCTGGTGCGGATGAGTGGGGGGTGAGTGGGGCTGCGTGTGTGGCTGTGTGCACGCCCCGCCCAAGCACCAGCACACCCACAGGTTCACCACCTGGTGGAGCCGTGTAAAAACAGCCAGTGAGGAGCCACTCAAAGAAGAACAGAAGGTTGTTGCCTTGTAAACAAGGTTCTTGGAGATGAATCCAAACATTCTCGAAACACCCACCCTTCCAGCCCTGCATGGAATTTTCTTATATAGCTAGAAAGGGTTGGAAGGAACTGTCATTCTGAGGGGAAGAGTGCTTTTTATACTAGAGGAGCTCGAGACCATCATGTGGTGAGCATGCACAACCCAGTTGTGAGAATGTTGGGAGCCATCACGAAGAACCTTCTTTACAAGGCAACAACCTTCTGATCACTCACATGGGGAGTTGTTTGTAAGCATACAGCTTTATCTCCCAGTCCGATCTGTGTCCAGCTGCTGCAGCACTACTAACAGGCAGAGGCAGGTGGGGGATGGGGACCCCCCCCCTTCAGCCCCCCCGCCCCTGGACTCACCTTCATTTGTAATCACAGAACACATGTGTTGCTGGAGGAAAGCTAGAATGGTCACCAATTGGAGGTTTTTGCTCTACTGACTCCCATGGAACAGCATAAGTGCTGTTCAATGAGAGTTTGCGACGGTCTTAACTATAAGGTCACAACTGTGGCCCTATAATTAGGGTTGGGCGAATGCGGTTCGGAAGTTCGGAGTTCAGACCTAACTCGACCAGTTCAGTTGACCGAACCGAATTTTCGAACCGAACTGAATTCAATTTCTGAACTCGGCTCTGTTTTCCCATCCCTAAAAGATAATATTCCATTTAGTTCAATGGGGTTTGAATTGCCGAACTTTGTTTGGAAGTTCGTAGTTTGGACCAAACTTGAATAGTTCAGTCGACCAAACCGAACTTCCGAACCGAACCGAATTTCCGAACTGAACCGAACCGAATTTCTGAACTCGGTGCTGTTCACCCATCCCTACCTATATGCTCTAATCTCAGACTGCGCCTTCATTTAGAGATCTCAGGAGCCAGCCCTCCCTGTGCATTTTCTAAACTTCTCTCACTACAGCCCCATGAGCGAACACTTACTCTCTCCATAACACAGGTGGAGAAACTGAGACTTAAAGCCTTGACCAACCCATTAAACCATGAATAGAATCCAGGAGCCCTGATCACCATCTGCCTTTTCTAACTGGTCTAGACCACACTCCTTGTTGGAAAATGATATTTGCACAGAGGCAATGGAGGAGACATTCTTTCCTACTGATGCAGTTTGCTCAGTTAGATGCCCCTGCCCTCTTTAGCTAATTAATAAAAGCTGATAAGTAATCTAATATTTTTTTAAAAAACTTACTATTTGAAACCAATTTCCTGGAATTCACTCACCCACTAAACTCATGGGGATTGACCAGTGTGCTCAGTTGAGCCAAGCTGTCCACCAGGAGGCAGTGTGCAGATGTTCATTAAAAAATATATTTGTGTGTGTGTTTTGTGGGAAGGGCATATGATTAAGTGCAGGGGGGTTAGGGACCTTGGGCCTGGGGGGGGCAAATGCAGCCCATGGCTAATTTTCATTTGACCCCTTTGCAGTTCCTGGATCTGGTCTCTGAATCCAGTTCGACCCTCAAGTATTGGAAGACTGAGCTCAAGGAAAGGGAGCAAAGATGAGGGTATGCATTCAGGGACATGAGATGAATCCATGACAGAGATCTGGACCCTCCTCTTCCTTCCCCCCCATACTGAGTTCCCCCTTAATGACCCCTGTCCTCAACATTTATGTAGACCTTGGAGCTTGTACTAATCTTCAAAGTGGCCCCTGGGAAAGAAAAGGTTCTTCACTCATGGCCTAGTAGATAATGCTCTGGGACTTGATAGACATGGGTTCTAGCCCCACCTCTGCTACTGCTGGTAACCATTGGCAAAGCTCATGGCTGCTGTTTCCCTCCCTATGTGAAAAAAAGAACTCACTGTGGTTCATAGAACGGAAATGGATAGCTCATTTTCTATCCGTGGGTAATACCCATATTTTTGAGTACCATCTTGGGTATTCAGTGTGCTATCCAGTTACTGATTGGCCACCCAGATACTCCAAAAATTGGTAATGTTCAGTACTGATTTTTTAATTTTCTGGTTACCGATCGGTAAATCTGGATGGAAAAGTAAAAAATCGGTATCAGAAGCTGACATTCTGGTACATTACGGGACATCGGGTACCCAATTCAGGTTGCAACCAGGTACTGATCAGTACCCAATATTTTCAAGTCAATTCGGGTACGGGTATATCCGTTTTTGCAGGTACTCGTTTTGGCTCTATGAATGCTAATTTACTTTGGTTTCAATTATTTTGACTTTGCCTAATTTGACTTCACTTTATTTAATCACTTCCACGTTGGTGAGGTTTTTCTTACAGGTCAAAACTCCCCCATCAGGTTTTTGGTTTGTTTAACTAACCAGTAATGGAATTCCACACAAGCTTCCTAAACACACTCAGACATCTGAATTCATCTTTCTTGACTTTGAACTTTTTCGCACCATCTCTGGTCTGTGCAGCGACAGATACATAAAGAGATAGAAACAACAACAATATGCGGATGGGGTATGTATGGAAATAGATAAATTGTACGTACCATGATGGAAAAGGAGATAAACCCTTTACTCGTCTGTCGCTTTACATGCCATCTATCTGTCTGTCTGTTTAATCTGTCTCGTTCTGATATCTGAGCCTCCACTTTTAATGCATGGCTATCACCTCATTCATTATCCAAGATTCCCCATTTCCTCACCTCCACCTACCCTCCCACGTGCCCTTCTCCATGCTGCTCTTTTTTTCGGAAGAGGAAAGCTCCATCTTCCACTCCCTGCCTCAGCTGCCTCATGTATTTCCCCAGTGAGATGTGCCAGATTTTATCCCAGAGCAGCACTTTAGTATGAAAGAGGGAAATGGATATTAAATTTTCCAATGATCTGCATGACAATTGGGGGATGCGTTAAGTTGTGTCATTTTCAAGCTACTTCAGCCTATTAAGCAAACAAAAGCGCATGTGGAATGAGAAATGTAAATGGCTGACGCATGCCGATTAATCCTGGATGTACAATTCCATTAATAAGCCGTCTTTTTAATAGGTGGCTCCTTCCTTCAGCAGCCAAGACCAGGAACTGATGTATTTTCTGTAATTGTATTGCAACTAATAGGATATGAAGAAAATTGTACTGGAGAACTAGGTCTTTCAACACCATTTTCCAATCAGTTGAAATAATGACTTGCTGCAGAAAGACCTGGCAAAGCAATGACAGTTAATAAAAAAAGAGAGAGAAGCGCCAAGGAATATCCATTATTCCACTCCAGATGATGTGGGTTTATAAAGATACATGTTTCCGTGCTGCAGACTACAATCCAGGTGGAGGTTGAAAAGCTGGCAATGGCATTTCAATGTCCAGTTTCTCATTAAAATAGATGGGAATTGGCCATCCAAACCTTCTAGGTGGAGTTGAAAATCTCTGATGGAGGTTTGAAGTACAGTCTTCCCACACCTGAGCACAAGGCAACTCATTGCTTGTAGGTGGGAATATTGGTATCGGATAAATCCGAAACACCCGATAATCAGGTGTATCGGATTAATCTGATAATCCGATATTTACCGGTATTGGCATACCGAATTTTTAACATTGGCTGCTTTACCAGTTTTTTTACATTGCGGCCATTGAAGTCAATGGCCGCAATGTAAAAAAAAACGGTAGAGCAACCAGTGTTAAAAATCCGGTATGCCGATACCGGTAAATCTGATACTGGGGAGATCCGATACTGGTATATCTGGTATTCTCCCCGTTGTCCCATCCCTATAGCTGAGTGTTATGATCTAGGGCAGGGGTGGGGAACCTCCAGCCAGCGGTCCTTTTGCAGCCTACAACCCGCCACCAAGTGGCCCTTGGAGACTCCCCTGCAGCCCTGTTGCAATGGCCAGCAGCCCTAACCCCCGTGTAGGCAACGTGACTCCTTCAGAGAATGTAGCCATGCCCCATACGTAGGCATCATGACCCCCTATGTAGGGGGGAGAGGCATGCTGGCTTTCCCACCTCTTTCCCTCCTCCACAGGATACTCCTATCTGAAGAGCTGTAGGGATCTGGCCTCCGGGAGCATAACACTTTCCCATCCCTGATCAAGGTCTATGTTCATACTAACAGTTAAAACAGTTTGTTATCTTTGTTATGTCCTTAACTCCATTGTACCGCAGCAGGAGTATAGTGAGGTAGGAATAAGCCCTAGTGCAGATGATGGAATGCAGCCCCTCCCCCGCAAGGGCACTCCACTCCCGTGTGTATTATATTCTACATGCGTGTGCCCCCCCACCAGGCACATGGGCCCTGGTCTGCCTACATCTGCAGCACCTGTTATAACTACACCCCTGTACCACAGTATTGTTCACATGTCAAGTGACAGTATTCAGGAGTAGATGGTGAAGTATGTACTCCAGAATAATTACGAGAATAATATTCCCCTTTGTCTTCTAAATTAAAGTACCTTTTCAAGTGAACCCTCTATGTGTTTGGGTGGTGAATATGGTATACCAATCATTCCCAGACTACAGCACAAAGAGTTTGGGTGAAAACAGAAACGCACCTTAACTCCGCTTTAACACTGCTGCAGGACTATATAGGGCGCCAATACAGCCATGCAACATGCGTAAGAAACAAAGCAATGTTAAAGCGGAATTACGTGCTGAGAACTCTATGGAATCTATCCCAGAATGCTTTGCATGCAAGGCATGAAGGACTTTCATGTCATCATGTGGACTTTCATGACACGGCCGCTGGAGGCAGATGGTGGCGGGATTAAATTGCTTTAGGAGTGTCATGGGAATAATGGTACCAAAGTGAAGTACTAAAATCTGAGTAATTGCTTTGGCCTTGATCAATCTGTTTAGTTTTGTACGTGTGAATTAGGGATGTGCAAACAGAACGCAGTTCAGATGTTTGGCCGTTCGGTTCGAAAACTGAGTTCGGGTTCGGTTATTCGGTTCGGCCGAACATTCAGAATATCGCTATCGGTACTGATATTGATACCGATTTCGAAGATTTTATTTTTGGTATCGGTATCATTTGGCCCTGACACCACACCTGGTCTCTACCCTGGTGCCAGGAAGTCTGCTCCTCAGGTGCCTCCCCCTACCTGGGCCTTCCAGTCACATTTCCCCCCCAAAAAACAAATCCAAACTCACCCAAACATGACCGAACTGTTCGGTCGTTTTCGAGTTCGGTTCGGACGTTTGGTTCGGTTCTCCGAACGGACCGAGTTCGGTCTGAATTCCGAACATTATTATTTATTATTATTAACAAACATTTATATAGTGCTAGCAGTGTGCCTGGCACTTTACAAAGTAACAAAATAGACACGGTCCCTGCCCTAGGGCTTACAGTCTGAGAGACGGGAGCTGGGGAGAGACGTAGGAAGGGGAACAGAGGGAGAGACAAGGGGTCTAACATTCATGAAGATGCGAGGTCTCAGGTGCACATACTTGGTTTGGTTATGTTGAGAATAGCAGCAGGCAGGTTCATGTGGCAAGGATAAGGGTACACAGACCATAAGTATAGGATATACGGGATCAGCAGGATAAAGGGTCAGACAGAGCAGAGCAAAAGAGGTGAGTTTTAAGGAGAGATTTAAAGGTATGAAGGGAGGGGGCAAGGTGGATGTGAAGAGGGAGGGAGTTCCAGGCATGGGGGGCAGCAAGGGAGAAGGGATGAAGGCGGTTAGGGGAGCAGGGAAGGCGTGGAAGGGTGAGAGAAGGGACAGAGGAGGAATGAAGTGCACGGGCTGGATTATGGAGGGAGATAAACGCAGAGAGGTAGGGGGGAGCGAGGTTATGAAGAGCTTTATAGGTGAAGACTAGGAGGTTGTGCGGGATTCATTCAGGAAGGGGAAGTCAGTGAAGCGAAGAGAGGAGGGGCTACACATGGTCGAAGCGACTGGCGAGGTGGATGACCCTGGCAGCAGAGTTTTGGACAGAGATAAGGGGAGAAAAGTGAGACCGGGGAAGGCCAGAGAGAAGGATGTTATAGTAATCGAGGCGAGAGATGACCAGAGCATGAACAAGAGTTTTGGTAGACGAAAGAAAAGGGCGAATCTTAGCAATGTTATGGAGGGAGAAGTGACAGAATTTAGCAACAAAGTCAATGTAGGGTTTAAAAGAAAGAGGTGAGTCAAAAATGAAGCCTAGGCAGTCTTGTGCTGCTGTCTCCCTGAATTGGGGGCAATGTCCTCCATTGAACTTTTATGTGCTCATTACTACTGCGGTTCCCAAACCACTTATTGCAGAGTTATTGCAATAATTTCAACAAGCTATTTTGGGAGTAAATGCTTTGAGGACTGTGACGTAAGGGCTTGATCCTGCATCATTTTCTTTCTTTGTTTTTTTGCTGTTGATTTTCATAGTCCTGTATGACCTCAACTCAGATTGTAATCAACACTTGATGTTCAAGAAAATGAAGGAATAAGGTTAGACTTGGTGCTTGAACCTCTTATGGTGGGTTGAGTGGTTGAGGCTTCCAATTCTTGATTATTTATTTATTTATTTATTTATATATTTATATTTTTTAGCTGCCCCCTCATGCTATGGCATGGCATCCCTTTGAAGGCTGTGGGTGCAAGTCCTGCTTGGTGTCACACTGGATAAGTGTCTTCAGTCCATACAGTTGTGAATGGGCACTTGACCTGCTGGGTTGGAGGGGAGGTCAAAGACAATTGGACATGGTGCTGGACGGATCACTCCCTTGTGTGACATCGGCCAAAGAGTCTGGTGTGACTCCTAACCACACCAGTCTGGTAGGCCGCATGGCTCAGGATGGACTTTGATTGATTCAAATCAATGGGTGTCTTTCCATTGACTTTGTATCCGTTCTATAATTCAGGAAGACAGACCACAAGCTCCAACAGAACCTCTCGCTCCTAACTTGCAGCTGTTAGTTTAGCCAATGCCTGAGAGGGCTGAGACTTGGGTCGCTGTGGCTAAACAAAGAGGATTCTGCTATCGACATAAGCACCAGCACCAAAATTAAGCACCAGTCTTTATGTGGGCAATGTAACATGTGAGGCTGCCTTTTGAGATCAGAATCTGCTCCTAGGAGCAGTGAACAGAGTTGCAAGAAAGCTTCTTGCAAAATCTATCTATCTATCTATCTATCTATCTATCTATCTATCTATCTATCTATCTATCTATCTATCTATCTATTTCCCTCCAAATTCGACCCATTTCTGTTTCTGAGCCAAAGGAAGCTCTCCCCTATCAGTACAGGGGCTATTTATTTATTTTAAAAATTGCTATCCCACCCCCTCCTGTCAAAGGCAGCTTGGGGCGGTGTACAGTGTAAAAGCACAAAATAAAATATACAACATAACACTTAAACATTCAATAAAAGCAATCATCACCCCCCCCAGACCAACACCCCCCCTTCCCCTCTCCATCTCCCTCAGCAAACACCCAGTGGAACAACGAGGTTTTACATTGATGCCTGAAGGAAGGAAGGTCCTGGGCCAAATGAGCCTCCACCAGGAGGGAGTTCCACAACCGAGGTGCGGCGACCAAGAACGCCCTCTCCCCCCCACCGAAGATGGGGAACTTCCAAAAGGGTGCCCCGGCTGACCACAACGGCCATTCCAGGACCCAAGGAGTGAGGCGGTCCTGCAGGTAGGTGGAGCCCAGACCATGTAGGGCTTTATAGGTGAGCACCAACAGCTTGAATCGGGCCCGGAAGGCAACAGGCAACCAATGAAGAAAATGGAGCACCAGTGTTATGTGCTCTCGAAGGCCCGTACCCGTAAGGAGACAGGCTGCTGCATTCTGCACCAGCTGCAGCCTCTGGATCATCACCTTGGGTAGCTCAACGTAGAGTACGTTACAGTAATCAAGCCTCGAGATGATGAAGGCATGGATGATGGTGGCAAGGTCGCAATCCGAGATATATGGCGGGGGGTGGGGGATTTCCCTGCATATTGTATTTTTAAATTGCTTTAATTTTTTTAATTGTTTTATTAATTACTGGTGTGTGTTTTTTTTTTATTATTTAAAACTTATATCCCGCCCCTCCTGCCCAAAGGCAGCTTGGGGCGACGAACAACATAAAATAAATCTACACATTTTAAAACAAATAATAAAAACTTACCCTCCCTCCCAACCCCCCACACCCACCCACCCCTCACCAAAGGCCTGGTGGAACAGCCAGGTCATACACAAACGTCGAAATGACAAGAGAGTGGGGGCCAACCAAGCCTCCTCCAGGAGTGAATTCCACAGCACAGGGGTAGCCACCAAAAAAGATCTCACATCAGTGGCCACCCATCTGTCCTAGGGAACCTACAAAAAGGACCCCACGGACGATCTCAGGGGTCGCACGGGCACATGGGGAGTGAGGCGATCCCGCAGATAGGCAGGGCCCAGGCTGCAAAGGGCTTTAAATGTCAAAAACAGCACCTTGAACCTAGCCCGCTGCTTTATAGGCAGTCAGTGCAGAGCCTGGAGCACAGGTGTCATGTGCTCCCTGTGGCCTGCCCCAGTAAGGAGACGGGCCGCGACATTCTGCACCAGCTGCAGCCTCTGGACCAGCTCCTCAGGCAGCCCCATGTAGAGCGCGTTGCAGTAATCCAGCCTCGAGGTGATGAAGGCATGGATGACAGTGGCGAGGTCAGAGTCTGAGAGATACGGCCGAAGCCACTGGACAAGATGTAACTGCCGAAACGCATGCCCCGCCACGGCCACAACCTGAGATTTCAGGCTGAGCCATGAATCAAGGAGCACACCCAGACTCTGTACCTGCGAGACCATGGGAGGGGAACCCCCGCTCCTGAGGAGATTCAACCACTCCTAGGTCCCCCAGGACCTCACCCACCAACACCACCTCCGTCTTGTCAGGATTCAACTGCATATGGCTCAACCTCATCCAAGCCCCCATACCCAACAGGCACTGGGAAAATAAAGAGACTGCATGGCCTGGGTTGATGGAAAAAGAGAGGTAGAGCTGAGTGTCATCAGCATACTGATGATACTGCATGCCCTGAAACCCTCTCATGATCTCCCCTATCAGCTGCATATAGATGTTAAACAAAAGGGGGGACAGAATGGCACTCTGCGGGACTCCACGCGTGAGGTCCCGGGGGGAAGACGTACACTCCCCCAAGACCACCCGGTGAATTCTCCCGGCCAGGAAAGAACGAAACCAGTCTAAGACCGTCCCACCAATCCCAGCATGGTCCCGCAGGCGAGTCACCAACACCTCATGATCGACTGTGTCGAACACAGCTGAAAGGTCTAGCAGGACCAGTAAGGTCTGATGACCCTGATCCAACGCCAGATGGAGATCGTAAACCAAGGTCACCAATGCAGTCTCCGTACCATACCCAGGCCGAAACCCAGACTGAAAGGTGTCAAGGAAACAGGTGCAATCCAGATGTTCTTGGAGCTGCTGTGCCACAGCCCATTCAATAACCTTCCCTAAAAAGGGAAGGTTAGAGACCGGCTGATAACTGGAAGGAGCATCAGCATCAAGAGATGGTTTCTTGAGCAGGAGCCTAACCACAGCCTCCTTCAGGCATTCAGGCACCCTGCCCTCCCGAAGGGAGGCACTAACCACCCTAGCCAGCAATGGCCGTAGCATCTCCTGACTGGCTTTCAACAGCCAGGACGGGCAAGGATCTTGTTCACAAGTGGTGGCACGAACAGATCCCAACAAGGACTCCACATCGGCAGGTGACACCATCTGAAACCAATCCCACAAAACAGGACAGGACGCCGCCTGTTGTTCGCCGCCTGGGCTGCCCTGTGGGCAGGAGGGGTGGGATATAAATTTTACATTAAAAAAATAAAAAATAAAATATGGTCATAAACGTCATACCAGATGTAATTTAGTAAATACACTCCTCGCCACAGCTGCCACCTGGACATCCATGTGGAGCTGTGGATCGAGGAGTACCCCCCAGACTGAGAACTTGAGAAACCAAGACAGGGCACAGGTGCCTCCACTCCCTTGGGCCTCCCCACCAGCATCACCTCCATCTTGTCAGGATTCAGCTTCAGATGTCACACCCTCACCCAGACCCCCACAACTGCTGGACATCGAGTAAGCAATGAGACTGCGGGGCCTGAGTCTGATGAAAACAAGAGGTAGAGCTGGGTGTCATCAGCATATTGATGACCGCACACTCCAAATCCTCTCATGACCTCCCTCAAAGGCTGCATATATTTATTTGTATTTATTTATTTAAAAAAATTATACCCTGCCCCTCCTGCCACAGACAGCCTGGGGCAGCTAACAAAACAAATCAATAAAAAACAATAAAATATATACAAACATCACATGGCAAAAATTACAATTAAAATGAGAACAAAAACCCACCCCCAAACACCCACCCTATCCACCCTCACCCTTCTCCCTCGCCAAATGCCTGATGGAACAGCCAGGTCTTACAATTCGTACGGAAAACTGGGAGGTCTGGGGCCAGACGGGTCCCCACTGGGAAGGAGTTCTAATCGCGCGGCGCAACCACTGAGAACGCCCTGTCCTGCATGGCCCCCAGGGAAACCTGAAGGACCTCCAACATGGTGCCCCCAGATGACCGCAGAGACCGGTCCAGAACCCAGGGAGTGAGGCGGTCTCGCAGATAGGCAGGGCCCAGACTGTGTAAGACTTTATAGGTCAAAANTAATTTTTTTAATTGTTTTATTAATTACTGGTGTGTGTTTTTTTTTTATTATTTAAAACTTATATCCCGCCCCTCCTGCCCAAAGGCAGCTTGGGGCGACGAACAACATAAAATAAATCTACACATTTTAAAACAAATAATAAAAACTTACCCTCCCTCCCAACCCCCCACACCCACCCACCCCTCACCAAAGGCCTGGTGGAACAGCCAGGTCATACACAAACGTCGAAATGACAAGAGAGTGGGGGCCAACCAAGCCTCCTCCAGGAGTGAATTCCACAGCACAGGGGTAGCCACCAAAAAAGATCTCACATCAGTGGCCACCCATCTGTCCTAGGGAACCTACAAAAAGGACCCCACGGACGATCTCAGGGGTCGCACGGGCACATGGGGAGTGAGGCGATCCCGCAGATAGGCAGGGCCCAGGCTGCAAAGGGCTTTAAATGTCAAAAACAGCACCTTGAACCTAGCCCGCTGCTTTATAGGCAGTCAGTGCAGAGCCTGGAGCACAGGTGTCATGTGCTCCCTGTGGCCTGCCCCAGTAAGGAGACGGGCCGCGACATTCTGCACCAGCTGCAGCCTCTGGACCAGCTCCTCAGGCAGCCCCATGTAGAGCGCGTTGCAGTAATCCAGCCTCGAGGTGATGAAGGCATGGATGACAGTGGCGAGGTCAGAGTCTGAGAGATACGGCCGAAGCCACTGGACAAGATGTAACTGCCGAAACGCATGCCCCGCCACGGCCACAACCTGAGATTTCAGGCTGAGCCATGAATCAAGGAGCACACCCAGACTCTGTACCTGCGAGACCATGGGAGGGGAACCCCCGCTCCTGAGGAGATTCAACCACTCCTAGGTCCCCCAGGACCTCACCCACCAACACCACCTCCGTCTTGTCAGGATTCAACTGCATATGGCTCAACCTCATCCAAGCCCCCATACCCAACAGGCACTGGGAAAATAAAGAGACTGCATGGCCTGGGTTGATGGAAAAAGAGAGGTAGAGCTGAGTGTCATCAGCATACTGATGATACTGCATGCCCTGAAACCCTCTCATGATCTCCCCTATCAGCTGCATATAGATGTTAAACAAAAGGGGGGACAGAATGGCACTCTGCGGGACTCCACGCGTGAGGTCCCGGGGGGAAGACGTACACTCCCCCAAGACCACCCGGTGAATTCTCCCGGCCAGGAAAGAACGAAACCAGTCTAAGACCGTCCCACCAATCCCAGCATGGTCCCGCAGGCGAGTCACCAACACCTCATGATCGACTGTGTCGAACACAGCTGAAAGGTCTAGCAGGACCAGTAAGGTCTGATGACCCTGATCCAACGCCAGATGGAGATCGTAAACCAAGGTCACCAATGCAGTCTCCGTACCATACCCAGGCCGAAACCCAGACTGAAAGGTGTCAAGGAAACAGGTGCAATCCAGATGTTCTTGGAGCTGCTGTGCCACAGCCCATTCAATAACCTTCCCTAAAAAGGGAAGGTTAGAGACCGGCTGATAACTGGAAGGAGCATCAGCATCAAGAGATGGTTTCTTGAGCAGGAGCCTAACCACAGCCTCCTTCAGGCATTCAGGCACCCTGCCCTCCCGAAGGGAGGCACTAACCACCCTAGCCAGCAATGGCCGTAGCATCTCCTGACTGGCTTTCAACAGCCAGGACGGGCAAGGATCTTGTTCACAAGTGGTGGCACGAACAGATCCCAACAAGGACTCCACATCGGCAGGTGACACCATCTGAAACCAATCCCACAAAACAGGACAGGACGCCGCCTGTTGTTCGCCGCCTGGGCTGCCCTGTGGGCAGGAGGGGTGGGATATAAATTTTACATTAAAAAAATAAAAAATAAAATATGGTCATAAACGTCATACCAGATGTAATTTAGTAAATACACTCCTCGCCACAGCTGCCACCTGGACATCCATGTGGAGCTGTGGATCGAGGAGTACCCCCCAGACTGAGAACTTGAGAAACCAAGACAGGGCACAGGTGCCTCCACTCCCTTGGGCCTCCCCACCAGCATCACCTCCATCTTGTCAGGATTCAGCTTCAGATGTCACACCCTCACCCAGACCCCCACAACTGCTGGACATCGAGTAAGCAATGAGACTGCGGGGCCTGAGTCTGATGAAAACAAGAGGTAGAGCTGGGTGTCATCAGCATATTGATGACCGCACACTCCAAATCCTCTCATGACCTCCCTCAAAGGCTGCATATATTTATTTGTATTTATTTATTTAAAAAAATTATACCCTGCCCCTCCTGCCACAGACAGCCTGGGGCAGCTAACAAAACAAATCAATAAAAAACAATAAAATATATACAAACATCACATGGCAAAAATTACAATTAAAATGAGAACAAAAACCCACCCCCAAACACCCACCCTATCCACCCTCACCCTTCTCCCTCGCCAAATGCCTGATGGAACAGCCAGGTCTTACAATTCGTACGGAAAACTGGGAGGTCTGGGGCCAGACGGGTCCCCACTGGGAAGGAGTTCTAATCGCGCGGCGCAACCACTGAGAACGCCCTGTCCTGCATGGCCCCCAGGGAAACCTGAAGGACCTCCAACATGGTGCCCCCAGATGACCGCAGAGACCGGTCCAGAACCCAGGGAGTGAGGCGGTCTCGCAGATAGGCAGGGCCCAGACTGTGTAAGACTTTATAGGTCAAAATTAAAACTTTGAATTGGGCCCGGAAGACTATTGGCAGCCAGTGCAGAGATCGGAGCACTGGTGAAATGTGCTCTCGGCGGCCCAGCCCCACCAGGAGCCGAAGCCACCGCACCAGATGTAACTGGCGGAAGGCACTCCTCGCCACAGCCTCCACCTGGAGATCCAGGCAGAGCTGCGCATCGAGAAGCACCCCCAGGTTCCGAACCTGGGAAGTCAGTGGAGCACAAACCCCCTCAATAGAGGGGGCCGTCATCTCCATCGACTTACCCACTAACATCATCTTTGTCTTGTCAGGATTCAGTCGCAGTTGATTAGCCCTCATCCAGTCCCCCATAGCTGTCAGACACCGGGTAAGCACCGAGACAGCCGGACCTGGGTCGGTTGAAAATGAGAGGTACAGTTGGGTGTCATCCGCATACTGATGACACCTCACCCCGTACCCCCTGATCACCTCGCCAAGCGACTGCATATACACGTTGAACAGGAGAGGGGACAGGACAGAACCCTGCGGGACCCCCACATGAGAGGTCATGGTGAGATGAAAAATGATCACCGAGCACCACCTGCTGAGTTCTCCCGGTCAGGAATGTGTGGAACCATTCAAGAACAATCCCGCCTACCCCTGCACTATCCTGCAGGTGCATCACCAACATCACCAACCCTCTGATCTCGAAGCCTGCCCGCTCAATGACCTCGGCAATGGTATCAAATGCAGCCGACAGATCTAATAGGACCAAAAGGGTCCTATACACATTGAACAGGAGAGGGGACAGAATGGAGCCCTGCGGGAACCCACACATGAGATCCCTGGGAGAAGATGTACTATCACAAACCACATGGTAAGTTCTTCTGGCCAGGAATGAGCAGAAATATTCAAGAACAATCTGCCCACCCTGGCACAATCCTGCAGACAAGTCACCAACATCTCGTGGTCAATGGTATCGAAAGCAGCTGATAAATCTAACAGGACCCAAAGGGTTGACTGTCCCCGATCAAGTGTGGTGCAGGTCATTGACCAAGGCTAAAAGCACAATCTCAGTGCCATATCCCAGACAAAAGTCAGACTGTGAGGGATCCAGAAAACCAACCTGGTCAAGATGGTCCTGGAGTTGCTGGGCCGCCACCTGCTCAATAAAACCTTCCCTAAAAAGCGACTGTTAGAGACCGATTGGTAGCTGACAAGGGCGTCTGTGTCAAGTGATGGTTTTTTAAGCAAGGGTCACACCACAGCCTCCTTAAGAGACCCTGCCCTCCTCAAGGGAGGCATTTACCACCCATGCCAGCACCAGCCCCAACATCTCCCTGGCAGCCTTAACCAGCCAAGATGGGCCAGGATCTAATTCACACATCGTGGCCCTAACAGCCCCCAGGATGTTCCCAGCATCGGCAGGGTTCATCGACTGAAATTGATCCCATAAAACAGGACAAGTCAGGGCATTCGTAGCCTCTGTTTCCCCAACTGTATTAACTGTAGCAGCGAAGTCATGGTGAATGCGGGCAATTTTATCCATGAAAAAAGCAATAAACCTATAACAGTGGGCCTAGGAAACCTCCACTTCCAGGTGGAGGGAGGTTGGATTGACCAGCCCCTTCATCACACGGAAGAGCTTCGCCGGGTGGGATTTCACAGACATTATGATAGTAGCAAATAACTTTTTCTTTGCCACCGGTACAGCCACCGCATAGACTTTCAAACTAGCTCTATGCTGCAATCTCGCATCTTCAGCATGAATACAACACCACCATCATTCTAACCACCTCCCTTCTTGTTTTAACTGACGCAGGTCCTCCGTAAACCATGGGGACCTGTGACTCTGATGTTCGGAAAGCGGATGTGTGGGAACTGCCCGGTCAATGGCCTCAGATAGCCAGTTGTTCCAAAATGCAACGAGGTCATTGAGCGGGCAGGCTTCGAGATCAGAGGGTATTTCTCCCAGAGCATTCTGGAACCAGTCTGGTTCTATAAGTCTCTTAGGGTGAACTAGCCTAACCGGTTCCACACCTTTCCTGGGGCAGACGTGCACCAGGAGCTGGGTCCGAAGGAGATAATGATCCAGCCATGATAAAGGCACTTTCATCACACACCCCACTAATGGATCCCATGCTTCTAGACCAGTGTAGCAAACCAAATCCAGAGTGTGACCACTATCATGTGTTGAGCCATTTACTAACTGAGACAAGCCCATGGGGGCCATGAACTTATGCTCCGCTCCAGAAAGGCTGGGTGGATGTTGAAGACACTCAGGACCAAGGTCCTCAGGGACCTCAAGACCACCTCTGACACCAGCTCAGCTAGGACATGTAGGGAAGCAGCTGGACAGGTAGGTGTACGGTATACCAGCAGCATCCCCAAACTGCCTCCGACCAAATCAAAGACCAGATGGAGGCACTCTAAGCCTAGTGGATTAGTTAGTTATAAAGTTTAAAGTTACATAACCGTCAGCCATTGTAAAAGAAACATATGCAAACAGACAACACATAAAACAACCAGAGGATAACAAGTCCCACCGTAAACGTATTAACAATTGGGTAAAATCCCATAAAGCTGCTGGTCTTGATTATTCGGTGTACATCTTACTGTAAAACAAACAAAGTACAGCGTATGCCATAAACGTTCAGCATTGCCATCTTAGACTTTAGAACCAGCAAAAGAAACCTGGCAACACCAACTGTTATTTTTGGGTCCTGGTCCCTTAAGAGAAACACAACCATCTTCTGAGGGAGGCAAGAACTTCCTGACACAATGAGGGAATCAATATACAATAGTCTCCAATTTGAGTAAGCTGGGCAATCCAATAATATATGTGCAACCATCTCGGGTGCCGCCAAATTGGCTTTAAGACTACAGTGTTGGCAGACCCTTTCATTGTGTGGAATTCCTTTCAGTCTGCCTTCAGTAAATGCCAATGGAAAAACATTCAATCTAGTCAAGATAAATGCTACTCTACTGTGCCATATTTGGTGGTTCGACAAGTAAGAGGCCCCTTCTGAAGGGGTCAAAAGATCACTATATATCTGTGAGACTTTTTGGCGGGTTCCTGGCTCTAATTTCTGCCCAAGCCCTAAGAAAAGGAAAAGAGAGAATATAAGGTATGGAGAATCCTAAAGAATGAAGAATCTCGTCAACATTACTTGGCCACTGGCCAGAGGCTGAATGCACAGCCACTCATGATAGAGAGTCTGTCTGTAACAAATTCAGACGTAGCCAAAATTTCAAAACGGCTAATTTAGCCAGTACAGCTACAGGGCTGATTCCTGCCTCTGCTCTGAGAAGAATCGTTGGTGTGCCTTTAGGTGCATGTAGGATAGATCGCAACATTCTATTCTGTTCTACCTCGAGGTCGTCAATCATTTCTATGCGCCAAATTGGAGCGCCATATAATAGTTGGGGCACCAATTTGGCTTTAAGTAGTTTCAAAGCTGGCTTAAATAGTCC
>QEPC01009472.1:18806280-18845426 GCA_003113815.1 Sphenodon punctatus | reverse complement strand
ATTTATTTATTTATTTATTTATTTTTACAATTTATATGTCGCCCCCTACTGCCTCAGGCATCTTGGGGTGGCTCACAATATATTAAAACATTTAAAACATTAAAATATTAAAGTAAACCATATTAATTTCAATTAAAACAATATAAAACCCCATCCCCCCCCACTCTACCCTAACCCATCCCACCCACCCCACCTCCCTCGGGAAAGGCCTGGCGGAACAGCCAAGTCTTACATTGCCTGCAGAAAGAGGGGAGGCCGGCAGCCAAGCGGATCTCCGACGGGAGGGAGTTCCTCAGCCGCGGCGCAGCCACGGAGAATGCCCTCGTCATAGTAGACACCCGGGAACCCCAGGGAACCCCAAGGAGGACGCCCCCAGCCAACTGCAGGGGCCACTCCAGGACCCGGAGGGCGAGGCAGTCCTGCAGATAGGCGGGGCCCAAGCCGTTTAGGGCTTTAAAGGTCATCACCAACACCTTGAATTGAGCCCAGAAACCTACTAGCAGCCAGTGCAGAGAGCAAAGCACCGGTGTTATATGCTTGCGTTGGCCCGTCCTCGTTAAGAGATAGGCCGCTACATTCTGCACCGGCTGCAGTTTCCGAACCAATACCAAGGGTAGCCCCACGTAGAGAGCGTTGCAGTAATCCAGTCTCGAGGTAATAAAAGCATGGATGACCATGGCCAGATCCGAGTCTGAGACACGGCCAAAGCTGACGCCCCAGATGTAACTGATGAAATGCTCCTTTCGCCACAGCCAACACCTGAGCATCCAGGTGGATCTGTGGGTCCAGGAGCACCCCACACTCCGGACCTGAGAAACCAGGTGGGGGGGACCCCATCAATGATGGGGGCCACCACCACCCCGGCCTTCCCCACAACCATCACCTCCATCTTGTCAGGATTTAGCCTCAGGCGGCTCACCCTCATCCAATCCCGTACAGCGGACAAACACCGGGTAAGCACTGAGACTGCAGGGCCTGAGTCAGAGGAAAATGAGAGATATCGCTGGGTATCATCAGCATATTGATGACATCTCACTCCATACTCCCTAACAATCTCTCCCAAAGGCTGCATGTACACGTTGAACAAGAGAGAGGATAAGATGGAACCCTGCGGTACTCCACACATGAGGCCCCGGGGGGAAGATAAAAACTCCTCCAGCATCACACGCTGGGTTCTCCCAGTCAGGAATGAGCGGAACCATCCAAGAACTGTCCCGGCAATCTCTGCCAAACTAAAAATTAGGGGCGCCAAAATGATGAGAGGGGTTGGTGAGTACGTCCTTCATATTATTTAAAAATACGAACTAAAAATTAGGGGCACCAAAATGCAACCCTGTCTGACCCCTCTTGAGACCTCAGTGGGTTGGGTAAGATTGCCCTGCTTGTTCATTCTAACTTGAAGCGATGTGCGTACATGCACAGCCTTAATTAGAAGCAACAGCCTAAGATCTGTCTGGTACTGCATTCGCTTCTGCCATAGTCTCTCTCTACTCACTGAATCAAAGGCTGTCTTTAGGCCAACAAAACAGATATAAAGCCTAGATTTAGCCTTTGACTGTGCATACTTAACTATCAGTTGATCTAAAACAAAGATATGATCTAGAGCTGAAACTCCTTTTTTAAAGCCTGCCAGCTCCCTCCCTATAAGGTTTCTTGAGTCGACCCAAGTCTGTAATCTGGCCAGCAAATATTTAGCGTATAGCTTACCGACTATGCTCAACAAGCCAATTGGTCGATTAATTGGCCGGCTCTTTGGGGTCCCCTTTTTTGAAAATGGGTACCACCACACTTTGGGACCTGGTGGATTCTGCACTGGATATCACAGAATGGACCACTATTCCTTAAAAATAATGGCTCCCATCTCTCCAGCCGTGGCTGATGCTGCACAGAGTACCCAGCTGGAACAAGGTCATCCAGAATAGGCCCCGACTCAGTCTCCATAAGACAAACGAGGTTGGCCACCTGGTCCAGGATCAACTCCCAGACCGCTGATGATTTATTTACCACTGACCTTGTGCTCAACAGCAACAGAACAGGGCGGCGGGGTGGAGGGAGGGGACTCTCCGTCTCAATCACCACACCTTCTGCTGGGGGGAAAGAGAGCAGAACAGGGACTAAGCACCTGCCGCCCCTCAATGATTGATCTGGCCTCCCCTACGGACTATATCTCCCCTGATCTGTCACAACCTCTATTGCGAACCCCCATGGCCCCTCCCCCCCAGACCCTCCTCCTCCAGGCTGCCCCACCAGGCTGGTGAGAGAGACCCCCTCACCCCACCCCTGCATCCCCCCTCTCATTGGGGGATACATTACCTACCCCCTGGGGGCATCCCCCCCCTCTCTCTGAGGGGAAGCCCCCTCACCTCCCTAACCCAGTCCCTTCTTGTATCCTGCTCTCACTGGGGACCAAGATACCCACCACAATCTCCCCCACCCCCCTGAAATCCACCAAACTGTAACCTGTGTCCCCACTGACAAAATCCCCCCATGTCCCTTTGGCATGGCCCTTAGACGCACGGCCTGCAGCGCTGACAGGCAGCAGGCTCCTCCCTCCCCCCCCTCCCCGTTCCCAGAAGTCACTCTGGGGAGACCTGGCTTCACTCCTCTCCTCCCACAGGGAAAGATGGGGCCCACAGCCTGATGGCTGTCCTGGGGGAGGGAGGTGAGCTCTCAGGGGGGCTCCCAGCCTAGCCCTGCAGCGTCCCAGCACCAGCAGTAGGTAGCCGGGCGGCAGCAGCAACAACAGCAGCGGTGTCTGGTCTGCGGCGTTGCTGGGCAGCAAACCACTTTTCTCCACCCTTATTCCCGGAAGTCACTCCGGGGAGCCATGGCCCTGACACTCTCCTCCCACAGGGGAGGAGGGGGAGATGTTACCTGGGACCCAGAGCCTAATGGCAGTCCTGGGGAGGGGGGCAGGAGAGCCCTCAGAGTGGCTCCCAGCCCAGCCCAGTCCAGCCCTGCAGTGTCCCAGCATCGGCAGCAGCAGGTAGGCAGACAGCGGCAGCCGCGGCGGTGTCTGGCATGCACCGCTGCTACACTATGGCACACAGGGAAACCATGGTGATTCCACCAGAGGACAAGCGGTGCATGCATGGACATATTGAGCAGTTTGTTGTAAAATTTCTTCACTAAAGGCAGGGCTTTCAGAAGTACCCAAGTGAGCCACCTTCCAACATTCTGAGGGGCCAAAGAGAAACAAGCCTGGCCCCCTGCCCCTCAGCCAGTGACGGAGGTGATGGTGTTGGGGAGGGCGTGGGAGGTGTCGGCCCCACTGATTGGGGGGGTTCGCCCTCTGATAGCTCAGCAGGTTCGGAGTCTGGGGGTGGTGTTGGGCTCAGATCTCTGACTGGATCGACAGGTGGAGGTGGTGGCGAAGGCCGCCTTTCACCAGTTGTATCTAGTGCAGAGGCTGCATCCATATGCCTCCAAGCCGGACCTGGTCTCCCTCATCCATGCCTTCGTCACCTCGAGGCTGGACTACTGTAATGCACTCTACATGGGGCTGCCCCTGTCCCTGGTCTAGAGGCTGCAGCTAGTGCAGAATGCGGCGGCCCAGCTCCTGACGGGGTCGGGTCGTCGGGAGCATATAACACCTGTACTTCGCACTCTGCACTGGCTTCTAATAGCGTGCCGAGCCAGGTTCAAGGTATTGGTGTTGATCTATAAGGCCCTTCATGATCTGGGCCTCTCGTACCTCAGGCACCGCCTCACCCTCCGTGTCTCAGAGCAACTGCCGGGGGTGCCTTCTTGGAGGTCCCCCGTGTTAAGCGGGGGGTCACAATGGAGAGAGCATTTTTGGTGGCCAGGCCGCGTCTTTGGAATTCCCTCCCGGAGGAAGCTCGCCTGGCCCCGAGCCTTTTGACATTCTGGCGGGCTTGTAAAACCTGGCTGTTCACCCAGGCCTTTGGGGAGGAGGGTGGGTTAGGGTTTTAGCTCTTCCCTACCTTGAATGGAGTGGCAGCCATCCAGTGTGTGGCAGGGTGTCATCAACTTGCAGAAGTAATCGCCCCAGGGAAACAGCATCCCAGGGTGACCTACAATTTAATAAAAACATTTCATTAAAACATTTTTAAAACAACACAATAATTTAAACTAAAACAGGGTTGGAAAACAAAATTAATAAAAATAAAAATAAAAGGTAGTTTGTGTTTTTTTTTGTCATTGTGGGCACCCCAAGATACAACATGGTAGGAATGTACGAACACTGAGGGGTTCGGTGTTCGGCCCGTTCGGGGTTCGGCCGAACCCGAAACCATTCAGTTCTGCCAGTTTGGCCCGAACGGGTTCGGGTGGGGGGGGCGGTTTTCCCTCCCCCCTCCAGTCTGCGCGGGTGGAAGGGGCAACCGGGAATACCTCCCCTCCCACCTTGCCCAGCCTCGTAATTATTTTTTTTAACCCTCCCACCCCAGGGATTGCCCTACCTGGTTGTGCTGGGGCTCCGGCCCCGGCGGCAGCGCGTCCAGCAGTGGGTCCGGAGGCGGCAGAGCGCTTCAGGCTGCTACTAGACCTTCTGGGTCAAACCGGAAGGCCTAGTAGCGGCCTGAAGCGCTCCGGAGTACCGCTGCCACCGGACCCGCCACTGCTGATGCCCCCGGACCTGGGGCCGGAGCCCTTGCACCACCAGGTAGGTCGGGCTCTGGGTCCGGAAGCGTCGGCGATAGTGCTGGTGGCGGCACTCCGGAGTGCTTCAGGCCACTACTAGGCGTTCCGGTTTGACCCAGAAGGCCTGGTAGTGGCCTGAAGGCTCCGGAGTGCTGCTGCTGGGGGACCCGCTGCCGGAGCCCCGGCACTACCATGTAGGGTAATCCCTGGGGTGGGGTTTTAAAAAATAATTACGAGGGTGGGGGGAGGTGCTCCCCGGTGCCCCTTCCACCCGCGCAGCCTAGAGGGGGGGGAGGGAAAACCGGGTTCTTCCCTGCCCTCCGCCCCCGCCCGAACCGGTTCAAAACCCTAACTTTGTTCGGCCGTGTTGGGTGGGGGGGTGGTTCGGATTTGGGGTGTTTTAACACTCTGAATTCAGGCTGAACCCCGAACTTCTGAACCACGTGTTCCTGCAAGCATTGCCAGCTTGCAGGAACACACAGGGTTAGGAAGGAATATGTAGTTGGAGGGGACTGGGGGTATGAGAATGGGAAGAGGGAGAGGTCTATTTTTGTACCAAAGAATGTGGCTGAAAAGTAGCAGAAGGCACCCTGAACATAGCTCACACACAGAAGCATGGGGAGCCAAGCCTCCGAAACACTGGATGTGCACAGAGCAACAACCAGCTAGCCACAGGTGCAGAGCTCTGTGTGCCCTCGACTTCTATACACTCCCTCTGCCCTCCCACAAGCTCCCCTGATTGGTACAAGCAAGTTAAAAGCAAAGACCAATCTCTTATGTCTATTGCAGGGGCATGTGATCTGTCTGTGCTGCCAATTGGCCAGCGGAGACGTCAGTCTTAGGCAGCCATTTTGGGCTCTCCCTCCCTCCCCCTTGTACCTGTTGTTTGCAGCCTGAGCCATGTGCCAGGCTGCCCAGAAACACAAACAAAAAACATAAAACACAAAAGAATATCCATTTTTATGTTTTATGTCTTTAATAAACAAAAATTGGCATTTTCATTTTTGTTATAAAAATATAAACAAATTGCACACCCCTACTTGTCTGCCTCAGCTGGCCACTTGCTCTGTGTGTCCTTCCCCATTTGTATGCATGCTCTGACCCTGCTTTGGTAGCAGGCTTGAGAGTAAATATAAAAGTGGGAGAAGAAAAAGCCAAAGCACATTTCGGCTCAAATCCCTGAGGAAACAGATGTGATTGCCTTACAGAAATGGCTCCAATAAGGCTAGAAAGGAATATTGCTTTTATAGCTTTTGGGATATAAAACATTTAGAAAATGTGATTGACTGGCAGGGTCTAATTTATCATTTATCCCATTTCACCCCCCACCCCCCTCTTTGCAACACGCACACACACAAACTTTTTTGCTTCACTCTCTTACCAGTAGACGGTTGTTCCTTGTGTCTGCACGATGCAGAATGCCAGAGGCCGTGTCTCCATTTTGTAAGACAGGAGAGAGACCATTTTCCATTGGTACGGCAGCATGGCCTAACGTGGTGGGGCCCCATCTGTGGTCCGCAACATGTGGACCATCGTAAAGTGTCCTCCTGTGGTCCGTGTATATCCAACCTGTTGCCAGTGTCTTTGTGTCCCAACCCCTCCGCTATGGGCTGCCTTCAGTAAGCACACATGATGCCATGATCTTCCCCACTGGATGCAGAGTGGTCCATGATAAATGTGGAATCCTCCCAGTGGTCCATGGGTTTGAAACTGTTGGAAGCATTGGCCTGATGGATAAAGCACCACATTGGTGCTCCGCACATCTGGGCTCTACTCTTGGCTCTGCTACTGACCTGTTGAATGACTTTGAGCAAGTTATTCATTCACCTCCCTTTGCCTGTGGAGATAAATGACAGGAGCCGTCTTTTGTAAAATGCTTTGACGTCTCTGGATGGAAAGAGCTACCTAAGAGGCAGTTTATATTTATTGTGTTTTTAGCTTGTCCCATGCTGCAGGCCTTTCTTGCATTAAGTTCTGAAGAGCTTTCATGTCATGTCCCTTGATATTTTGCTCAAGGTGTTTCTTTTTGGTTGTAAGGATTGCTTTTGTTAAGAGACACTGTAGTGTGCCTGATAGATGTTTTCTTGAGACAGTCAAAGGGGAACGGGGGGGTGGGGGACTTCAAAAGCGGGCAGTGCCAATTAGTTGGCTTTGGGATTAGTGATGCTCTGGGGGAGGGGCAGGGAGAAGGTTGTGTTCGTTTGTTGGCTTGTTTAAATTTTAGTGGTTTCCTCCCTTTTCCTGAAATTGAGATACTTTTAAATTTATATGCTTTTTTTAAAAATCGACTATAGGAAGTTGTGACTTCTATGAAGGTCCTTTGTTCTGGTGGGAGATAAGAATTGACTTAGAGTGTTGAAATGTTTTGTTTTTTCCTGTGTTTTCATGTTTAAATTTGATTAGGGTTTTTAAAAGTATAAGACTGCTTTCCCATGAACAGCCTTTTCAGGTGAGCTCCCTTCCTACGAGCAGACTTTAGCAATGCGGGAGCATGTGCTATTCAAATGTAGCGCAGCTCCCATCTCCTGGGAAAGGAGGAAGTGCGGCTCTCCCGCCGGCAAGCTCGCGCGTCAGACAGGGTGGTGAAATCCTACCACAGACAGGAGCTGCGTTCCATTTGGATAGTGCATGCTCGCACAAGGGGGTGCTTGTGGACAATACAATGAAATCCACAGCGCAGTGCGCAGCAGCAGCAGTCAAAAAAGCAAACAGAATGTTAGGAATTATTCAGAAGGGGATAGAGAATAAAACGGAGGATGTCGTAATGCCTCTATATAAATCAGTGGTGTCACCGCACCTCGAATATTGTGTGCAGGTCTGGTCGCCCCATCTAAAAAGACATCGCTGAACTAGAAAAGATACAGAGAAGGGCAACAAAAATGATCAAGGGCATGGAAGGGCTCGTATGAGGAGAGGTTTGGTAGGTTGGGGCTCTTCAGTTTAGAGAAGAGACGACTGAGAGGAGATAGGATAGAGGTCTATAAAATCATGAGTGGGGTGGAACTAATAAACAAGGAGCAGTTATTTACCCTCTCAACTAGTACTAGAACTAGGGGACACTCCATGAAACTCATGGGTGGCAGGTTTGGTGACATCTGGTGCGGCGACTTCGGTCGCTGGTTTCGGTTCCTGACCTGGCCACGATCATCCATGCTTTTATCACCTCTTGACTAGACTACTGTAACGCGCTCTACATGGGGCTACCTATGGTGATAGCTCGGAAGCTGCAGCTGGCGCAGAATGCGGCGGCCCGGCTATTAGTGGGACTGGGCCACTGGGAGCACATTACACCAGTGCTCCGGTCTCTGCACTGGTTGCCAGTAGTCTTCCGGGCTTGATTCAAAGTGTTGGTTTTGAACTATAAAGGTTTACACGGTCTGGGCCCTGTCAACTTGTGAGATTGCCTCACTCCCTGGGTCCTAGGCTGGTCCCTGTGGTCATCCGAGGGGGTCCCCTGGGTTTTCCGGGGGGGGGGTGGAGGGCACGCAGAATAGGGCGTTCTTGGTGGCCACGCTGCGCCTTTGGAACTCTCTCCTGGTGGGGACACGTCTGGACCTGGATCTCCCAGCTTTTCAAAGGAGTTGTAAGACCTGGCTGTTCTGTCAGGCATTTGGCGAGGTAGAGGGGTGAGGGGTGGGTAGGGGGTGGGGGGTTGGTGAGGGAGCGGGTTGGTTTTTATTCTTTCTTTTTTATTGATGTTTTGTTATGTTTTATGCTATTGTGTATTTTTGATGTTGTTAGCCGCCCCGGGTTGCCTGTGGCAAGAGGGGTGGGGTATAAATTTACCAGCTGTGTTCTCAGGAGGGGCAGGGTAAAAATCTAGAAAATAAATAAATAATAAATAAATAAATTTTAAAAATAAAATTTAAAAAAAGTTTAAAAGGAAATATTTTTTCACTCAGCGTATAATTGGATTGTGGAATCTTCTGCCAGAGGCTGTGGTAAGGGCCAGTACTAGAGCTGAGTTTAAAAGAGGTTTGGACAAGTTTCTGGAAGATAGGTCCATTAGAAACTATTAGCCAGACAGGATCAGGGAACATGACGGGAGCTGGGGGAAAACAACAGGGAATGGATCCCCCATTGTGACCTGTTGGGTGCTTCTCCCAAGCCACCGTGATTGGCCACTGTCGGAGACAGGATGCTGGGCTAGATGGACCATTGGTCTGACCCAGTATGGTGCTTCTTATGTTCTTATGATGCCAAAGGCTGCACAAGCAGTGTTGTGAGAAAGCATCCATAATCTCACATATGCATGGATACAGCCTTCCTTCTCTCTATTACACACACATGTGCGCGCGCACGCACACGCACGCACGCACGCACGCACGCACGCACGCACACACTTAGAGTCTAGTCTCGTCTGGTTCAGGGTGTTCCAAGTCCAGCACTAGCTCCACGGGGACTGACAAGGAGAGTCTCAGCGTTGAAGGACCTGGGAAACAGGAGTGCAGGAGAGTCAAGAAGCTGGGACATAGAAGAGCTGGAAAGCTGGGACACAGGAGAACTGAGGCACAGGAAAGCTGGACAATTCTCTTTCCACAGGCTGGACTTTGGTTTTGTTGTGGAGACACTTCCTGTTTCCTATTGGCACTTTATATAGACCAGGACAACCAATGGGGAGACAGTTGAGGCCAAGCCAATCAGGGAGAGAGTAGGTAAATATGAGGCTCTAGCTCTAGGAAAGTGACAGCTGGCCAGTTCTCCTGGTGGTTGAGTGGACAAAGAGCCTGCCTTAGCCCATGGGTTCAAGCTCTGTTCCTGACACACACAAATTACTTCCTATAACCCATACATGGCTTTTCTCAGTTAGAGTTGAAATGACATATTCGCAAAACAAAATCTCAGTTTCAGATACCGTCTTGGTTAAATTTGGAACTTCTCAGTACTTGACAGTGTCTCGACCAGCATTTCATTTCTTGATTGACTGACTTTCCGCATACTGGGATCCCGTTCGTTTACTGCTTTGTCATCCATTTCAAATCCCAAGAGGGAATACTGACACACTACTGCATAAATAAATAAATAAATAAATAAATAAATAAAATACATTTCTTGCACTCTATTTTCTCTTGTACTTCCTTGTCACTCATTGGCTGGTATGCAGACTCCTTTACTAATCTGCAATCCAGTTGCAAATTGGCCAAAGCAAAGGGAACAACATAGAATAACAATTCTGATTGGAGGCACTGGAGTGGAGGTTAAGGGGCACTGGGAGGAGGTTAAGGGGTCAGCTATTTGCACAATAATTGGCTCAGAAACATGGAAACAGCAAACCCAGAATTAAAATGATACCCTCAGCATTGTGGTAAGTGGTCAGTGAATGGTACATGGTAAAAAATAAGTGCAAAGTTGGTAAATCATGGAATTGCGAGAATTGAGAAATCTCATTGGTATCGGGAAATCAATTGTAGTTTGGTTCCTGATATGGTGAAATTATTTGCAGGTAAAAAGTTTGCTGCTCACATCAGCCCTAGTCTATATTAATTTTAGCAATGGGAACGTATACCACATTTAGTGAAATGGGAGTTGATCTGAACTGAATAACCATGGTGAAGACTGTAGCCGATGAATTTGCACGATTGGAATTGGTTCCACAGAAGCAGATACAAAACTCTATTTGTTATGTTTAGAGAACTGATTATCCATTTCATGTTTACCATTTCAGTTATTCTAGTCACGTCAGTGTTTTATTTTTTTCTTGTCAGTGTTTTGGTCACTTTGGTATTCTGTATCCAGTACTTTGTTCGGCCACCACTTAGTACTATTGCTCACCACGCTGTTGTGCAGCCGTGTTATTGAGTGAGTCTGATAAGCACAATTGCACTGTTGCACAATTTAAAAAAAATATATTTTAAAACGTATACCGCGCTCCCTCCAGCCCTAAGGCAGCTTGGAGCGGCTCACAATATTTTAAAACCAGACATTAAAACCAATATAAAAACAATTAATAATTAATCACTAAAACAATAAAGGAGGTAAAATCCACTGGCAAAACCCCACCCCCTTTCCTCCTCTCCCCCAAAGGCCCAGATGAAAAGCCCGGTCTTACAGGCCTAAAGAAAGGCCAATAATCTGGGGGCCAGGCGAGCTTCCTCTGGGAGGGAGTTCCACAGCCGGTCCCCTGGTTCACCCAGGGGATCGCCAAGAAGGCGCCTCCAGCAGATCGCAGAGGTTGCCCCACGGCCCGGGGCGTGAGGCGGTCTCTCAGATAGGAGGGGCCCAGACCATGTAGGGCTTTAAAGGTCAAAACCAGCACCTTGAATTGGGCCCGGAACGCTATAGGCAGCCAGTGCAGAACCCGGAGCACTGGTGTAATGTGCTCCCTACGGCCCGTCCCCATCAAGAAACGGGCCGCTACATTCTACACCAGCTGCAGCTTCCAATTCATCATCAAGGGCAGCCCCACGTAGAGCATGTTATTTATTTATTTATTTATTTATTTAATTTTTAAAATTTGCTACCCCGCTCCTACTGCCAGAGGCAGCTCGGGGCGTCTTACAATTAGCAAAACCTTAAAACAACATTAAAACAACAATTTAAAACAACTCAAAGGAGGACAAAAGGAGGTGTTGCAGTAATCTAGCCTTGAGGCGATGAATGCATGGATGAAGGTGGTCAGGTGAGAGCTTGAGACATATGGCCGGAGCTTACGCACAAGGTCCAATTGGTGAAAGGCTCCCTTTGCCACCACCTCCACCTGATGATCCAAGCAGAGGGCAGGGTCCAGGACCCCCAAGCTCCGTACCTGTGGGGCCAATGGGGGTGTGTGTGAACCCCCTCCATGAGGGGGGGGGCATCACCTCTGCCGCCCGACCCACCAACATCACCTCTGTCTTGTCGAGATTCAGCTTCAGTCTTCTCTGCCTCATCCAATCGCTTACTGGTAGCAAACATTGGGAAAGCGCCAAGACTGCAGGGCCTGGGTTCATTGAGAAAGAGAGGTACAGCTGGGTGTCATCAGCATACTGGCGGCAATGCACACCAAACCGTCTCACGACCTCCCCCAGGGGTTGCACGTAGAAGTTAAATAACAATGGAGACAGAATGGAGCCTTGTGGTACACCACCCGCAAGATCCCAGGGGCCAGATGTTTCTTCCCCCAGCACCACCTGCCGGGTCCTCTCCGAGAGGAATGAATGGAGCCATCCTAAGACAGTCCCGTCCACTCCCCCCAGGGTACACAGCCATCTCAACAGCAACCCATAATCTGTATCAAACGGTGCCAAGAGATGTAATAGAACCAAAAGTGTAGAATGTCCTAAATCCATCTCTTGGCGAAGATCATCTACCAAGGCCACCAACGCAGTCTTAGTGCCATATCCTGGATGAAAAGCTGATTAAAAAGGGTCCAGGAAACCGATGCTATCCAGATATCCCTGGATCTGCTGGGCCACCACCCATTCAATAACCTTTCCTAAAAAGGGAAGGTTAGAGACAGACTGGTAGCTAGCGAGCGATCCAATGTCCAATTATGTTTTTTTGAGCAGGGGCCACACCACCGTCTCCTTGTGGCAGTCCAGCACCCTGCCCTCCCAAAGAGAGGCATTGATCGCCCCCGCCAGCACCGTCCCTAAAATCTCCCTGGAGACTTTCTCCAGTCAGGACGGACATGGATCTAATTCACAAAAAGTGGCACTAACAGACCCCAGAGCCCCCTCAGCATTGGCCGGTGTCACTTCCTGAAACTGATCCCACAAAAATGGACCAGACGGGGCATTCATTACCCTCGGCTCCTCTTCCTCTGCATCAATCCCAGCCCCGAAATCATGCTGAATTTGAGCAATCTTATCTGCGAAGTAGTTCACAAACTCCTCACAGTGGGCTTGGGAAACTTCCCCCTCCAGGTGGAAGGAGGCCAGACTGACCAGCCCCCTCACCACCTGGAAGAGCTCCGCTGGACGCAGCTTTGCAGCGGCGATGAGAGTGGCAAAGAATTCCTTCTCTGCCGCCATCACGGCCACAAAATAAGACTGCAAGTGGGCCCGATGCTGCAGCCGATTGGAATTAGCATGAGAGCGACACCAGCGGTGCTGTAACCGCCATCCTTCCCACTTCAGCCACCACAACCCCTCAGTAAACCAAGGAGCTCTTCGGTGACGAAGCGGCGGGAGCAGACGTCTCGGGGTCACCTGATCAATGACTCCCGCCAGAAAGGTGTTCCAAACCTGGACGAGATCATACACAGAGCGGTCTTCAAGGTCTAAGGATACCTCCCCCAGGGCTTCCTGGAACTGCTGAAGTTCGATCAGCCTTTGCGGGCAGACCAACCTAATACGTCCCATCTCTTTCTGGGGGCCGCCATGCGCTAGGAGCCTGGTCGGCAGGAGGTAATGATCCGTCCATGACAAAGGCATAAAACTCACTTCCCCCACTACTGGATCACCCACCCAAGGCCGGTGCAGAACACCAGGACGAGCATATCCCTCCCCCTCCCCCCATGCGTTGGTCCACCAACCATCTGGGACAGGCCCATGGTTGCCATGGCGGCCATGAACTCACGCGCCGCCCCGACAAGGACAATGCCAGCGTGGCTGTTGAGATCCCCCAGGACCACACCAATAGCTTGCTGTGAAACAGAACTTAATAACGCCAAACCAAAATACTGAAGTGACGAAATAACTGAAACAAAATACCCGAATAAAGAATCTATTCTTTCCATGACAAATAATTATTGGGATATTTGATGGGCTATCCGAAAGTGCAAGTAATATCTGTGGATACAAAAAGGTCTGTAAGTTTCTGCTTTAGAATGAAGGGTGAGGACAGGGCCCTGAACCAAATGCAAGTTCGCGATTTGCGGATTTCCTGCAGACTCTCCCTCCCCCCAAGAAATCTCCTGTCCGGTTTCTCACAGAGCAGAATTTCTAGCCTACACAGGGGAGACACAGGGCAGGAGATTCTATGGGGGTGGGGGATGAATAAACTCTTGGGGCGCTCCCTCCTACCGGGCCAGGCTGCGTTTGGTGGGTGGGCTTCCAGGGCTTGCATCCCCCCCACCCCCACCTGGCAAATTAACACACCTGGCAGTAGTGGCAGCAGCAGCAGCTTCGTTCACCACTCTTCAGTTGGTCCTTCTGGCCACTTCCTGGTCCCTCCCAATGGGGCCTTCCAGAGTGGCACAGCCAGGTGACGTGGTGTGTTGATCTGTGTTGATTTGTCAGGCTGGGGAGGGTCAGGGGGAGGCAAGCCCTGGCAGCCCCCCCAACCCAATGCAGCCTGCCCCGGGGGGGGGGGGAGGCCCTACACTGCATCCGCGAGGCTGGGGAGGTTGGGAGGGAGGCAAGCCCTGGCAGCCCACCCCCCCGGGTGTGGAATCATCCCTCTCCTGGCTCCACACTCTAGGGCAAGGTGCTAGCATGATGAGAAGCTGCCTACTATTATTTATTATTATTATTATTATGATGTTATTATAATAAACATTTATATAGTGCCAGAGATGTACCTGGTGCTTTACAAAAAAATAAGATAGACACGGTCCCTGCCCAAGAGCTTACAATCTAAAGACAGAGGGAGGAGAGAAAGGGAAGGGGGAACAGAGGAAGAGACAAGGGATGCGACATTCATGAAGATGCGAGAACTCAGGTACACGCTCTTGGCTTGGTTACAGATGAGTGTCTTATATTGGGACTGAATGCAGGCCAAGTGGCTCCTGTTTCTGCCCCAAAGATGAAGAACTTGTTCCAGAGCAGCTGCAGTCCAGACTCGTGGCTTGTTCTGGATCTCAGAAACATGAGGTGTGGAGATGACTGGTTCGAAACTGTGACCAGCGCTATTTTGTTGTATGATGGCTGCCATTTTGTCTAGCGCAGTACAGTAGCCTCCACTTTGTTCATGCATGGTATCACAGTAAAAATGGCAGCAGAATTTTCAGTTGATCTAGCAAAATAGTTGAAGCTACCAGATTCCACTGGAAACTGAATCCACTCAAAGACAGAGTTTCAGCACCAGTTCATAGCTTGGAGGTGGTTTGGCACCACCCCTCCCCCTGGAAGGAAGGACACGGAAGCAGGTGGTGGCCTCCTTGTTGCAGCTTGTAGTGGGCCCGGGCCACGGTTGCCCGGGCAATGCAGTTTTTAGCTTAAGGGAAGTCTTGTGAGAGGCGGGGCTTCCCCGGGCTCCATCTTAGATGGCTCACTCCCCTGTGCATTCAGCTGAGGCAGAGGAACCAGCAGGGCGCACAACCCACCCACTCGCCCCTTATCGCAGCACTCCGAGGTAGTACTGGTTGCCATTTTGGGGGCAGAAAGGAATTTCCCTGAGAAATATTTAATTGGCCTTAAGTGGATGGGTGTTTCCCCTTTCCTGGAGTGTGTGCAAAATTGGCTGAAAGGAGGCAAGGCGTTTGGCCTGGTGAACCTAGTGTGGCTTACAATTGTTGCAGTCTAGGTGGCTTGCAGAGGTAGGGGACATTAAATGTTGAGGGCTCTGAATCTAGACCGAGTAGGAACATCTCCTTGAGAGACGGGAAGGAATATACATAGTGGCTCAGCGTGGCCCAGTGTATTTGCCATCCCAGGGGGAAATAAGGTGAGCGGCTGAGTTTGCTGAGGGACAAGATCCTATCAGTGGGTGACGGTGTCCTCTCTCTGGTTCCCAACCTCAGGAATTGGGGCGCGGTATAGGCACGAACCCCCCACCCCTGCCAGGGGAAACCCTGGGGCCAGGGTAGGGAGTCATTTACTATTGGGAAGTTAGTAGCCAGGAGGCACCTACTCGGGTTTAAGTTAGTAGCCTCCTGAGCAGTTGAATAATAGGCAGGAGGCACCTACCTGGACTTAACTTGGGAACCTCCTGCCAGGATTACTAGATGATTTGTTAATGAAGTTGGTCCCAAGTTATGCAAAGGGGGAAGTGGTGCAGACAAGCTCTTCCCCCTTTAAACATTGTTAGATATGTTCATAAAGAGTGCGGTGGCTTAATCCTTGTGTTCTTCCAGGGTGTGGCAACAGTTCCCACCCAGTCTGGTACGAGCCGTTAGTGCAGAAATTGCCTTACTTGAGCACAAACTCTGTCTCTGCGTGCGAGTAGGATTTATCATTATTCTCTTAAGCAGTAGAACTCCTATGGCTATTTATAATTAATGCTCCGAAACCTGCCAATCCATTTAATGACACCGGCAGGTCACGACCTCCCTTATAGCTCTCCATTCATCATCATTAGAACAGCTCTGGGTTTTTACATTCTTTTAAAATGTTAATTCACCTTTATAATGCTCCTTTCAGCTACGGCTGTAAAGGGAGACGCCGTAGCGGCGGTGGAAAGTCTAACACGTGCACAGGTGCAAAGCTCAGGGGTGAGATTGCTCTTGATAGAGTCTCTTGGAGTTCCCCAGCCTGAATAAATTATCCTGTGGTCTGACAGGGAAGCAAGAGGAGATGCTAGCTCTTCATTGCCCTCTATTGGTGGATAGGTGAAGTGTTGATTGGACTAGTAGTCATCTCTGTAATTCCACTCACTCTACTGGGAAGGGGAAGACGTGTTTGTTAGTGACTCATGAGACAGAAAGTCCCTGCTAGAAAGGGTCATGTTGCCCTATACAGGCTGGTTCGGTAGTTTGGCGCCTACCCTAGTGGTCCATACGTATACCATCTCCCTATGACGTTTCTACTAGGGTGCTCAGAGAGCTGTTCTCAGTGGCTGCTCCACGATTATGGAACTCTCTCCCCTTGGAGATTCATAGAACTGTAGAGTTGGAAGGGACCAGATCTAGGCTGCTTTTAAACGAGGAGCGCTGAAGTGCCTCCTCAACGCCGTGATAAAGCAAAGCCGCCGGAAATGACGTTCTCCCCGTTGCCGGCGGCGGCTGGAGACACGGGGCTTTGGAGTGGCGCGTTCTTAAGCCAGATAACTGAAGTCTTAAGACCGCGCCGCTCCAAAGCCCCGTGTCTCCAGCTGCCACCGGCGGCAATGGGGAGAACGTCACTTCCGGCGGCTTTGCTTTAATGCGGCGTTGAGGAGGCGCTTCAGCGCTCCTCGTTTAAAAGCAGCCCTAGTCCAACCTGCTGGTCAATGCAGGAGATCCACGGCAACAGCATCCCTGACAGTTGGCTGACCAGCCCCTGTTTGAAACCCCCCAGCAAAGGTCATGTCATTGAAACAGAGTCTCTATGGCAGGGGTGGGGACCCTCAGGCCCAGGGGCCAAATGTGGCCCTCGGCAAGTTTTTATGTGGCCCATTTCCGATTCCTGGATCGGGCTCCTGGATCCAGCTCCTACTGCTGAGCACTGAATGACAAAGCTTTTTAAACCTAAGCTAAGTAAAGGGGTAGAGATGAGGGCACGCACACAAGAGTAGGGCACAGAGCCATGATATGGACCCTCCTTTTCTTGAGCCTTGAGCACCTGTAGCCCCAACTTCTGTGCAGCCCTTGGAGTTTGTACTCATTTTCAAAGTGGCCCCGAGGTGGGGAAAGGCTCCCCACCTTTGCTCTGAGGAGCAGGGAGCCTGTCAAGAGAAGGAGTGGGGTTCCTACAGCAGCCAAGCTTTGGGATTGATCTCTAATCTGCTGTTGACTGTGGTGGCACGAGGGCCTCATTTGAAGCCCATAGTGAGTGGAGTTTTTTGATATCGTGGTAGGGGTGTGAGACACTAGACAGACCCCAGTGGGGCCCACATGGAGGTCTGAGTGAATTAAGAAAATCTCATTTGTAGGGCTTAGGAAGAACCCACACTCTTAGCTGATATGCATGAGTAGTACCCCCCTGTTGGTAACAGATCCAGAAATGCCCATCCCTGGTTTTACACTGGGCCGAGAGATAGGAGGCGATGGAGAGGTAGCTAGCAGCTAGCTAGGCTGTTGTACTGTGTTGTGAGCGGTAAGAATAAAGTTGCCCATCTATTTTAAGCTAAGAAGGCTACAGCGTCTGTGTCACTCATTTTGGAAGCTCTCAGGCACCGCAACATTCCCGCTTCACCTGGCATTAACACTCCCTGCTTCCCAAGGGGCATGGCACTGTCATGTTTAGGCTGAAGTACAAACACCGTCCACTCTCAGCCTCAAACAAATGCAGGTTTCTAGGTGCCTCCTAGGTGCTTCATTATTTATCCTCCAACACTTTCTTTTACTGCATTGAAAAGACACCATTTCCCCCCTGTGCCAAGGCATCCGCCTCCCACCAAGCGGATCAATCCAGGTGCCCTGAAGGTGCTGAAGGAGGAGCTTTGTCAGAGCTGGTGCATGCAGAGGTGGATTCTATAGCCATGGGCTGAATCCATTTGTAAAGCAGCCAGTCTGGGGCACAAGCCAGTAGCGTTTGGTAGGCAGGGGCTCTTCTTAAATAAACCAGTTACTGTGCCTGTCACTACATCTCTCTCCCTGAACGGCTCCCATGCCCTCTTTCTATGTGTCCGTATGAAGAAAAGCAAACAATTTCACAATAGTTATTAACAGAGTTTAAGCCCAGCAGCAAATGCCTGATCTGATTCTGCTTTGGGAGCACCTAGTAACTGAGAAGAGTTCACATTCAGGCTCTTTTTTTGGCCTATTACAGTGTCAGGATTTGATTCAGACCCCAGACTTGCTGCCAGTGTCTGAAAGTGTCTTGTTTGGGGGTTTAGAGTTGAGGCTGTAATTGTTTCTATCTTCCTTTGAGGATGCAATGCTCTCTCTGCTAGGAGCTAGCTATGGCCCTGAATGTACAGGCTAGATTCTTCTACTTCATCTTCTTCTTACGTCGTCTTCTTCTTCTTCTTGTAGCAGCAGCAGCACCTGTTCCTGGTGCGACATACTCATGGTTTTTGAGACAGGTTGTTGCCTGGTGCGGCATACTCATGGTTTTTGAGACAGGTTCTTGCCCTGAGGGTCTTACAATCTACAATAGACAAGGGAGGAGGAACATAAAGTCAGGGATATGTATTGTACATTCCCATTTTTTCAAAATGGGGAACTGCACTGAACAAGAACAGCTTGTCCAAGGCCACAGTTAGTTCATAACTAAAATGGGATGTGAACCATGGGGTATTTTCAGACGTTACAAGACCACGCTCAACCACAGTCAATACCCTATGGTGGGGAATGGCCTCGTAACGTCTGTTGGGGAACCGGACGTTCCCCCCCAGATGTTAGTCACGGTCAATCGCGGCGGGGAATCACATTCACCACGCGACTGGCGGGACCGGCGGGGTCGGCGCCGATCGCGTGGTGAACGTGATTCCCCGCTGCGATGAAGGGGCCCATCTCGTCTGGATGACAACCACGGCCCAGAACCCCCGGCGGGATTCCGGGCCGTGGTCAATTTGGGCGCCTGCATTGGCTGCGGTGCCCGCCTGTCTCTGCAGAGGGCGGGCGGCGGGGGTGGGTGGGGCCGTGCGGCCACACGTTGCGCCGCGCTGCCCCGCCCCCTCCCTGATTCCCCACCGGGATCAGCCAGTATGTCTGTTGGACGTGACAGACTGATTCTGGCGGGGAATCAGAAGGGTGATTCTGGGACGGGGCGAATGCCGCCCCGTCTCGTCTGAAATCACCCCATGGTCTCCCAGGTTTTTCCTGGGGAAGGAGGACAGAAGCACACAAGTTGAGGGTTCCCTCCCACTGCCTAACTGGCCTGCTAGTTAGAAAGTTCTTCCTTAAGCGACTGTTCCCTTGTGACTGCAGGCAGCAAAAAGACATATCCAACACAACTGGGTTGATGAGTTGAGAACCCGTGCAATGGGTGTGACAATACTTGTCATCCTGATCCACAGCTTGGAAATCTCTGCTCTGTATTATTTGCCAATTTCTATAGCACTGTCCGTGTTCAAAGTATTTTCTGATCCTTATCTACTTCTCCCTCTCAACCATCCCATGAGATAGGTCAGAATGAGTTCCATTTTACAGATAAGGAACTGGGGCTAAAAAGTAGTGACTTGCCCATAGCCACCAAGTGAGTTCATAGCTAAGACAGGATTTAAACCCGTGTCCCCCAGGTCTAAGACCAATACATTAGCAGTTAGGCAACACTGACACTATTTTCTGCTAAAGAGTCTTGTGGTCATCAGTGATGCAACCGCAAGAGCCAGTGTCCCTCTGTTAAACTTAATGGCCTAACTCCATTGCCTGGCTCTACTGAGACTCAGCACTGAGATTTGCACTGTGGGGAGAGGAGCA
This sequence comes from Sphenodon punctatus, assembly GCA_003113815.1. Lineage (NCBI taxonomy): Eukaryota > Metazoa > Chordata > Lepidosauria > Sphenodontia > Sphenodontidae > Sphenodon > Sphenodon punctatus. The sequence goes on along the minus strand of QEPC01009472.1, from coordinate 18,825,739 downwards.
TGGGTTATTTCTTGTTTGGAGTACATGGCCGGTTGACTTCTCCATGCCCCCCACCCCCACCCCCGTCCCCAGCATTTGTGGTTCTTGGGAGCTCCCTTCACACTCAGCCCTGTTCTCTAAGTAAATACACCAGGAGCGTTTGGCTTAATGAACTGTGGCTTTTATTAAATGACTCTTATCTCGCTGAAGTGCTGCTCAATTGTCGGGATTGAAAATTAGTCTAATAGATTTGTGGGCGATGTTTTATTCACTGGTTATTTGAAAACAGAGAGAGAGAGAGAGAGACCCTTCCCCCAGTCTCACTGAATTATACAGAAGTTATTTATTTGTTTGGGCTGAAGGGGAAATGTTTGGGATTAATGGGAGACGCCTCAGCACCCGACTTAATGAGGATTTAGAGGCCTATCCCAAACTGATTGTGTCCTATTAATCACTGAGAAGCCCTTGGCTCTTTTCCCGGTGGAACAGATTTTTCATGTTGGGTAATGCCTTTCGTGCTCTCGTGTATACACCCTTCTGCCAGCAGAGGGAGACAGAGCAAATTCTGCCCCATCCTGTGGCTATTCAGTGGGGCTGGGAATCCCTTCTGCTCCCTTAAGGCTTAAAGCAATATATGTCTGAGTGACTCCTCTTGGTATTAGTGGGATCTAAGGGAGTCTATTAGTGAGTGCATAGACAGGAGCTAACTCACTCTGGCAGCAGCATGGGAAATATTTACTTCGCAGCGGTCCTATTGTGTTCTGTGTGGCTAGTCTGGAGTAAGGGAGCCCTCTGAAACAGGAGGTTACAAGATTGCAGGCCGTGTGGGGGCAGTAAGGATTTTGGCAACACCTTTCATGTTTGGTTGTTAACCCCATGGTAGCTTAATTCCAACATGTTTGCCTTCTTAAAGGCAAACTCCATTACCATTCTTACCAGGGTTGCAACCTGCTCCAGGAAAGAAACCTGGGCAAGGTTAATTTGCATGGGGCAATGTTAATAGCAGGGGACAGGTCCCCTGCATACCTCTCCCCCTTTGCAATCCTAGAGATATTGGGGGGGGGGGTGTCAACATTCTCTGCTAATTTTAGCCCAAAGTTACTCCCCTGCCAATTTGACTAAATTTGCCTGTGGAGATTTATGTAAACTTATTCTATTTTTTAAAAGAGCATGTTACTTTAATAGTAAGGCAGGGCTCAAAACATCCTTTCCAAACACCACAACGCCATAGCACTCCCTCAAACAAACACTCCACAACTCCATAAAACAGGCGATAACTGACGATTTTATTATGATTTGCTTTTGTAATTGAGGACGATTTGGGTCTTATCTGGTTCTGTTTTGTTTTAGCTATGTATTTTTCTGATTTTATTGTGTATGTTGCTACCCTTTATTTTGTTATGGCCAAAATGGCTAAACAAATAAAATGTATTATTATAAAACAGGCGCACAATAGCTCCATAACACCCCCTCAAAGCGACACCCCCACAAGACCAGTTTCTGAACGTGTATCAGGTGATATGCCAATTTGGATGCTAGACAAAGACCCTGAATTCCTGGACTGTCCAGCTAAAATGGAACAGATGACCCTCCTCCTAGATTCTACACAGATAGGAGAATCTTCTGTGGTGTTAGCAACCATATTCCACTCCACATGTTGTAATTCACTGATGGAGAGACAGCAGACATCTGCCTCCTCTCCAGACCCAGTATAGGAATGAAGGTCATTTCCACCTGGATTCCGTTTTCGATGCATCCAGTCAGCTCGATCAGTCTGAATGGAAATTCAGATGAACCATTGTTCCAATTTTCATTGCCGGAAGGATTGAAAAAACATTCCAATCGGCCATTTTGTGCGTGTGCAACACAGCAGCAGCCATTTTGAAAATGGCGTCACCGCTCTGTCCACCACCATGTTGCACCTGTGCAAAACAGCCAGTCGGAATTCTAATTAACATTTTTGCTCAAATGAAATTTTCAATGAAATTCAGAGAAGGAAGATATGTGCGGATCCTTTATGAGCTTTGATTCTGCTCTTGTTATCTCAAACAATTAGAAAACCTTGAACATTACTTGTTTGAATGCCAGTTTACGGCTGGGATAAGGGAACCAGCATTAGCCACTTTATTAACAAACAAAGAGTTTTGACCCATTCAAGCCAAGTTACAATTTTTATTGGCAAATACATAGGAGATGATTATAGTAAAAGATTCAAAGTTGGCCTATAAACTTATGCTCCCTAGGCATAAGAGAGTATAGCTCACAAAGATACTTGATATGGGGGTAAGGCTATGTTCATATTAAGGTTGAATCCAAGACTGTTTCAATGGTTTTAATTTTTGAAAAAAATTAAAGGACAATTTTGTTATAAGGAATTTATTAGCAAATTAGCTTTGAAAGTGTGTTCTGCAGTTTGTTTGTTTTAATGCGAAAACCTTGACAGGTTACAGCAAATAAAAGAATTTAATTGACCTGAATGAAATTCAGTGAAATTCCAATGAAATTTTCACCCAGCAGTTCCATTTTCACAGAACTATTCTGCAAATACAGAAGGGCTGTTTCATTTCAGCCTTCTCCCAGCATTGCCCCCAAACTTCAGAGGAAGAGGACTGGCCCTGCGGCTGAAAGACTAAGGCAAAGTGTGGGTGTGGGAAGCCTAACTTATAAGCGAGCACAATATGCAAGATTGTACAATGTCTTTACTGCTTAAATGGTGCATGAGTTAAGACAGCGGACTTTACTTGCAATGTCTACGTTTTGTGCAGCTTACGTTTATTAATTTGCGCCTTAACTAATCTGTTAAACCATAGGTTTTTCAAGTAAGGATATCCATATTTTGGCTCAGCAGCTAGAACACCCAGATAGTCAGTCAGGAGAACTGGGTTCTCTATCCATTTCTTTCACTTGCTTGTGGCTTTCAGGGCCTCAGTTATTCCATTTATAAAATGGAAAGAATGATGAGGCTTTGGAATCTCCTTTACAGAGGTGTTGGAGGTCTTTGATTGAAAAGGGCAAAGGATTATTTTGTTGTGCGGGGATCTGGTTGCATGCAGAACACTGTCAGTAACTGACTCTGTCAGGACTAGAACCCAAGACTCCAGGGTTCGTGGTCGTGGCCCAATCCCCTTCTCCACAAAATCCAGTGTCATAGGGCTGTGTGTGCCTGAGACTGCTGATACTTTCCTCTTCTGGACACAAGAAGCTCCCATCAGTGGTCACAGAATGCCAGTGTAGGATTGGCACTCTGAGACATATACAAGCTTCAGGTCAGAGGTCATCCCTAGTTCTGACCTTCGGACTGGGTTAAGTCAACCAGATGATCAGGGCTTGCTTTACTCTTGCCTCTCCACTGTTGCCGCTCCATGCTACCTTCCATGGATGGTTTACCGTGGTATTGACCCCGGCCCTGCACTTGACCATGCTCCTGGACTCGCCCTATTGAGTTTGATGTATTCCGAATGGAGGCCCAGTATGGGACCCCATCCCAGGCCCTGGTGCCAGGCCACTCTTGCCAAGGCTCTCAACAGCCTGGGACACGTGGGAAGTGTCAATCACTGTTATCATTTAACAAACAACTGTACTTGCAGAGAAGATGATCATATTTAGCAATTATATAGCACTTAACGAGCTCAAAGTGCCTCTCAGACAGTAGATAATTAAATCTCCTAACACCTCTTTCAGATGATAGCTTCTATCCGTAGCAAATGTTACATTGCCATTCAAAGTTGGGCAAATATTTTCTCCATTTTACAGGTGGGTCAGCAAGGCAGAGAGGAGGAAAATGTCTTGACCAAGGCCACGCAGTCCATCAGTGGCAAATGCCAGAATAGATCTCAGAGACTGAGTGCGCAGAAGGACTTAGGTTTGGAAGATCTGGCTCAACAGTTAGCTCTCTGCTCTGAACTTTCTGCGTGAGCTTGGACAAACCACTAGTGCCAGATTCATCGAAGCTGGGGCCTGAGGAGAATGACGGGGTGGGCCCTGCCCCCGCCCAACATAGGAGTGTTTGACGGACACACTTTGACTCACCCATTAGAGAAATGTATTCAGTTAAACGTAACTCCCCAGCGCTGGTGCCTTGCGCTGCAGTCAATAGGTTGCATACGTTGGGCAATTTCAGACGTTACGAAAACGTCTTTCACCACAGGGAATCCCAGTGGATTCCCTGTGGTGGCAGTGTTCCCATGAACGTCTTTTTGACCCCCGCCAAATGTTCACCCTGGTGAATCTCTGGCGGGGGTCAAAGCTAACCATGGTTCTCGACCTCTAGCCGGCCGGAGGTCGAGAACCATGGTTAGATTGGCCACGATCTGGGATGGGCCAGAAGTAATGTGTGTTACCATGGCCCATCCTGGATCGTGGCCCCACACGCAATATGGGATTGGGTGCAGCGTCCGCTTGGCTGTTGCATTCGCCCATCTCCCCGAGGGCAGGCGGCCGAGGGAGCATGGGGGGGGCGGGCTGTGCGATTGCACATAGCACAGCCCGTCTCCTCCCCGATCCCTGTTAGCGATCAGGCCGGCACGTCTAAAGGATGGATGGCCTGATCACGGACCGGGATTCGAGACGTATCCTGATCCAGGGTTCAGCGTGGCGGGCCTCCGGGCCCGTCACGTCTGAAATTACCCATTGTTACATCTAGTTCATTCATGGGTCCTGTGTGCTGGGGACCTTTCATAGTTCAGATCTTCCCATTGAGGTCTTGTATTAGAGCCGAACTACAAAATGGGGAGCATTTAGCTAGGAGAAAGGTCACGTTTAACAAAGAACCATACTTAGATCTCCTTGGCAATCAGTACCTGAGACGATGCTATACCCTCCTCCGCTTCAAACTTATTAGACCACAGTGGTTGAGGGTAGATTTACCAAAACTCTACTTCAGGACAGGAAAGGTTGTTGTTCCCTGGCTGAAATTGAACCAATAGAACACATCCTGCTTAGATAGTCTAACTATGTCTCTCTGAGATCTGTTTGGTTGGCCCCTCTTTTGGAAAATAAATTAACAGATTCTTCTGATCTCTTTAAATTTTTGACCACTCTAGCTCATGTGGATCAACTAGTGTTAGCAACAATTTTTCTCCTCTTGTCGCCAAAGACGTGTATTAATTCATGTTTAATTAGCCTCTTGCAGACTGTAATACCAGTCACTACTTGACCGCATAAATTATCATGCCCCATACTGATGGAGGGTTAGGGTTGGCATCTTTTGTTGCCAATTCTTCGCCTGTTAAATTATTACTTGACTTGCATTAGTTTGTTTAATCACTTTTCAAGTAACAGATAATGGTATCTGTCTTCAAATGCTCTCTGATTATGCTTTTTTTCCTGCGACTGTGTTTTGCAATATATTTGATACATTTTAGTTGTAATTTTTATGTTGTTTTATCTTGTTTTGTTATTGATGTTTACTTGGTTCTTTTGAGACCGTGATTGTATGTTTAATCTATTTACATTTTTTTATATTGTTTTATATTTTTTTATTGTATGTTTTGTTTTTGTTTTATGTTATATGTTGGCCATGGTGAGAGCCCGTGCCAAATAAAATTACTTACTTACTTACTAGAGCCGAACTGAGTACCCTCAAAAAAACCAGGAATAGCTGTTGAAATTGTTGTATTTGACCCAGCCCAGTAACACCAGGTATTAATCAGTACCCGATTAATGGCCGACTGGCTATCTAGTGTACCAGTTTTTCGACTCCCAGTTCTAATTTTTCAACTTTCCATCCCAATTCCTGTTCTGATTTACCATTTCACCAATCAGTACCGATTGCTAAAATAATAACTTGGTAATAGTGATACCCAGTATTTTTGGGTAATCAGGTGCTTAACTCAGTCCTTGTCTACCAATCAGGCCGCTAATAGACTACTCGGCAACATGGTTATTAGCCACAGATAGCAGATGAGCTACCTGTTTCAGCTTTACTGCAGACACAAAACAAAAGACAGTCCCTGCCCCCAGCCAGCTTCCAGTCTAAGCAGATTTGAAAACTGGTGGATGCAACAATTTGGTCATCAGGGAAGCCCATGCAGAACTAACGACTCCTGATTTCCACCCCATTCTAGTTTGTATCCACATCCGCTGTTAGAGATGAGAACTACATGGAGCAGGGCACCTGGCTGTGAGGAGTTTGTCACCTACTTCGCAGACAAGATCGCTTGGATTCAGAGCAACTTTGACACTGGATTGGGGGCAGTAGGTGGAGAGCGTGAGGTGATGGAGGCTCCGCTGGTCCATCTTTGTGGGGGGAGTTTCAGGAAGTGACGCCTGCTGATATGGCGGATGTCTTGGGGTCTGTGAGAGCCACCTGTTGTGAACTTGACCCATGCCCGTCCTGGTTGGAGAAAGTCTCCAGGGAGACGCTGGGGACAGTGCTGGCGAGGGTGGTGAACGCGTCCTTGCAGCAGGGGAGGTTGTCACCCAGCCTCCAGGAGGCTGTGGTGTGCCCCCTGCTGAAGAAACCATCGCTGGATGTGGACGCACTTGCCAGCTACCGACCTGTCTATAACCTTCCCTTTTTAGGGAAGGTTATTGGGCGGGCGGTGGCAATCCAGGTCCAGGTGCATCTAGAGGACATCGGTTTCCTGGACCCGTTTCAATCTGGGTTCCACCTTGGCTATGGCACCAAGACGGCGCTGGTGGCCTTGGTCGACGATCTCCACCAGGAGATGGATGCAGGATGTTCAACATTTCTCATACTGCTAGATCTCTTGGCGGCTTTTGACACTGTGGACCATGGGCTGCTGTTGAGATGGCTGTGTGACCTGGGGGGTTTGGACGGGACTGTTCTTGAATGGTTACGGTCATTCCTCTCGGGGAGAAGCCAATGGGTGGTGTTGGGGACTGAGACATCTTGCCCCCGTGCCTTATCCTGTGGCATTCCGCAGGGTTACATTCTGTCCCCATTGTTATTCAATGTATATATGCAGCCCTTGGGGGAGGTCGTGAGAGGGTTCGGGGTGCGATGTCACCAATATGCTGATGATACTCAGCTGTACCTCTCTTTTTCAACTGACCCAGACCCTGCTGTCTCGTTGCTATCCCAGTGTTTGGAGGCCGTGGCGGAATGGATGTGGCAGAGCAGACTGAAGCTCAACCCCGATAAGATGGAGGTGATGTTGGTGGGGAGAGCGAGGGAGGTGTCGGCCTCCCTGTTTGGGAGGGTTTGCCGTTCTATAGCTCAGCAGGTTTGGAGTCTGGCAGTGGTATTGGACGCGGACCTCCGCCTGGAGCAGCAGGTGGAGGTAGTTGCGAGGGCTGCCTTTCGCCAGCTGTGTCTGGTGCGGAGGCTGTGCCCGTACGTCTCCGGCCCGGACCTGGCCTCCCTCATCCATGCCTTCGTCACCTCGAGGCTGGACTACTGCAATGTGCTCTACGTGGGGCTGCCCTTGTTCCTGGTTCAGAGGCTGCAGCTAGTGCAGAATGTGACAGCCCAGCTCCTTTCGGGGACGGGCCGTAGGGAGCACATAACACCAGTGCTCCCGACTCTGCACTGGTTGCCAGTATCATGCCGAGCCCAGTTCAAGGTTTTAGTATTGATCAATAAGGCCCTCGTATTTCAGGGACCACCTTGCCCTCCACACCCCAGAGCAGCTCCTTCGGTCTGCCGGGGGTGCCTTCTTGGAAGTCCCCTGTGTTAAGTGGGGGGCCACAATGGAGAGGGCATTCTCGGTGGTCGGCCCGCACCTTTGGAACTCCCTCCCAGAGGAAGCTCGCCTGGCCCCAAGCCTTTTGACATTCTGGCGAGTCTGTAAAACCTGGCTGTTCGCCCAGGCCTTTGGGGAGGGGGGGAGGGAGGAGGGGTTTTATTCCCCTTCATCCTTATTTATTGTTTTACTTTGGTTGTTCCCTAGTCCCGTTTTAATGGTTGGTATTTTTTAAAGTGTTTTAATGTATTTTACAGATTGGTTTTATATTTGTATTTTATTTTTATTGTAAGCCGCCCCGAGCTGTTTTAGGAGGGGCGGGGTAAAAATCGAATAAATAAATAAAAAATAGTCTTCTGCAGCCATAAGATAAGAGGCAACATGAGGAAAAGCATGAAGAAGCTGGGTTTGAAAATGTCACCAATAGGCAATGGGACATAGCACCATCAGCAGAGCATAGTTGTAGCTGTGCACCTGCCCATTTATTAGGCGTTCACCCCTACCGGACTGGACCCACAGCCTCCACTCACAGTGGGCTGTCACATTCTGCACTAGCTGCAGCCTCTGAACCAGGAACAAGGGCAGCCCCACGTAGAGCACATTGCAGTAGTCCAGCCTCGAGGCGACGAAGGCATGGATGAGGGAGGCCAGGTCCGGGCCGGAGACGTACGGGCACAGCCTCCGCACCAGACACAGCTGGCGAAAGGCAGCCCTCGCAACTACCTCCACCTGCTGCTCCAGGCGGAGGTCCGCGTCCACAGAGAATGTGGCTCCGGCTGTGCAGGTGAATGCAGGCTAATGTACGCCCAGATGGCCACATCAGGTGGCACCTTCATGTGTACAGGTCTGCCAGCACCATAGAGTCGCTGGTGGAAATCCTAGAGTGTCCAAGGAGTGACCACTTCAAGCGTCGCTCTCCCTCTCACTGGAGCTGCCAGTGGGGGCTGCCTGCCCACAAGCACATGGAAGACATGCTGGGGACTGCCCGTTTATTAGGCTGCACATGCAAAAACATGTGAGTGGGGCTGCACGGCTGCACGGACCAAACCCAGGCTGCAGTGAGCTAGTGGGTGTCTTCAGACATAACGTCAACGGGTGTCTGAATGTATGTTTTGACCTTGATATGAGCAACACCGGTTTTGACCTGTGTTCACCATGTGGCGCTGTTTAGACACACAACGCATCGTGGGGCAAATCGGTGTTTTGCTCGCCACCCGATCTCAGCACGCAAGTGCTGCCGCCTCGTTCCCCATGTCGTACCAGCCAACATGCCACGCAATATCATTAGACACAATGTTGGCCACATGTTCAACTGGAACATGTATTGTCCTTGTGATGCAATGGCGTTCAAATCGTGTGCTCAGTGGGCGGCCAAATTGGTGTTGGGATTGTTATGGTGCTTACACACAACGGCCAAACACGTGCTTAGGGGTTTTGACACCCGATCTTTGTTATGTCTAAAGACACCCAGAGTCTCATTAGTTAACGCCCAGTGTCTAATACAACAGAGGCCTGATGGTGGCACTACTGTAATGCAAGCTCTACCAGTAATGTAAGGATGGGAGCCATAGAAGTAGGCAGGCAGTATTTATTTATTTATTTATTTACATTTTTTTTAGCCGCCCCCTCATGCCTACGGCATCTCGAGGTGACTTACAAAAGGAATAAAAATATACAATATTAAAATTCACTAAAAAGCATAAAAAGAATTTAAACAGAATTTAAAGTATCTCCCCACAACTACCCCACCCTCCCACCCGAAGGCCTGGGTGAACAGCCAGGTTTTGCAAGCTCGGCAAAAAGCCAGCAGACTTGGGGCCAGGCGGGCTTNCCCTTGGGGGAGGTCGTGAGGGGGTTCGGGTTGCAGTGTCACCAATATGCTGACGATACTCAGCTGTACCTCTCTTTTTCAACGGACCCAGACCCTGCTATCTCATTGCTATCCCAGTGTTTGGAGGCCGTGGTGGAGTGGATGTGGCAGAGCAGACTGAAGCTCAACCCCGATAAGATGGAGGTGATGTTGGTGGGGAGAGCGAGGGAGGTGTCGGCCTCCCTGTTTGGGAGGGTTTGCCGTTCTATAGCTCAGCAGGTTTGGAGTCTGGCAGTGGTATTGGACGCGGACCTCCGCCTGGAGCAGCAGGTGGAGGTAGTTGCGAGGGCTGCCTTTCGCCAGCTGTGTCTGGTGCGGAGGCTGTGCCCGTACGTCTCCGGCCCGGACCTGGCCTCCCTCATCCATGCCTTCGTCACCTCGAGGCTGGACTACTGCAATGTGCTCTACGTGGGGCTGCCCTTGTTCCTGGTTCAGAGGCTGCAGCTAGTGCAGAATGTGACAGCCCAGCTCCTTTCGGGGACGGGCCGTAGGGAGCACATAACACCAGTGCTCCCGACTCTGCACTGGTTGCCAGTATCATGCCGAGCCCAGTTCAAGGTTTTAGTATTGATCAATAAGGCCCTCGTATTTCAGGGACCACCTTGCCCTCCACACCCCAGAGCAGCTCCTTCGGTCTGCCGGGGGTGCCTTCTTGGAAGTCCCCTGTGTTAAGTGGGGGGCCACAATGGAGAGGGCATTCTCGGTGGTCGGCCCGCACCTTTGGAACTCCCTCCCAGAGGAAGCTCGCCTGGCCCCAAGCCTTTTGACATTCTGGCGAGTCTGTAAAACCTGGCTGTTCGCCCAGGCCTTTGGGGAGGGGGGGAGGGAGGAGGGGTTTTATTCCCCTTCATCCTTATTTATTGTTTTACTTTGGTTGTTCCCTAGTCCCGTTTTAATGGTTGGTATTTTTTAAAGTGTTTTAATGTATTTTACAGATTGGTTTTATATTTGTATTTTATTTTTATTGTAAGCCGCCCCGAGCTGTTTTAGGAGGGGCGGGGTAAAAATCGAATAAATAAATAAAAAATAGTCTTCTGCAGCCATAAGATAAGAGGCAACATGAGGAAAAGCATGAAGAAGCTGGGTTTGAAAATGTCACCAATAGGCAATGGGACATAGCACCATCAGCAGAGCATAGTTGTAGCTGTGCACCTGCCCATTTATTAGGCGTTCACCCCTACCGGACTGGACCCACAGCCTCCACTCACAGTGGGCTGTCACATTCTGCACTAGCTGCAGCCTCTGAACCAGGAACAAGGGCAGCCCCACGTAGAGCACATTGCAGTAGTCCAGCCTCGAGGCGACGAAGGCATGGATGAGGGAGGCCAGGTCCGGGCCGGAGACGTACGGGCACAGCCTCCGCACCAGACACAGCTGGCGAAAGGCAGCCCTCGCAACTACCTCCACCTGCTGCTCCAGGCGGAGGTCCGCGTCCACAGAGAATGTGGCTCCGGCTGTGCAGGTGAATGCAGGCTAATGTACGCCCAGATGGCCACATCAGGTGGCACCTTCATGTGTACAGGTCTGCCAGCACCATAGAGTCGCTGGTGGAAATCCTAGAGTGTCCAAGGAGTGACCACTTCAAGCGTCGCTCTCCCTCTCACTGGAGCTGCCAGTGGGGGCTGCCTGCCCACAAGCACATGGAAGACATGCTGGGGACTGCCCGTTTATTAGGCTGCACATGCAAAAACATGTGAGTGGGGCTGCACGGCTGCACGGACCAAACCCAGGCTGCAGTGAGCTAGTGGGTGTCTTCAGACATAACGTCAACGGGTGTCTGAATGTATGTTTTGACCTTGATATGAGCAACACCGGTTTTGACCTGTGTTCACCATGTGGCGCTGTTTAGACACACAACGCATCGTGGGGCAAATCGGTGTTTTGCTCGCCACCCGATCTCAGCACGCAAGTGCTGCCGCCTCGTTCCCCATGTCGTACCAGCCAACATGCCACGCAATATCATTAGACACAATGTTGGCCACATGTTCAACTGGAACATGTATTGTCCTTGTGATGCAATGGCGTTCAAATCGTGTGCTCAGTGGGCGGCCAAATTGGTGTTGGGATTGTTATGGTGCTTACACACAACGGCCAAACACGTGCTTAGGGGTTTTGACACCCGATCTTTGTTATGTCTAAAGACACCCAGAGTCTCATTAGTTAACGCCCAGTGTCTAATACAACAGAGGCCTGATGGTGGCACTACTGTAATGCAAGCTCTACCAGTAATGCAAGGATGGGAGCCATAGAAGTAGGCAGGCAGTATTTATTTATTTATTTATTTACATTTTTTTTAGCCGCCCCCTCATGCCTACGGCATCTCGAGGTGACTTACAAAAGGAATAAAAATATACAATATTAAAATTCACTAAAAAGCATAAAAAGAATTTAAACAGAATTTAAAGTATCTCCCCACAACTACCCCACCCTCCCACCCGAAGGCCTGGGTGAACAGCCAGGTTTTGCAAGCTCGGCAAAAAGCCAGCAGACTTGGGGCCAGGCGGGCTTCCTCCGGGAGGGAGTTCCACAGTCGCGACACGGCCACTGAGAACGCTCTCTCCATGGTGGCCCCCCCGTTTTACACGGGGGACCTCCAAAAAGGCACCCCCGGCGGTCCAAAGGGGTCGCTCTGAGACGTGGAGGGCGAGGCTGTCCCTGAGATATGAGTAGACATGTAGTTAGGTTGGAAGGGGCCACGATGCAGGAGTAGATGGAACGTCTTTCCCCTCTCAGTGGCAGGGTACACAGTTGCACCAGGGTGGGATCATACACCCACCCACCCCCCAGGCTGGTGAGGTTACAGCACCTGTCCCTATTATAGACACACAGTGGATAGGCAGAATTCCTGGTTCCCAGCCTTGGGTTCTTCCTATTAAATATGGCAGCTTGAAATTTGTCAGTGATTAGTTCATAGTGGCAGATTTTTAAGAGGAGGGACTGAATCCAAGCTGGATCTTGACTCCTGGTCCTTTCTAGTTTGTATCCACCACACTCCCTGGTAGCGACGTTTTCCAGGCCAGATGAGCCTATGCTCTCCCTGTGACTTTGTGAAGGTCAGCGTTCGCGTCGGAAGTGAGGCTGGTAGTAGCGATGCAGATGCACAGTGTCAGCCATAAAGGAAATACTGTATATAAAAGATAAGTTTCCCCCTTTCTTGTGGCAAAGGAACAAGGAGCTGAGTTCATTTAGCATTCATAAAGTCTTGCTTTGGAAAAGCCTTTAAGTACTGCTGAGGGAGACTTGAAGGAGCGTGTTTGAGAGTCAAATGCACATCTCCTTGGGCTCTCCTTTCATCTCCTTGAAAAAAACACAATCTTTTTTTTTTTTTTATCTTCTCCCCCACCCCCCTCTGTAAAAATACTAATCTTCTCCAACAGCAGCAGACACCCAGAGTGCAGACGCTCGGCAATTAGTTCAGAGAACAGAATAAACGGGGAGCAGAGGGAGGGCTCAGCCGTGTACTGGGAGGAAGGCAAAATGCAGCTTGTTAATTAGGGAAAACACAGCATGAGGGAGAAGGCAGCCAGGCTGTGAAGTTCAGACCTAGACCCAGACATCCTTTGAGATCTTGTGTTGCCTCTTGGTAGAGAGAAGAGCACACCAGGGGAATATGACCTGGAACCAAATTCAGATATTTATTAAGTCTGGGAATGATGGGATATGGGGTTTTGGTGGCATCCATTATAAACACAAGGCACTGAACCTTGTATTGGAACTTCTCTTCTCCATGTCTTCTCATCCAATCTTTGACTCAAGATAATCTCTATTTAGGAGGTTCAGGAATTCAGCTTGGAGTAGGTCTGTGAACAGGGTCAAGTATTCGTATTACACCCAGAAATCTGGGTGTTCGTGCATGGGTGCCACCCGTGTACATGCCGTGGCGAGTGGGTGTGTGTGCACATTCCCACGGAACATGCATACACACCCACCTTCACCCATGCATGGAGCAACCGGAGAAAACAGTGGTGTGTGCACCGATGTGCGCCCATCGGCACCCCCCCAGCCCCCACCACCCCCGTACTGTCACACACACTGACCCCCTCCCCCATGTGGTCCATGCAAAAAAGGCCACAGTGTTGTCGGTGTTTGTGTCTTTGCCTGTGGTCACTGCATTTTTCTCATAGCTGCCAATGTGGAAAATACAATAAACGTAGCTCCCTGCATGTGGGTTATTTTGGTGCAGAAGTCAAATTGGGGCAGCTTAACTCCAAGGTGGACACGTGCTGCAGTTTCTGGGGCCTAACTTGAGACCTCAGATACCACGTTTTCCAGGAAATTTCATGTTCACTTGGACCCCAAATAAATACACAGCCCTAGTATTTGTGTTTCAAATACAGAAGCCAAAAAAGGACGCTTGTGTTTTGCCAAAACCCAAATGCACATCCCTGGTTTTCAGGATCATCCAAAAATAGGTTCTGAATGTGCTCAGAATGCTCTGGAGCATCTGGATGTGAAAAACCAGGCTTGGCAATCTTGAAAGGACATACTTTGTCATGAGCCCATTGGCCTTTCTTGTCCCACTTTAAAAAACAAAACAAAACCCAGTCAAAAAGCATTTCCCAGTAGCATTGAGGCCAACCTGGCAATATAGAGACAGAAGCCAAATACATTGTTTCATCATTATTAAACAGGCTTTTCAGACCACATGGACAATTCCATTAATTTCATTGTCAGTTGGGCAACAGTTCTGCTGGGCTCCTATCGTTTGAAGTACCACTTTGCGTTGACGCCGCATTCCAGATTTACCTTTTCACCTTGGGAAATGCTCTTCGTGACGAGATAAAACATTGGCATGTGGGTTTTCATGCAAACAGCACCTGTCTGAATGGTATTTTTAAACTGCTGAGCTAAAGAATATGGCTTGATTGAAATGAAAGCACTGGTTGATTTGTATGTTCACAGACAAATCTGCAAACCAGGATAAGGCTCATCCAATCAAAATCCAGACACATGGTCACTGCTGGTACCAAAAGGCTTTTTTTCTCCTTCTGTTCATGATATATGTTTATGATACTGTGAAACACTCTTTATTGGTCAATGCCAGAGAGAGGATATGAGGCTAAATGGATCTGGGATACAATCTTAAGAAGATGAAGATGAAGCTGGCAGAGTACAACTAGTCTGGAAATGGGATGCAGAATGCTAACGCGCATATAAAATATAGGTGACCGTGTTATACAGGATTAAATAGACCGGTAGTGGGAGGGCAGTTCTCATACTCCTGTTCATTTCATCGTATCGATTACCTGGGATTTGTTGACAGGGGGGGAAGGGGTCTGGCTTGGACCATCATTCTTCTACTCACCGTTTGCCTAGGCTTCAGATACTTCCTAACCAAAAAAAAAGTGAATAAAAATTGATTTTTAACGTGCCTCTGACCCCACGAAACAAGTGCCATTTCCTCACATCCAGCTTAACTGAGGGTCTTTTTTGATTTACCTTGTAGCTTGGCTGTTTATTTGCCAGTAAGTGATGGGTACCTTAGAAATAAGAGATTGCTTGCCATGTCCCATGGCTCACGAATGTTGCAACTAGGAGGGTTAACAAAGTGGCGGTGACCTGCTGTGGCCCCCAGGCCACTGGCATGTCTGTTAAGGGCCATCTAGATGTTTGACCCAGAGTTTCCTCGTGCTTGGTGGCAGCTTGCGCGGGCTGTGACTCTGGAGACCTGTGGAATTGCAGCCTGAGCTAGCCGCTTCCATGCCCAGGGAATGGCCTGGTGGATGGGGTTACTGCGGGCTATCCCGCGTGGTAGCCGGATATTTCTGGCCTGGTCTGGAGTGGCACCCATGTCAGGTGGCCATGATGGCCATCATTGGCTACCATGGCCGCCCATCATGGGGAGGAGGTGGGCTGCTGGGTGTAGCGTGGGGGCGGGGCTGTCCGCACATTTGTGCGGCGCCTTGCCCTTCCCCTGGGGCCCAGCCATGTGAACTTTTGTTCCACAGCCAGACGCGATCCTGATCGGTCTGGATTGTGGTGTGATGACAGACCGCCATGTCATGTATGTTATTACCCTAGGTTAGCCACTGTTGCTCTAGGTGCCCTACAAGCAAACAAGCCCAAGCAGGCTCAGGGCAAACTTGTAATATGGGTCTCCAACCAAAGACTGGAGAACCAGCAGTTTCCTGTTCCCTGAGATGATGAGGTCTCTGGCTTCAGCCCTTCTAGGCACCGGAGGATCAGTAAGCTCACAGTTCCTTGTCCCTGGTCTTAGCCCTTCTAGGTCCCACAGAGGACCAGCAGTTCACCATTCTCTGCCCTGGGAATCTCAGGCTTCAGCCCTGCCCCTGCTAGGTACCCTAAGAGGATCAGCTCACTGTTTCAAATATTGCTTCTGTTCCATCACTGATTCCAAATGGCTCAGATAAATTTCCCAAGATCTTCCTTGGTAAGATGATATTTTTTAAAAAACCAACCACACAATTTAGCTTTGATTTTCCTTCCTCATGGTGGAAGACTTGTGGGCTCTGGTAAAGGGTACCCATTTTCTGTTCTTTATTTTGGGTCTGCAGAGAAATGACAATCCTTGCCTCAAAGAGGTTATAATAGGCAATCAACAGAGTTGGCATAGGTGATAGCTAACCATGCAAGTAAAGCGGAGNCCCCCAGCCCCCACCACCCCCGTACTGTCACACACACTGACCCCCTCCCCCATGTGGTCCATGCAAAAAAGGCCACAGTGTTGTCGGTGTTTGTGTCTTTGCCTGTGGTCACTGCATTTTTCTCATAGCTGCCAATGTGGAAAATACAATAAACGTAGCTCCCTGCATGTGGGTTATTTTGGTGCAGAAGTCAAATTGGGGCAGCTTAACTCCAAGGTGGACACGTGCTGCAGTTTCTGGGGCCTAACTTGAGACCTCAGATACCACGTTTTCCAGGAAATTTCATGTTCACTTGGACCCCAAATAAATACACAGCCCTAGTATTTGTGTTTCAAATACAGAAGCCAAAAAAGGACGCTTGTGTTTTGCCAAAACCCAAATGCACATCCCTGGTTTTCAGGATCATCCAAAAATAGGTTCTGAATGTGCTCAGAATGCTCTGGAGCATCTGGATGTGAAAAACCAGGCTTGGCAATCTTGAAAGGACATACTTTGTCATGAGCCCATTGGCCTTTCTTGTCCCACTTTAAAAAACAAAACAAAACCCAGTCAAAAAGCATTTCCCAGTAGCATTGAGGCCAACCTGGCAATATAGAGACAGAAGCCAAATACATTGTTTCATCATTATTAAACAGGCTTTTCAGACCACATGGACAATTCCATTAATTTCATTGTCAGTTGGGCAACAGTTCTGCTGGGCTCCTATCGTTTGAAGTACCACTTTGCGTTGACGCCGCATTCCAGATTTACCTTTTCACCTTGGGAAATGCTCTTCGTGACGAGATAAAACATTGGCATGTGGGTTTTCATGCAAACAGCACCTGTCTGAATGGTATTTTTAAACTGCTGAGCTAAAGAATATGGCTTGATTGAAATGAAAGCACTGGTTGATTTGTATGTTCACAGACAAATCTGCAAACCAGGATAAGGCTCATCCAATCAAAATCCAGACACATGGTCACTGCTGGTACCAAAAGGCTTTTTTTCTCCTTCTGTTCATGATATATGTTTATGATACTGTGAAACACTCTTTATTGGTCAATGCCAGAGAGAGGATATGAGGCTAAATGGATCTGGGATACAATCTTAAGAAGATGAAGATGAAGCTGGCAGAGTACAACTAGTCTGGAAATGGGATGCAGAATGCTAACGCGAATATAAAATATAGGTGACCGTGTTATACAGGATTAAATAGACCGGTAGTGGGAGGGCAGTTCTCATACTCCTGTTCATTTCATCGTATCGATTACCTGGGATTTGTTGACAGGGGGGGAAGGGGTCTGGCTTGGACCATCATTCTTCTACTCACCGTTTGCCTAGGCTTCAGATACTTCCTAACCAAAAAAAAAGTGAATAAAAATTGATTTTTAACGTGCCTCTGACCCCACGAAACAAGTGCCATTTCCTCACATCCAGCTTAACTGAGGGTCTTTTTTGATTTACCTTGTAGCTTGGCTGTTTATTTGCCAGTAAGTGATGGGTACCTTAGAAATAAGAGATTGCTTGCCATGTCCCATGGCTCACGAATGTTGCAACTAGGAGGGTTAACAAAGTGGCGGTGACCTGCTGTGGCCCCCAGGCCACTGGCATGTCTGTTAAGGGCCATCTAGATGTTTGACCCAGAGTTTCCTCGTGCTTGGTGGCAGCTTGCGCGGGCTGTGACTCTGGAGACCTGTGGAATTGCAGCCTGAGCTAGCCGCTTCCATGCCCAGGGAATGGCCTGGTGGATGGGGTTACTGCGGGCTATCCCGCGTGGTAGCCGGATATTTCTGGCCTGGTCTGGAGTGGCACCCATGTCAGGTGGCCATGATGGCCATCATTGGCTACCATGGCCGCCCATCATGGGGAGGAGGTGGGCTGCTGGGTGTAGCGTGGGGGCGGGGCTGTCCGCACATTTGTGCGGCGCCTTGCCCTTCCCCTGGGGCCCAGCCATGTGAACTTTTGTTCCACAGCCAGACGCGATCCTGATCGGTCTGGATTGTGGTGTGATGACAGACCGCCATGTCATGTATGTTATTACCCTAGGTTAGCCACTGTTGCTCTAGGTGCCCTACAAGCAAACAAGCCCAAGCAGGCTCAGGGCAAACTTGTAATATGGGTCTCCAACCAAAGACTGGAGAACCAGCAGTTTCCTGTTCCCTGAGATGATGAGGTCTCTGGCTTCAGCCCTTCTAGGCACCGGAGGATCAGTAAGCTCACAGTTCCTTGTCCCTGGTCTTAGCCCTTCTAGGTCCCACAGAGGACCAGCAGTTCACCATTCTCTGCCCTGGGAATCTCAGGCTTCAGCCCTGCCCCTGCTAGGTACCCTAAGAGGATCAGCTCACTGTTTCAAATATTGCTTCTGTTCCATCACTGATTCCAAATGGCTCAGATAAATTTCCCAAGATCTTCCTTGGTAAGATGATATTTTTTAAAAAACCAACCACACAATTTAGCTTTGATTTTCCTTCCTCATGGTGGAAGACTTGTGGGCTCTGGTAAAGGGTACCCATTTTCTGTTCTTTATTTTGGGTCTGCAGAGAAATGACAATCCTTGCCTCAAAGAGGTTATAATAGGCAATCAACAGAGTTGGCATAGGTGATAGCTAACCATGCAAGTAAAGCGGAGGGAAGAAAACTCCTCCTACCATTTCCATCACCTTCTATATGAGATATTCAGATCCTGCCCTAGCCATAAATTCACTGGGTGGCCTTGGTCAAGTCACAACCTCTCAACCTCAGTTCCCCATCTATAAAATGGGAATATGCGTGTGTGTGTCTTTCCCTGTGTAGTACAGTCCCCTCACGCTGGTCGATCTTAGATTGTAAGCCCCCTGGGCACGGACCTGTCTCCAAAATCGGTGACTTGTAAAGTGGTGCATATGCCTAGTGGTGCTATAGAAATGATGATGATGATGATGATTGATTGATAGATCAGATTAGTAGTAGTAGTAGTAGTAGTATATTTCAGTCCAAATGACACTTATACCTGCTGAAAAAAATGGTACCAAAGAAAGTACTATATTTTGGCTTCTTTCTAGGGATGGGCGAATAGATTGCGGTTCGGGTTCGGCCGTTCGGTTCAGCCATTCGGTTCGGCCGTTCAGTTAATTCACCGTGTTTGGGTTCGGCCATTCAGTTCAGTCGTGTTCGGTTCAGTTCGGGCATTCAAAAAAAGGCTCTCTGTGTGAGGAATGATGGCCCCCAGACCCATGACGGTGGATCCTGGGGCTAGAGTAGCAGCTTCTAGATACATATTGGCCACAGCGCTCCCTGCTTGTAACTTGGCCCCAGAACCCTGATGGTGGGTCCTGGGACTGGAGTGGCTGTTCCTTGATGCGGTGGAATGACACGCCTCTGTGCGAGGAGTGATGGCCCCG
>QEPC01009472.1:18759379-18772498 GCA_003113815.1 Sphenodon punctatus | reverse complement strand
CCCAGAGCACCCGCTTATCCCTCATTCCTTAGTGGGGTTGGGAAAATCGGAGGGAGAAGTGCTGAAAGAAGATCAATTCCATCTCGCCTGTATGTCCCTGTCTCCGGAATAAACCTCTGCCCTCTTCCTGCACCTGGGACCATCCCAGGTAAATTCCAGCGCTCCTGCCCCAGTCATGCTCCTCCAATGGGGTACTCAATTGGAGCCTCAGCCCAGACACCCCACATAGGGCTGAAATGGCAAGCTACTGCCGTAGCTTTTTCCGATGGAAAAAGCTCTTCCGCAATGAGCGGCATGGTGTGATAGAGACATTCATTCTGCTACTTTCATTCTGCTACTTCTGCCGTTCTGCTACTTTCATTCCACTCCTTCCACCAGCTGCGGAAATAGTGGAGCAATGTTTCTTCCGGAGTTTCAGTCTTCCGCAATTTCCTCCAGCACTGTGATGTAGCAGAACAGTGTTTGTTCTAACAGTTTCTGAGATTGTTCAGACAGTTTACGAATTAGCAGAATGCTGGTGGAAAAGCTGTGGAAAGTCGTGGGCAATTCCAAACTGGCGGAATGAAATAGTGGAGCGGAAAAAAGTGCTGCCACTTCAATGCTAAATCCTCATGTTTTTGGAGGGAGAAGGGCTGCCACTGAAATACATGCACTCTGTGGTTCTGGGTGGGTTTAGGGGGCAAGATCAGCTACCCCAAATATCACTGCAGAATTAGCTAACTCTGTTGTTTAGTCATCTTGGTGACCCTGTCCCACAAGGAGAGGCCCCTGCTGCGCGAGATCAGATCAGAATGACCTTCAGCTCTCTCCCTTCCACAGGCCTTGCTCTCCTCCTCTCCCCACCAGCTCAGCTCTAAACATGGCTGACCAGTCACTCACACTGCCCCCTGAGAGGTGCATTTCCCTCTCTTTCCCCAGCACTGGTAGGCTCTAGCAAGTAGTGTCTGCTGGGAGTTGTATTCCCCAGTATTCAAGACTGTTTGATTTTTAAACAATTGCTGCTTTATGCATAGAACATTCGCAAACACTCCACACTCAGGATGGTCTCCATAGGCTAACACTGAATTTTCAAGATGTCATAATAACTTTAAAACTACTAACTAGATTTACAAAAAGTAAACCAAAAGGCACCCGCTGGAAGCCTCCTTGAATTTTCTAAAAAGGCTTACACCTCCTCCCAACCGACACAAAAACCCTTTACCCTGCTGAGATCAAGATGATCTAACTTTTGAAAAAACAGGCTTTCAAAGTGCAGTTTTCAAACTGTGGTATCTCAGCTGTTATCCACCTGATTCGGCTGACATTTGGACAGCTTGAACCGCTTACTCCAGTGATCCTTCACCATAAATTTCATGATCCTAATGTTAATCTTGCCAATTGTATAGCAAATAAAATGTTAGGGCTTTATAATGGAGGGTGTAACACAGTGGCAGCCCCTCCACCTGGGCGTTGAGGAAGACACCCCCGGAAGCCCCTCAGGGGTCCCCCCATGCTTGCTGGGGAGCCAGGAGCCGCTCCTCACCTCATCCAGTGGCAGCACTGTCAGTTTCCCCACTTGTCTGAAGGCTTTGTTTACATTTTAACTCTCCTCCTGGAGAGCCAATGAGTCATATGTAAACAAAGCCTGCAGGGAAACAACTCTGCAAGAAAAAGAGGGGGCGGGGACAAACATCCTCCTGCTGCTGTTGCTTCCCCCTCTCTCTAGCTTTCCACTCACTGGCCAGAGAGCTAAAGGGAGGCGGGGACTTAGAGGATTTCCCCAAGCCCTCAGAAAGCATGCACTGGGCGTTAACCCAGAAAAGCACTGCTTTCTGCGGGATTGGGGAGGGAGTGGGCGAGGTGCCATGTGCTCCTTGGCTGGGTTCCTGTAGAGAAGCCCAGCCAATCAGCAAGGCCTAGGGGGAGTGTCAGGGTGCCGTTTCAATGCTCTGGTCACCCCATAACTCCTTTTTCTCCCCCTGGCCCCTCCTCTACCAGAGTGGGAGGAGGGAGGGAAAGAGCTCACTCTTCCTTGCTCCTTCCTCCTTAGGTTCACTGGGGGTGGGGGAGAGAGAGAGATCAAGAGAGCCCTCCCCCTCTTTTCTTACAAGAGGGGAGATGTCAGTGTTTGGAGTCCCTGACCTCCTTGTTTGGAGGGAAGAACAGAAGGTGGTTATCAGAGTCAGACTAGAGTGATTGAGAGGTCTCATCCTTTCAGAAACCTGGTAAGTTTGGAAAAAACAAATCCCCTTCCTTGCCCTGATCTCCTGTACATTGTTTGTTTGCTTGTACTTTCTTTTGTCCTCTCCCTCCCCAACCCCATGCATTACAGGCAGGGGTAATTAATAATGTTGTGAGCCCAGTTGGAAAGGCTGTGCTGTCTCGCCTCCTGTTATTTAAAATATTTACTTGGCACTTGCTGTTTTTGTTTTGTGAGACCCTGTCCCCCTAATTGTCTGTTTTCTGTTTGTTTGTTTGTTTGTTTTGGGGGGGCTAGAGGGGGTGGATGGAAGGGTTTCTAATCTTTGCTGTAATGTTCACTGCATTTAAAATGACCCCTTTGCAGTGTCAGTTTCAAGGCTTTTCTGCTGCAAGAATCCCACCATGCCACATGTTGGTTCACTAATGGCTAGTCTTTGCATGAATGTTCCCTCTCTGGTTGCAGCAGATGCCTTTTACATTGCAACAAAACTGTGTAGCATAAGAACATAAGAAATGCCATACTGGGTCAGACCAATGGTCCATCTAGCCCAACAGCCTGTCTCCGACAGTGGCCAATCACGGTGGCTTGGGAGAACCACCCAACAGGTCACAATCCATTCACTGTTGTTTTCCCCCAGCTCCCGTCATGTTCTCTGATCCTGTCTGGCTAATAGCTGCTAATAGCTGCTATCTTCCAGAAACTTGTCCAAACCTCTTTTAAACTCAACTATAGTACTGACCCTTACCACAGCCTCTGGCAGTAGATTCCACAACCCAATATGCTGAGTGAAAAAAATATTTGTTTATTTGTTTTATATTTGCCACCCATGAGTTTCATGGAGTGTCCCCTAGTTCTAGTACTAGCTGAGAGGGTTAATAACTGCTCCTTGTTTATTAGTTCCACACCACTCATGATTTTATAGACCTCTGTCATATCTCCTCTTAGTCGTCTCTTCTCCAAACTGAAGAGCCCCAACCTACCAAGCCTCTCCTCATACAGGAGCCCTTCCATGCCCTTGATCATGTTTGTTGCCCTTCTCTGTACCTTTTCTAGTTCAGCTATGTCTTTTTTGAGATGGGGTAACCAGAACTGCACACAATATTCAAGGTGCGGTCGCACCATTGATTTGTATAGCGGCATTATGACATCCTCAGTTTTATTCTCTATCCCCTTCCGAATAATTCCTAGCATTCTGTTTGCCCCACTAGGGGCTCTGCAATTTATCTTTGCCCTGGGCCCTACAAATTCTAATGCTGTACTCACCTTACTCCAGGGTGTAAACAGATATAAGCAGTGAGATTGAGTTTTACTTACTAAGATTATTAATGTTTCTACCTTTGTCCATGTTATGGAGAGGCTAGTTAAGGTAGGTTAGAGGTAGACTACCTTAGATACCTCAGGTAGTTAAGAATAGGTTAGGGAAAGCCTTTATCTTCGGAGCGTCATTTAGATTTAATGGAACTAGGCAGAGCCATTTGCCTTGTGCATGGACACATAGGTTAGTATTTGGTTGAAGAGGTTTGCTTTGGGGTACAGGCCTTTCTAATAGAGACAACATGGCTATATCACCTGCAGTCTGTAAAGGAAGGTGCCAAGCTGTTCAGAGAAGACTTATAAATACTTTGCCTTTGGCCCATATAGAAAGGGGTTGTAAAAATCAAGAGGATTGTATTTTATTTATTTGTACACCTGTTGTGCACCTAGTGTAATTCACCACCCAAGGTGCCATGGACAGGAAAATCAAGCCTCAGAAACTGTTCATGAATGATTAAAAAAGGGGTGGGGTGGGGTGGGGTTGGGGGACATTCATACCTTAATGTGTCTCCTAACAAATATAGTTCAATGAGCCCTCGTGATGAACACAGCCGTTCAGGATTCGGGTGATGGGCTGGGAGGCTCATTCAGCCTGACCCAGCGAGCCCATCTCTAGGCAGGGAAATAATTAAGATATGTGGGGGCCAGAGTGGCAGAGACCTTTAAATGTCAATAAAGCAATTCTGTATGGCATACAAATCTTAATGGGGATCAGACAAAAGACTGCAGAGCTGAACAAAAGAGACTGTGGAACCTCTGAGCGGTTTGACAGCAACATCCACCAAGGGTCTGTGAAAGAGGATTATTTGGCAGGAATTGGTGTGCGGTGGTGCCAGAATTTCCAACGCAGATCAGTACGTTAGGAGCACAAAGATAGTAAAGGTCCTGCCCCAGGAGGTTTGGGGGTGATAAAACAGATGCAAAGTGAATTTTGGGCACTAGTGGCATGTCCCGTGGCAGCCAGAGGCACGGCAGAGGCGACAGCGGATGGACATTCAGACTCAGATCTGTTACAGATTTGGATCTGTAATTTGTGGATTAATTACGAATTATGGGGTTGGATTTTCCCATTAAGTCAATGGGAAACCAATCTGTAGCCTGTTTGAGTTCCATGCCTAGCTTAGTCTAGCCCCGAAAGACAGTGGGTCTGGCTCCCCCCATCCCTATTTCCCGGGGGCCCAGAGTAGTATTTACCACCTCAGAGGGATTCATTGAAGCACTGCCGGTGGTGTGGGGTCTCCGACAGGTTCCCTCACCGCAGTGTCCTCCCTGATCCAGATAATGCCTGTGCAAATCAGCCAGTGGGGCTGTTTTGCACATGCACAAAATGTCAGTGATGTCATTTTGGCTGCCGCCCTTTTGGTTAAGAGTGGTGGCCATTTTGTTCATTACGATAAGGGGCAGGGAGGATGCTGCGGCAAGGGAGCCTGCGGGAGACCTCACAGCAGCAGTGGTGCTTCAGTCAAGCCCTCTGAGGCTGGTAAGTAGACTCCAGGGTCCCGGGGAAGAGGTGGGTGGAAATCCGTATCCATAAATACAGATCAGTCATGTATTGTGGATTATACAGATTAATCTGCAACTACCTGTTTTCAGGCAGTTGCGTATTAATCCGAATCCAGAATGCCCATCATCCCTACTCAGGAGAGGCATTGGTGCAGGCTCTGCCCCTTTCTCATTGCTACCTGGGCCGAATCCTCAGCTGAGGTGTTCTTCCCAGCTCTCATACCACAGTCACACTTGACGCTCCGGCGCTGTCAGAGTGACGCGAGGGACAGACGCAGGAACCTGATGACAGAAGTAGAGCCGGTGTGAACGGGGACCTGCTGCAGCTAGTCTCATGCATGGCAGGATGCAAAATCCAGCCCCGTCATGCACGAGACTAGCCGTGGCAGATCCCTGTTCGCACCAGCTCTGCTTCCGTCATCAGGGTCCTCCCCACTGCCGCGTCTGTGCCTTGCGTCACTCTGACAGCGCCGGAGAGTCAGGTGTGAATGTGGCCTCGGTGTTGTTGTGAGGTGCCGCAATAGCAGCTAGAGTCAGGGACTTAGCAAGGCTGTGGAAGGCATAAACTATGCGCCCCTTAAGACCAAGGGGGTGGGATTTCCAGAGTGGGGACTTTGAGGCCCCTAGGAAGCCCCTACCCCTGAGCAGGGGCAGCTGTCCTAAGGGAGCTCCTGGCCAGCCTTGGCCTCCTCCGCCAAAAAACAGTGCCAACATCTCAGCGACCCTCCTGGACTCGTAGCAACAACCCCGAGAGGGTTTTCAAACTGGGTGAAAACTCCAGTCCTCCCACTCTGATAACTCCCTTCCTGGCGAGGCTCTTTGCAAGTGGTTTGAAGGCTGCTAGGAATTGTTCCGAGTGCGTGGGAGCTGAGGGCAGAGCGCTGCCCCCATTCTTGCTCCCTCCCTCGCCCACTCTGGAAATTTCCTAGCGTTGCTCAAACTGCTTGCAAAAAGGGCCACTCCGACTGCACAGCCTGGGCTCAACTGAACCTCCTCCTCACTCCATGGCAGCTCCACCCCTAGCTGCTGGGATGGGTAAATACTGCTCCTACTTCTGTGGCAGACTGGTGGCCAATCATTGCATTGCTTGCCTCTAGTAGAGACGCAGCAGCTGGAGGCTCGCTGGTGCCACATCTGGACCAGGCACAGATACACAAGCAAGCACAATTGCTTATTGACGTGCAGTACACAAATCCAGCAACACGTACTGTCTCAGTCACACACCTGCAAGCTATACACAGACTGGGGTAGACTCACAAAGACACCCTGGAGTAGACATAATTACGCTACTCTGACAGAGACAAACACATGTACAGTTTATACTTCATCACGTGTGCAAGTCAGTCAGACCTGAAACACGCACACCTATTATGCTAACACACACACACACACACCACTATCACAAAACATGGCATATGCACACAAAAGAAAAGACCCTAACAGACAGACAGACAGACACACATGCTTAACGAAACAGGCAAACACATATGCATTCCACACACATCATTAGCCACACTTAAAATCAGGGCTGCACAAATACTTTCACACACGCTAACACATTCACAAACACACCGCCCAGCATCCTTGGTGAAAGCACACACAGTGTTGGGCCAGTGCCTTTTCTTTCCAGCAGACCAAGACACTATTAAATTTAATGCAGCGATGTCCAGAAATTATCATATTTGGGGAATACTCATTAATCTCTCCCTCTCCCTGTGTGTTTTATTGTCCTCCCTTTTGTGATTCTGCTCCGTGCCTCTCCTCTAGCATAACTGTCTCTTCCCAGAGGCATCTCCAACTCACACCCCACTGAACACCTTCCCCCTTTGAAATCACTTTCAAAGTTTTCCTCTTGCTGGTTGGTAGAAAGACGCAGTTTATTGGGGCTTAGAATTCAGAGCAGCAGCTGCCCTGTGCGACTGGCGCAAGGCTTTTTATTAGTAGTATTTTTTATTTCTTTTTCAATTTCTTTATTGCTCATAAAGATGAGAGAAAGAGTTTATAGCTTGTTAGCTCTGTCTGCAGCCAGGTGAAAAGCCCCAGTGCCTAGAGCCTCCCGCACAGAGCTTTGACATTGCAGTGCTAGCCCGGCCGAAGATACTCCTTTGGATACTCTGGTCTTGAGGATGCTGTGCAATTCAGCTGCTGAGCCTCAGCCCAGCCTTGCTATTTTTGACTAGGTCATTCCACACCCGGCTAGATTCTATCCATATATCTTGCAAAGGGCTAGACGTTTCTTGGAGAGGGCAGCAAAGTGAGCAGTTGTCCCCTGCGTCTCATGTCTGGACTGCTGGACAGTGGAATAAGTTGCCCAGGGAGGTTTTGGAAACTCCTTCCTCGGATGTTTTCCAAACGCAGCTGGGCAAGCATCTGTCTGTGACTCTGTAGGCAGAGGATATCCTGCCTTGGAGCAAGAGGATTAGACTAGATGGCCCTTGAAGTTCTTGCAACCCTACAATTCTCCACTTTTATGATTCTAGACAGCCATGCCATGGTGATTGCCAGGGTTCCTAGTTTTTTCTTTGTAATGGAAAACCAGAGGAAAACAGAGATTTTGCTTTTTT
Organism: Sphenodon punctatus; assembly: GCA_003113815.1. Taxonomy (NCBI): domain Eukaryota; kingdom Metazoa; phylum Chordata; class Lepidosauria; order Sphenodontia; family Sphenodontidae; genus Sphenodon; species Sphenodon punctatus. The sequence continues at coordinate 18,764,935 of QEPC01009472.1, read as the reverse complement.
TTTCCAGAGAAAAACAGAGATTTTGCTTTTTCCCCCAGAGAATTTCACAGAAAATGGCAAAAACGTACAGGTTTGGAAGGGGAGGACACAGTGAACACCGGGCAGTGAGGATGCAGAGTGGAGCTGTGGGGAAACAACCTGAAGGCATGTGCTGTGGACTGGGCCAGCCTTAGGGATTTCAGGGCCCAGGGCGGGGGAGAAATGTAGGGCCCCCTTCTGCTGCTGGCGGGCCTAGGGGCACTCCCTGGCTCAGGGGGCAATCCCCAGCTCGGTCTGGGGGCACTACCTGGGCCTGGGTTCAGGGACGGGTGGAGGGGGCATTCCCCTTCACCCATCCCCAAGCACAGTCATTTTTCGGGGCACTAACCTCATCCTCTGCCGCCACCACCACCACCACCATCACCACGCCGACCGTGACTCCGCTGCTGCTGGTCTGGGTCCCACGCTGGGTCTGCTCGCAGGCTCCTGGGTCACGCTGGGCGCCGCAGCAATGTACTGAATTTGTCGACGTGCCTGCCGCCACCAGAAGTTGCTACGGGCCGGGGAGTGACAGAGAGGTGGGGCCTCTCCCTCACTCCTTGCCAGAGAGACAGTGGCTGGGAACTGAGGGCCGTGAGTACGGGGGGCACCCCAGAAGCGGGGCCTGGGGCAGCCACCCCAAACTGCCCCATGGTAAGGCCGGCCCTGGCTGTGGAGGGGCGGGGGCTCTGCATTTGGAGGGGTGCCACAGACCTCCTGTGGGTTGGAGGTGGGGGCAGAGGAACTATGAATTGGGGCAGTCAGATCTTCTAGACCTTGGGAAGAGGGGACAGAGATGGGCCTAACAGAGCCCATAGCAGCTTCGCAAAATGCCAGCCTCTATATCCCCCCCCCCCCTTTCTGGTTGACAGAGCAGCCTGGGACCAGGCTGGGAGGAGGAGGCAGCAAGCACAGGGCATTTGAGGGGGAGAAACCTAAAGGCATGTGCTGTGGTGATGGTGGTGATCTCTGCATTTTGAAGGGTGCCACAGAACTTGAATTTGGGGATGGGCTGTTGGTGGAACAGGTAGATGCAAAACTACATAAAAATGAAAATATTACAATAAAATGTGGTGTAATAAATCATACCTACATATATTGTGGTTAACTAGCATTTACATTTAATCACAGAAAAACAGAGATTTGCGGGTTCTTAATCAGAGAATTGATGGGGGGTTTATCAGAGAATTTCCATTTTTTTGTCACGGAAAACTAGGTACCCTGGTGATCACACCCCTCAGCCACCTTGTCATGGAACAGGCAATGGCCCCTTTAAGGGTCATCTACTAATCTCTCCTGCCCTCCCACTCTGGAAGCTATAAGAGCAGGAGATGTAGTAAGGAGATGGCAGTCTGCTACAGGGTGCTTTGGCAAAGCAGACCATGCTGGGAGCTGTCCTTGGTCCTGAAAGGAAAACCAGGTAGGGGCACAGTTTAAGGAAGGAGTTCATTCCACTGTGGTTGAAAAAGAGGCACTAGAAGGGTAAACAAACAGCTGTATCAGCCTACTGTTTGTATGCCCCTGTCAAGATAGGGAGAGGAGAGATGTTGTTGCTGGTTCTCTCAGTTGTTGCTGGTTCTCTCAGGTTCCAGCCATAGGTGGTGGATAATTTGGGAATGCCAGTTCTCCCTCTCAGGTTTGAAACAGGCAACTGAGGGATACAGACAGTGCCCAGGGCTTTCTATAGCTGTTTCTATCTTTGGGAACAGGCTGGCAGAGCAGGGAAAAAGCCACCTGCAGCCAGGAGAAGGGCCTGGAGAACAGGAATGTGCAGGAGAGAAGCAGGTGGTTTTGTGTCTGTGTGTCTTAATGATGTAACCTTTCCCTCGTGTTATTTTGTGTAGGTTCTCAACTGAGGGTGGGTCCTGTTGTGCCAGATTCAATCTACACATATAGTAAAAAAGAAAACAGCTCTCTGTCTCGAGGAGCGTACAGTATAAATAGACAAGAGCAGTCAGCCATGGGGGTGGCAAGAAGAGGTGAATGCCATGGTCTTGCAGTCAGTCGCTGACAAATCCAGACATCGAGCCCAGATCTCCTGTGTCCTAGGAAATTTCATTGCACTGACTGCGAAACTAGGGGCCATGTGCATTTGTGTGAACATGCCGACATGAGTCTGGCTGCATCCCCAAACGCAGGCATTTGCTCCTTGGAAACCTGGAGCAATTGCCCATGTTTATAGCGCCCCATGTAGATGGTCCCTTGTGGCAGGTGTGGTCTCTCCCCAGCCAGGTCTGCAGTGGCTGCCCTCCTCCAGGTGGAGGAACACCTTGTAGTCCACACACAGCAGCTTCCACAGGGGTGAGACCAGGCAACGTGCACAGAGCAGAATACTTTTGCTGGTCGTATAGATCAACTGCTGTGGCAGCAGGAGTAGTTTCCTGGCCCCAGACCATTGTCTCTCTATGGCCAAGGGTGGAGCAATCACTGCTGTGGACAGATCAAAGTACATATTGCCCTGAGATGTAGCACATGCGTGAATCCCCTTCCACTCCATGCCCTTGCTGTAAGCAGAAACACATGGGAGAGTACCCGTGAGATGCATTTAGACATGAATGTCTCTGGGTTTCTAACTGAATGGCTCTACTACATTGTAATTGAATAGTAAAAAATAAATAAATGTATTTCTGAGTTTCTGAGGATCTGCTCTCAATGTTCGGTTGGTCCTCAGTAATTCAACCAAATACTTGATACTCTGTAAAATACTCGGTGAAATCAAACTGTGTACCAAGTATTTCCTCAGTACTGAGTACCTAATTTCCTTATATAGGACCAGGAAAAGCCCCATATGTTGTAGGAAAAGCCCTGGATGTTGCAGGAAAAGCCCTGAATGTTGCAGGAAAAGCCCTGAATGTTGCAGGAAAAGCCCTGGATGTTGCAGGAAAAGCCCTGGATGTTGTAGGAAAAGCCCTGGATGTTGCAGGAAAAGCCCCATATGTTGTAGGAAAAGCCCTGAATGTTGCAGGAAAAGCCCATATGTTGTAGGAAAAGCCCTGGATGTTGCAGGAAAAGCCCCATATGTTGTAGGAAAAGCCCTGAATGTTGCAGGAAAAGCCCATATGTTGTAGGAAAAGCCCTGGATGTTGCAGGAAAAGCCCCATATGTTGTAGGAAAAGCCCTGGATGTTGCAGGAAAAGCCCCATATGTTGTAGGAAAAGCCCCGGATGTTGCAGGAAAAGCCCCATATGTTGTAGGAAAAACCCTGGATGTTGCAGGAAAAGCCCCATATGTTGCCGAGCAGAGGATTTACCCAAGTATTGAGTATTGGACCAAGTACCGCTCTGATTCCTCGGTTACTTGGTACTGGGTAAAATCAAGTTGAATACTGAGATACTTGGTAAAAACCGAGTAATTTCAAATACCGAGTTTCAGCACTAATTGTAATCCCAAAACAATGCACAGTGGAGGGATCCCAGCGATCTTTATGGTGTAGTTACAGAGTTCAGTATTCTTTGCATAGCACTTTACAATCCTTTTCAAGTTTGCCCTCACAAGAACCCTGTGTGGTAGGACATTATTATTCCCATTTTATGGATGGGGAACTGAGGCTGAGCAATAGCAACTTACCCAAGCCCACCCAGAAAATTCATGGCCAAACACAAGGGTTGAACCCAGGTCTCCCAGATCCAAGTTCAACACCACATCCCTCAGTCTTCAGCAGCTCTCTGCACTGGCTCTCTTATTATGCCATCTGAATACATCCATAGCATAGTGCCTATTTCTGTCCAGCGCCCTGGCAATCAGCAAAGCTATGCCAATTTAACACCAGCTGTGGATCCGGCCCCTACAGTTTCCTAATTGCTAAGTATGCGGCTTTTAGAAATCAAGTGCAACGAGTTTTCCAACCTAACGAGTAAACTAATTCATCAGCCGGGAGACGCTGCATTTACCTCTGCAGTGCAGGTCCCGTTCCCCAGCACAGCTAATCTAATATGGCTGTTGCTGTACAGCCAGGAGTTGCCTGGCCCTGTCATTTGGCACCTACTCTTCTCCCTTACAAAGAATTATTTTAGAATCAAGCTAAAGACTGAACAGTTTGTTCTCATTCTGAGCCTGGGAAAGATGCACTCAATTGCAACATAATGAGAAAATTATTGTGCATTAAACGCATTGCAATTGGCTTCCAGGGCAGGCCCAGAACTGGAATAGTGGAGAAGCTACCAGTCAAGGAGAAAATGCATTATCAGTGTGTGTGCATATGTGCTGGGAGTGAGGCAGAGATTACAGAAGGGCAGGAAAGAGGGGCTTTATCTGGTAACCCAGGACTGGAATAGCAGAGCATTGTACTGCAGCAGAGACCTACCAACAGTCCCCATTTCAAAGGACAGCCCTGCTTTGATTGTTCAGTCCTGCGGTGCTGTCTCACTTTGGAGTGCAATGGAAGATGGCAGGGTGAGGGGAAGACAACCATAGTCCTGTAGCCTTGGAGAGTCTTTCCCAAGCTAGAACACAGGCGAGTGTGAGTTTGCACCTAGAACAAGGCAGTGGGGATCCTCAGGCCCAGGGGCCAAATACAGCCCATGGCTAGTTTTTATTTGCCCCTTTTCCAGTCCCTGCATCTGGTCTCTGGATCAAGCTCCTTACCCCCAAGCACTGAAAGACTGAACTCAGGGTAAGGGAGTGGAGATGAGGGCATGCAACAAAGGGCATGATCTGGACCCTCCTCTTCCTGAGCCCACTCTTTAAACACCCCTAACCACAACTTCTATGCAGCTCTTGGAGCTTGTACTAATTTGCAGAGAGGCTGGCTCCTGGAAGGAAAGAGAGTAATCCCACCCTTCATCTAACTGTAGCAGGTCAAGATTAGAAGTGAACAAAAACAATTTTTAATCTAATAATAATCTTTATTTTTGTATAGCGCCTCCCTGCCAGTCAGAGTGCTTTATGTATTATGCAACTTTTAATCCTCACAAGAACCCTGTGAGGTAGGTTAGGCTCAGAGAATACTGTGACTGGCCCAAGGTCACCCAGTGAGTTTCTGGCTAAGGTGAGACTTAGGTCCTCCCGCCACCTCCCAGTCCAAGTACTGTGCACTTAGCCATTATACCACACCTTTCCCATTCTGCATGTTCTTAGTTGTTGAAATAAATCTGCTCTTGCCAGTATCTGTCTGTCTGTCTCAACTTCAGATTACAAAACGTCCAAATTATGGCTATCTTTCCTTAAGAAATTGGCTCATTTTCACTGGGGAAAGAGCCCGTTTTCAAGTTAGAAACAAAAATAAAAATCTGAATAATGCATCGGAACACTTTTGGGTCTTGAAATGGACTCTCTGTTATTACAGCTAGCTTGAGGGAACTCCATTCTTTAAGACCCAAGAAGAATAAGGGTTGATTCCCGCACCCCAGAATGGGACAGCAAGTCAGATGTTTGGAATAGGGCTGTAGCGGAATATCGCAGCGGTAGCTATTTCCGGCGGAAACAGTGTTTCCGCAATTAGTGGAATGGCATGGCAGAGGCTTTCATTCCGCGGTTTCATTCCGCGGTTCCGCTTATTTAATTCCGCAACTTAGTGGAATCGTGGAAACATGACATTTT
>QEPC01009472.1:18711185-18758968 GCA_003113815.1 Sphenodon punctatus | reverse complement strand
ATTTCATCCATCCCCTCCAGTTACACAGGCAGAGCGGTGGGAGCAAGTTCAAAGCTGCTTCACAAATAAACTCTAATAGCTTTCCTCTTGCATTTACATTATTAGGGAGTTCGTTTGACTGGCATTATGATGATAAATGGAGAATGCTTTGCACCATTACGTTGGGCGCTAATGCGTAGTGGGAGAAATTTCTACTCATTAAAAAAAAAAAAAAACAGCAGCAAAAGTGACGATAGGAATGTGCTCGCGTACTAAGCTGTTTGCACACAGCTGCCTTGCTAAATGATGGGATACCATCATTTAGACAAACATTCCCCATAGGGATCATGTCTGGTACTTACCTTTCACCCTTCTGTGGCGCCTCCTACTCCAGGATCCCCAAAACACTAACTTGTTGATCTTCTTCTGTCTTGGTGAATGGCAGAGAAGGGTCCTCGCCACCTTACAAATGAGGACAGCAAGAAGAAAGTGTCTTGCTTCAGGTGAGTCAAATGGCATAGCGGGGAAGAAAACCCAGGTGTAGAGCTGAAACGAGTACCTGCCGGAAAAGGGTATACCCATCGGATTTCCAGTACCCAAATTGACTTGAAAATATCGGGAACCTAGTGGTACCCAACTGTGACCTGATTCAGGTATCCAGTGTCCCAGAATGTCAACGTCTGGTCTTGGAATGTTGACTTCGGGTATCGATTTTTTGGTTTCCCATCCCGATATTTTTGGGTTTTCTGTTCTAATTTACCAGTCGGTAATAGGAAAATTGAAAAATCATTTCTGACAATGATTAATTTTTCTGGTATCTGGGTACCCAATCAGTGACTGGGTAGCCCATTGAATACCCAAGCCAGTAGTAGAAAATTCAGGTTTTATTACCCACAGGTAGAAAATAAGCTACCTGTGTCAGCTGTACCCAGGAGTACTGGCTCCCAGCCACTGTGGTCACGTTATTCTGAAATGAGGCTTTCATGGAGCGACCCTCAGGTAAACATACCCCTCTCTGCCTTCCCTTCCACTGGATAAAACTGTGTTGTGTGGTACCTCCTACCCAAGTGCTTGTTAACCCCTGCTTCAAGTTATTTAATAGGAGTGCACTGCATGGAGGTATCTCTGGGTATATACAAAGAACAGGCTCTGTCTTTCATTCCCAGCCACTAGTGCTGCATAAAGCGTTTGTTAATGAATTAGGGCTGAAACGAGAATCAGTTTGATTCTTGCAAAAACATTGCAAGAACTGAGAGCCCTTAGTGGGATCTCAAGAAGACCTGGTTAATGGTGCAAAAGCTTGTGAGATATCTCACAAACAAAAAGAAAAAATGCTGCACATGCGGGAAAATGGCTGCCCTTTTCCAAAATGGTACCAGCAGCTTCACTGCCATTTTGGAAAAGGGCAGCCATTTTGCACATGAGCAGACAGCCCGTCCTTTTTCCAAAATGGTGGTAATGCTGCCTGTGCCATTTTGGAAAAGGGCTGCACATGCACAGAACGGCCCTTGTAGCCATTTTGCACATGCATGGTGATTTCCCCTCCCCCCCCCCGAGATGGGAAGTGGTCTCCTCGCTTTGCTTTCCCACCCCCCCGCAGAAAGGTCGAGCAGGGAGAACAGTCCAAGAACAGCCCTGGAGCAGCCCCTACTTGTCAGGCAGCCAGGTGAGTCAACTGGGATTTTGACACAGGGGAGGGCCAGTCTCGAGATTCTCACATTTCTTGCTGAGAATTCAGCCAATTCTCCGCTTGTTCTCGTTTGCAAGAACAAGCGTAGTATTCTGAATCTCGTTGAGAAATGTGACAAAGCAAGAACTGAGTTTCAGCCCTATGATCTCTCTTTGTCTGCCTTCTCTCTTTAGCTTGTAGCCTCCTTGGGGCAGGGACCATCTCCCCTTGTGTATACATACAGCCATTTGTACAATGGAGCTGCAATTTTATCTGTGGCCTCTGGGTGATACCATCATACGACTGATAACAATACCAGCTACCTAAACATTAGTGCAATCCCCTATTTCACCCAAGGTTCCACTTATACCCCATTACTCCTCTGGCTCTGATTTGAGCTGAAATTGGTAGCACATTTGCTATCCGCGAGTTATACTTACAAGTCTGTTGGGTGCTTGCCCGATCAGTACCTGTGATGGGCACGTAATTACCCAAAATACTGAGTATTACCATTACTGAGTTACACTGATTTTCCATTTTATCAGAGTGGAAAACCTGTAAACCAGTATGAGAGGTTGGTAAATCAGCACATTGGGTAACCTGGTCGGCATCAATTGGGTACCAAAAGGTACCCAATGTTACTGGGTTGAATCGGATACCATACTTCCAATGAGTATACCAGTTTCTGCAAGTACTTGTTTCAACTCTAGCTCTGATTTTTCTCTTTCATTAACTGATGGGATTTAGGAATATGTAACAGAACTGAGATAAATATCCACTGCAAAATTCGTATTGAACTAATCTAGCCAAATTGCCTCCAACAGATATGAAGAACTATTCATTTCTGCTTCCTTTATTTTTTCCAGATAGACATTTGTGCTGTTTTGGTTACCTTTTTCCCCAATATTTTGATTGCTTTGGTATTTTGGTACTTCTTTTCAGTACAAAATCATTCCGAAATAACAGTAAATATTTCTGAAAAGGGGTGATGAAAAATTGAAATAACCTGATTGAAGCAAACAAGTAGACAAAGTATCTTGAATTGCTATCCAAATTAATGGCTGTGCAATTTTCTGTTTTGATGATGAATGTTTATTTGGTAATTTCGCCGGCTATTTGAATATGCAGAAAAATATTATTCTCCAACATAAAAACTGCTGTTCATTGCACTTGTCTGTAGCATATCTGTTCAAAACACTTGCAAAGCGAGGCAGTGGGTTGTGTGCTACCCTAAATATTTATTTGCAGGGTGTGACCCTGTGGGAAGGGTCATTAGCAGTAAACTCACATACCCAGCAGGAAACAGGGAGGAAGCTGCTGTCATGGAAGGGGTTTGGAAAGCCTTACCTAAGAGCTTGGAGAAGGATACCATCAGGAAAGAAGCATGACATTTGTAGGCTTGGGAGAAATAGCTAGGGATGTGCGAATGGAATGCGGTTCGGATGTTCGGTCGTTCGATTCGAAACCCAAGTTCGGGTTTGGTTGTTCGGTTTGGCAGAGTTTGGTTAGGCCGAACTTGGCCGAACATTCGAAAATAGTGCTATCGATACCAATACCAAATTCGAAGGTTTTTTATCGGTATCATTTGGCCATGAAACAACCCCTGGTCTCTACCCCTGGTGCCAGGAAGTCTGCTCCTCAGCTGCGTCCCGCTTCCAGTCATGTCTTTCCCGCTTCAAGTCACGTTTTTCCCACCCCCGAACTCATTCCAACTCACCCGAACATGACCAAACTGTTCGGACGTTTTCGAGTTCGGTTCGGACATCCGAACAGACCGAGTTCGGTCCAAACTCCGAACATCTGAACCACGTTCACACATTCCCTAGAAATAGCTTGCCCCAAGGGATCCACAAGCTAGAGGGCAGAGATAGTCAGAGCAGCTGGGAGGCTAAGGGTGGTGGAGTGAGGCTAGGAGGTTGCAGAGGGCAGGCTGCCCTGGCTTAAATGGGGAATGCCAGAGAGGGGGCTGAAGGATTTATGGCAGGAGCAGGAAGCCTTTTCCCTCCCAAGGGCCACTTTGAAAATTAGTACAAGCTGCAAGAGCCTCATAGAAGCTGGGGGCAGGACGAGTGCTTAACAGGTGAACTCAGGAAGAGAAGGGTGCAGACCAGGGATCTGTGCCCTGGATCTGTCTCCTGTCCTTGTGTGCATGCCCTCATCATCTCTGCACCCTTACCCTGAGGTCAGTTTTTCAGTGCTTGGAGGCAGGAACTGGATCCAGGAACTGGAAAGGCGGGACACAAAAACTAATCAGGGGCCGCATTTAGCCCCTAAGGCTGAGGTTGTCCACCCTTGATTTATGGGGGCGAAGTAGCATTTGTATGTATACACGCTGGTGAAGAACGCTAAGGTCGTTCATGTTCGTAGCGCCTTGAGGTCCTGGTTCTGCAAAGTCTTATGACCAGTTGAGGCAACTCAGTGAGCAGAGCGAATTAGGACCCCTGGAGGCAATGGTGCTGTGCTACCTCAATTTGGGGGGAGCAGGGAAGCCTGCAGAGTGTACGTCCCGATGTTATCGGCAGAAGCTGTGGAGCTCCTTTTGCCAGAGAGTCTTCCGTGAGAGAAACTTGTAAGCTGGAGGAAGAGCAGCCCAGCCCAGAGTGTTTTCTTAGGTTTAAAGATGTGGAGCAAATTGAGTTCAGAGGGTCACTATTACTCCCAGCGGCTGTGACAAAAATCCCTAATGCACGTAGGCTTGCTTTCTCCAAAGCTTCTATTTCCTCTTTATGAGGTGCTGTCACTCTATTATCTCCCTCCGAGTTGGTCTTTTACCTTTTAACCTCTCGGGAAAGGTTGGGATGGGAGGGGAAGGAACTTTAAAAAACAAAACAAAACGCGCACACACAAAAGCCTTGGACACTGGCAATTCTCAGGGAAGCTTTTCATCCTCTGTCATGTGTATGTAACTGAGAGCTAGGTGGCAGCCCTGGATTGAAAGGGATGGCATTCAAGGGTCTCTTGTTCTGACCTGGGGGTGACTCAGAGTGGGAGGACTCTTTTGTGATGTCCTTTTGGGAGGAAGAATTAAATGGAAGCCAGGAAGTCTCTTCGGATGGAAGGACAGAGGCAGTGAAAGATCAGAGGCAGCCAAGGACCAGGCAGGATCAAACAGAGGCCATTAGCTGTCCTCCAAAATACCCTTCAGGAGCCAAAGTATGCTGGAGAATGTTCTGGCCTCTTCCCACATGATCGGTGGCTTCGGAAGAGCACGGGAGGGTGAAAAGAGACAGGGAGATAATGAGCGACAAGGGAAGAGTCTGAGAGAGGCAGTGAGGAGTCTTGAAGCAATGACCTGGGCAACAACCTCTGAGGGAGAAATGTCACCTCAGCCAGGCAGGGTCATTTCTTGGTAGATAAAGTCCTGGCCTTGTAATTAGCGGCCACCTTGCAGCCTGCTTCTACTGGAAAGCTGGGTAGGCTGGGTGATTGGCAGGGAATGTCACCCAGGGTGGCTGGCTGGCCGTAGGGTTTGGGTTTTTTTTGTAGTTAATGTTTGTCTGTGTATAATGCAAGTTGACACGAGCTGTAATTGCAGGGGGAAATGAGAATGAAGAGCCTGGCGGGAGAAGGGGGCTTTTTATCACCGAGGAACAGTTGCCTGCGTCTGGGGAAGAGTGGGGGAGGGATTCTGATAACATTCAGCGCCTCTGTGGCTTTTACGAGGCACAGCTCTCAAAGTCCTGCACACGCATGAAGGAATTAAGCTTCCATGCCTGGTTGGTGCCAGCCCCATTGTACAGATAGGGAAACTGAGGCACAGAGAGGCCAACGTCGTGCTTACTCCAGGCCCCGCAAGGGATGGCAGAACAAACCCAAGAGACTCCTCTGCCAGCCGTGCATTCTGACCACTCTGCCACAAGAGGAGAACTGAAACGGGTACCTAAATTTGGTACTCGTAGGTAATACCTGCATTTTCTAGTACCCTCTCAGGTATTCAACAGGCTATCTGATCACCGATTGGGTACCTGGAAAATTGGTAATTTCTGGTACTGATTTTTCTGGTTATCGGTTCTAAAATCGGGACAGAAAACCTCAACATTTGGACTGGAAATAGATATTCTGGGAATGGAAGTGGATATTCCAGGACATTGGGTACCCAAATTAAGCACAAATCAGGTATTGATGGGTGCCCTAAATTTCCAAGTTAATTCAGGTACTGGCAATTCAGCAGGCATGTCTGTTTTTGCTGCTGCTTGTTCCAACTCTATTCAAGAGCAGAGTCAGGGCCGAAGGGAAGCAGTGCCAGATGTGGCAGATGTGATATGGTTCGTTCTCTGTTCCCAGTCAGGACATATGACTTCTTCTTGTGGTGGCATTAGGGCTTGCAGGCGATTAACAAGCACGGGAGAGGAAGGAGTGTGATGGAGGAGGTGGTATACAGGATGCTGAACGTTCCTTTCAACGGGATCCTGCTAGACATCAGCTGCATAAGGGAAGGGTCAGGTCAGTGTCGGAACTTCCTGCCCAGAGTCCTCATCCCCAGTTCCCTGCACATTGCTACAGCCTGCTCCATGGAGTCCTGCGTCCCATACATCAAAGGTGGCACGATCCACTTATGGTGCATGATCCAGGCATCAACTCCAGTGATCTTTCAGGCAGGGGTGTAGCTATAATAGATGCATCAGGTGCGGCCGCACCGGGGCCCACGAGCTTGGGCGGCCCAGGCGCATGTCGAATTCATATGCACGCTGGAGTGGGGGGCCCATTCCTACCTAGCTATATCCCTGCTTCCAGGACCCCTCCCTTTGGATCTGGCACTCCTGGGACCCCTCCTGCTGGCTCCCAGCTTTACTGCAGCTCAGCAACTGAGGGCACTCCTCTGTAGAGAGAGCCTTCCCGCCTAGCTTGTCTCCTCCCTGGAGCGCCGATCCCACGTTCCTCGCCAGAGTTGATCTCTGAGGGGCTGATTCCTCTCTTCACACCACAATCTACTGGAGACTAGCTTGTGATCCACCACAATCTACCTCTTGGGCCACTCTGCCCTTCATTGTACACCACCGTTATACAGGGTAATACCAGCGGCTGAAAATCAGCATCAGTTGTGTCCCTGATTGCAAATAGGATGCAACCTAGATCATAAGATGCCCTGTTTTTCCTAGCAGTTTTCTACAGCCAGCTGCATGGTGGTGCAGCGAGAATGTGTGCATTATGTGATGCTGAGAATTACACTCATCCACAGCAAGCAGGGGAAATCCCCTTGGCCTCTGCTGTTCTTGTTTATCAGCTGTGCCTGTCTTGCTTCCATTGCTGCTTCCCAAAGGGTCTGCTGATGATATCGCTCCGGATTAGAAGTTCTCAGCAGTGAGACCTGTGAGCTGCGGCGAGGGCTGACGGCACTATGGGGTACGGTGACATCTATGTCAATCTGTAACAAGAGCCGTAGCATGAATTCCACCTGTGATCATTCCTGGCGGTTGCTGGATGCCACCTGGAGATTCTTCACTGCTGTTGAGCTGGTACAGCTCCACTAAAGTCTATAAAAATATGCTAGTGTGAGGGGGTGGGCATTTGGGCCCTAATTCAGGGGTGAAGAACCTTGGTGGGGGGGGAATATGGCCCACAAGTAGTTTTTATGTAGCCCCTTTCCAGTTCCTGAATCTGGTCCCTGGATCCAGTTCCTACCCTGAAGCACTTAGACTGACTCAGGGAGAGGGAGCAGAGATGAGTGCATTCGCACAAGGAGAGGGGAGAGATTCATGATCTTAACCCTCCTCTTTCCGAACTCACCCCTTAAGTACCCCCACCCCTACTTCTGTGTGGCCCTCGGAGATTGTACTAATGCTCAAAGTGGTCCCTAGGAGGGAAAAGTCTCCCCACCCTAGGTGTTCCGAGGCTGACAGCAAGGTGTAATTTATGCCAGGGCTTGCTAGCGCCGCTCATCCTTGTCACCTTGTTTTATACCAAAGCTCAACCCTGGCACTTCTTCCAGAACCTGTCATTGCTGATGCTTTACAAGGACACATGCAGGCTGGATAAAGTAGGGGTGGTTCAAAACAGCTGTTCTTTTTTCATGACACAACACAACAAAGATGGCCAAAGAAACAGAATGGCATTTGGTATTTTGATTGGAATTCCGATCAAACGAATGATTATTCATTCTAATTTCCAGTCAGAATGATGAAAACATCCATTTCTGTCAGGAGATGGAAACCAGGAGCAAACTTTGATTCAGCCCTAGGATAACGGAGCACCAGCCTTATCCCCCGTCTCTCTCTTGACTGGGTTGGGGGCTGATCAGTAGGAGCCCACAGAAAACAGAATCTGGCCCTGAGGAAGGTCTGAGAAAGTAGGGGCAGTAACAGGGGCTGGTCGAGTGGGAGAGGGGTGACAGAACAGCTCCTCTAGCTCTTCTGAATATTTCCCATGTTTCTGAGTGAAGAAGTAGGACTTTCATGGCATCTTTTAAAAATAAATATATAAATTAAATTAAATAAAATTAAGCACTGGATAAGAAGCTTTATTTGGATCTTAAATTGGAACAGTCTTTCATTGGGGGTATATCTAATATTTTATATTTTACTATGATGATAATAATGTTGTAAATGTTGAAATAAAGTAAATTTTCATATTTTTTTTTAAGGCTCATATTTTTGGTAGAAAGGTAAAAATAAAAAAAATACTTAACAATTTGGATCAGGTTTCCTAGGACCTGATCCAAGCTTGTCGAAATCCATGGGGAAGAGACCCATTAACTCAAGTGGACTTTGGAACGAGACCCTTAATGAGTTTAAGAGAGTTTCCTGATGAAACCATCTGCCTAGCCATTGCTCCAGAACGACTTTGTCCTGAGCATCCCTCCATGACTTGGAGCAGAGCCACATCCTAATCCCACCATACGCTGGACTAAGTGGTGTCATAGCCAAGCTTCTTTCCTGTACCCCAGAGGAGCCATCTCACTTGGGACAGACTTGGCATTTCATCTCTGCTGATCATCAGCTTCCCGAGCAGAGAAGGAAGAAAATGTCACCCACAAAAAAGACATCTTGACATTTTCCCCGACTGTTTTGAAGTTTTCTCAGCACAACAAGCTGTTTATCCAGCACTCCGGCTCGTATTGAATTAAGGAAAGGTTTTGGTGGCAGGAGAAAGAGTGGGGGGGATGAGGGGGGAAAAAAAGAAATAAATTCATTCTCCATATGCTGCCTTGGTACGGAGCAGAGCTCACTAAACGCTATGGAATATGTAGGGAAGGGGGGTTGGATGGAAGATAAATCCATCAACTAACAAGATAAGTGCCTTGTTCCTCCATCTGTTACTGCTGTGTCCTTATCTGGGATTGGAGTGTGGCAGAAGTGATACATCTTGTGTCAGGTATTATATTCCAAACTCATATGAATGAATTTTCATGCTCACAACAATCTATGATTTGGGCCCAGCCTCTGCTGTACTTGTCCTGCGGCACCGACTATCTTTTTGCATTTTGGAGGCCATTGAATCTGCCAAAGCTGGCCGAGATACCACCGCTGAATAACAGCGTCTCACTGGCATTTTCCAGCCCTACTTCTTTTTTGCCTTTCGGGCTGGTCTGTGACACAACCTGGAGGAATCGGCGCTGGCTCCCTGAGGGGTTGCCGTACGGCATGAGGCAGCGGATGGAGTCAGAAGCTCAGTGCTTTTCACTGACGATAGGAATGGTGAAACAAGCTACAAGTTAGAGCAAGGGCTCCTGGGTTCTCTAACCCCAGTGTGTGTTGTTTGATCTTCAGGAATCGCTCCATTCCTTGTGCCTGAGCTCCCCATCTATTAACTGGGGCTAATAATCCTAACTTGTGCAGTTGATTCATAGAATGTCAGAGTTGGAAGGGACCTCAAGGTGATGTTTGTGGGTAGAGCGGGAGGTATGGTGGCTCCGGTCATTGACGGGGTCTGCCCTCCCCTAGCTACTCAGGTTCGTAGTTTGGGGGTGCTTCTTGATTCACAGCTCTGCCTGGATTCCTAGGTGGTAGCTGTGGCGAGGAGCACCTTTCGCCAATTACAACTAGTGCGATGGCTTCAGCCTTATGTTTTGAAATCTGACCTGGCCACTATCATCCATGCTTTTATCACCTCTAGACTGGACTATTGCAATGCACTTTACGTGGGGCTGTCCTTGGTGATGGCCCAGAGGCTGCAGCTGGTGCAAAATGCAGCGGCCTGTCTCCCTAACGGGGACGGGTCGCTGCGAGCACATTACACTAGTTCTCCGTTCTCTGCACTGGCTATTGTCTTCCAGGTCTGATTCAAGGTGTTCATGTTGACCTATAAAACCCTAAACGGCCTGGGTCCTGCCTTGTTCCATCCCCACACAATTCTTGCCATTAAGAAAATTTTCCTGATATCTAACCAAAATCTACCTTCCTGCCATTTGAGCCCACTGTTTGTTTCTAGTACTGGCCTCTGTAGCAATGAAAAACAGTTCCTTGCCATCATCTTGGTGGTAGCCCTTTTAGATATTTGAAGACTGCTCTCATGTGTTCTGTTAATCTTCTCTTTGCTCGACTAAACATACCCAACTCCTTCAACCTTTTCTCATAAGACTTATGTTCCAAACCCCCTTTATCATCTTTGCTGTTGCCTTCCTCTGAATCCCTTCCAATTTGTCAATGTCCTTCTTAAAATGAGGTGCCCAAAGGTTTGACATCAACCTTCATAAAGAACTTTGAGGTCCAAAAATAAAATCTACTGGGGAAAAGATTCAAGTCAGGTACAGTGATGGAACCCATCTCTGACTTTGGCCCCTAGCTCATGCTTAGCCCTTCAGTCTAGCTGGGGCTCTATATTGCATGAATTAGAATTCCAGCCTCAGTAGTAAAAATCCAATTTGGGATTAAGGCAGGAATCCTGCTAATCTATTTATGGGACAAAAACAAGCCTGAGGTTCCGCAGGGGTGGGTCTCTAAGTCTCTTTGCTGCACTGGTGGCCTGCCCGAAATCCAGAGGATGCAACGACATTGTTTAAGGAGGTGCATGTGGTCAGTCAAAAACATGAAGGAATGTTTATGTAGAACGCAAGGATCCTCTTTCTAGAGGCGAAATCTATAGGACCACTTGCCTCTCCTGGGAAGACCCACCATTAAAACCACTAAAGGTGAGATTAGAACAAAGCTGTGAACATTCTCATGAAGGGAGCATTCCTACATTTTCCTTTGGTTTGAAGCATAAGCAGATGATCTGACAAACCATTTTTGTCCACCCCGTTATGTAATTTCTTGGGTTGAAACAAATAGGGCCTTTTCACATTCACAAAGATAATTCACATATTCGTTTCCATGAATTAATATCTGAATTAGTCTTGGTCACCATTGCAAAATTTGAAGCTTTGTCTTTGTGCATTCGATATTTTGGTCTTCAGTACTTTCTTTGGGAGTACTGGCCCTAGTGCTGGGGTTGAAACGTGTATTTTAATGAATTTTAAATTTTGAGTTGATTTTAATTGTTGATTTTGTAATGATGGTTTGGGTTGTGAGCCACCCCAAGCTGTTCTGTGAGCAGGAGGGAGCGGGGTAGAAGAATTTTGAATAAATAAATAAAAATAAATCGGATTAATTTGCAGGTGCGTGTGTTTGTCTGCAGACATCAGTAAATCGTGCTGGAATCAACATCTGATCCCTCTTGCCCCCGATATGTTGTCTTTTCCTGCAAAAGGAGCGGGGGGAGGAGTGTAACTCCTCATTGCTGATGGGGAAATTGAGGCATAGAGAGAATTGACAATTGTATGATAACATGATGAATCAGTGGCACAGAGCTCTGGTGTCCTAGAGTCCATTCCAGTGCTTCCAGTTCAGTGAATTCCAGGATTCAAGTGAAGTTCTGACATTTTGGCTGCCGCCTTGAAACCACTTACTCTGGAGCAATTCCATTGACTCGTGGATTGTGATCTTTGGGGTGGCCATACTTGTGGCTGGTAAAGGCTCTAGCAGTAAACTGGATCCCAATGAACTCATTCAACTAGGCCCCTGACCCAGATCTTGGGGAGACAGCAGGCCCTTAGCTTCCCGTTCTCTTTGCAATTGGGATTCAAGATGGAGTTTAGTGGCTTGGTTTTCTCTTTGAAAGCTCCGATGAGCTAAACGTTTGAGTTGAAGCTGCAGGAACGAGGAAAACCAGCTGAAGCTTGACCGTTCAGCATCGGACTTTGCATTTATATGAAGTGAGAGCTTGAGAACAAAAGCTATCGGGGGTACAGCAGCCAGGTGTGCTGCAAGCAGAAAGGAGTTTTTCCCCTAGCCTCTCCCTGGAGCTTCTCCTGGCTCAAATCTCAATAAAGATGCTTATTTTCCTTTCCCCTTCTGTTTAGCCCCAACGGATTTAACCCATCTCTGCAGAGGCTGTGCAGTCCCAGCTCTAATTTCAATTAAGAGCACTCTCTGTATTGCAGCCTGGCTGGAGCTTTGGAATCCATTCCTAATCCCTATATTAGCACCGATTCATCTCCTTCATGAGCATTATTATCGGTGGCCCCTGGGGAAGGGGAGGAGGGGAAGGATCTTTCGGGAGGATAAATACCATTTGTTTGTGTTTGTATTAGCTTCCACACTGCGTCCTGATTACATCCCACGTTTTGACACAACAATTATTATTAATTTCCCTGCGTCTGCGCTCAGATTCACAGCAGCACAAAGGAAAGATGAAGGATAATGTCAAGCTTAATAATAGGGGGAGTGGGGGAAGGAACAGGGAAGGAAGTACGAGGAGGGGGCAGATGGGCTATTATTAGATTTGAATTCCTGGTTTGGAGAAGGCAAGGTGTTTCTCAGCAGATGCCAGCAGCAGATATTCATGCTCTGGGAGTGATGGAACAATCATTCTTGCAAACACAGCTGGTTGGAATATTGTCAACAAAACTTTTTTTAATGGGGGAAAACAACTTTTTGAGAGAAAATTTCAGTTTTCATCAGCTTAGGCCCTTTTCACATGAGATGCCCCCACCCGTCTCTACGCAGATTCGTTGCGTGGAGATGGGTGGAGGAGCCTGTGTAAATGCCACGGGGGATGAGTGGGGGTGCGTGCGTGTTCCCACACTACACCCATCTTCACCCATCATTCACACACAGAGCAATGGGCTCCATGGGTGGAGGTGGGTGCATACCCATGGGAATGACCACGCATCCACCTCCACCCACTGCAGGTGCACACCCATCCCCCCCACCCACCGTGGTCCATTATAAACGGCCTTTGTTAAAAATCAAGAATGTTGCAGTTTTCACCACCTATAGCCTTTTCTTTTTTTTAAAAAAAATATTATTTATTTATTTATTTATTTATTTATTTATTAAATTTTCAATTAAATACCCTGCCCCTCCTGCCATCAGGCAGCCCAGGGTGGCTTACAATATAAAAAAACACAAATAAAATTCAATATAAAACATTTTTTAAACTACAAAAAAGAGGGCGACATTTAGCACCCCCATCCCCACCCCACCCCCATCCCCACCCTTTCACCCCTCTCCCCCATCAAACGCCTGGCGGAACAGTCAGGTCTTACAACTTTTCTGAAAAGAGATGAGGTCCGGGGCCAACCACACCCCCACCGGAAGGTAGTTGCACAGCCCTTGGCGCGGCCACCAAGAATGCCCTCTCCTGCATGGCCCCCTGGAAAACTCGGGGGACCTTGAGCAGGGCACCCCCGGACAACTTCAGGGGTTGATCCAGCACCTGGGGGGTGAGGCAGTCCCACAGGTAGGCAGGGCCTAGACCGTTTAGGGCTTTATAGGTCAAAAACAACACCTTGAAACGGGCCCGGAACGCTATTGGCAGCCAGTGCAGAGCACGGAGCACCGGTGTTATGTGCTCCCGGCGGCCCAATCCCACCAAGAGACAGGCCGCCGCATTCTGCACTAGCTGCAGCTTCCGAGCCGTTGTCATGGGTAGCCCCACATAGAGCGCGTTACCATAGTCTAGTCTAGAGATGATGAAAGCATGGATGAGGGTGGCCAGGTCAGAATCTGAAACATATGGCTGAAGCCGCCACACCAGATGTAATTGGCGAAAGGCACTCCTCGCCACAGCCTCCACCTGGACATCCAGGTGGAACTGCATGTCAAGGAGCACCCCCAGACTCCACACCTGGGGAACCAACGCGGGACAAACCACGTCCACAACAGGGGCCGTTACCCCTGTCGCCTTACCCACCAGCATCACCTCCGTCTTGTCAGGATTCAACCTCAGTCACTTGGCCCTCATCCAGTCCCCCACATCCATCAGATACCGGGTAAGCACCAAGACTTCAGGGCCTGGGTCTGTTGTAAAGAGAGGTACAGCTGGGTGTCATCCGCATATTGATGACACTGCACGCCGAACTTCCTAATCACCTCACTGAGTGGCTACATATACACACTGAACAAGAGAAAGGACAAGACAGAACCCTGCAGGACACCACACGAGAGGTCTCGGTACGATGAAAAAATTCTCCGAGTACCACTCGCTGAGTTCTTCCTGCTAGGAATGAGCGTAACCATTCAAGAACAGTCCCGCCCACTCCTGCATAGTCCTGCAGGCGTGTCACCAACATCTCATCATCAATGGTATCAAATTCAGCTGAAAGATCTAACAACACCAACAGGGTCGACCGACTCTGGTCTAACTCTTGGCACAGGTCGTCCACCAAGGCCACAAGCGTAGTCTCAATGTCATATCCCAGATGAAATCCCGACTGGGAGGGACCAAGGAAACTGATGCGGTCTAGATGTCCCTGCAGCTGCTGGGCCACTGCCCGTTCAATAACCTTCCCTAAAAAGGGAAGGTTAGAGACAGTTCGATAGCTGGCAAGTGAGTCAACGTCAAGCGATGGTTTCTTGAGCAGAGGCTACACCACTGCCTCCTTGAGGCAGCTTGGCACTCTGCCCTCCTGGAGGGAGGCATTGACCACCCCCGCCAGCAACGGCCCCATTGTCTCCCTGCAACATTTCACCAGCCAGGACAGGCACGGGTCTAACTCACAAGAAGTGGCCCTAACCGCCCCAAGGACCCCGATCACATCAGTGGGCACCACCGACTAGAATTGATCCCACAAAACTGGACAAGATGGGGCTTCCATAACCTGCGGCTCTCCTACTGTAATAAGTGCAGCATTGAAGTCGCGGTGAATACGAGCAATTTTTTCTGCAAAGTAGTCGACAAACATGTCACAGCATGCTGTAGATGACTCCACTCCTAGGTGGAGGGAGGCTGGACTGACCACCCTCTGCACCACTGGGAAAAGCTCCGCTGGACGGGACTAAGCGGATGCTATGAGGCAGCAAGAAACTCTCTTTTTGCTGTCCTCATAGCCGCAGCATAGGCTTGTAAACTAGCTCTATGCTGCAATCTGTGAGAATTGCACCACCATCGATCCAACCACCACCCATTTTGCTTCAGCACTCGCAGGTCCTCAGAATACCAAGGAGGTCTGCGGTGCTGTTGCCAGGGAAGCGGACATCTAGGAGCCGTTCGATCAATGGCCTCAGTTAGCAAGGTGTTCCAGAAAACTACGAGGTCATAAATGAGACGGCTGTCAAAATCAGAGGATATCTCCCCCAGAGTGCTCCGGAACCGCTCTGGTTCCATCAATCTCCGGGGACGAACCATACTAATTGGTCCCGCATCCATCCGGGGGAAGTCATGCGCCAGAAGAGAGGTCTACAGGAGGTAATGGTCCGTCCATGACAAGGGCACTGCTGATATCTCCCCCAATAATGGAACACCTGCCTCAAGGCCGGTGCAAAACATGAGATCCAGAGTATGCCCCCCCGATATGTTGGGCCACTAACCACCTGGGACAGGCCCATGGTTGCCATGGCAGCCATGAACTCATGCTCCATGCCCCCAAGGGTGGCATTGATGTGAATGTTGAAGTCCCCCAAGACTAATGTCTTCAGGGACTGCAACACACACACAATGCCACCTCCATCAGAGCATGCAGAGAGGCTGTTGTACAGGTAAGTACATGGTATACAAACAGCACCCCTAAACTGTCCCATGCCAAATCAGACACAAGGTGAAGGATCTCCATTCCAACCATGGTTTGCACTGGATACCTCCCCACAGACCATCCCTATTTAAAAATCATGGCTACCCTGTCCCCCCCATCCCTCTGACCATGGCTGATGCTGCATGGAATACCCGGCCGGAACAAGGTCAGCCAGAATAGGCCCTGACTCGAGGTCCAGCCAGGTTTCCATGATACATATGAGATCGGTGGCTGAGTCCAGGATCAACTCCTGGACAGTTGTTGCTTTATTCGCCATCGACCTCGCATTCAGCAGCACAGGGTCAGAGGCTCTCTGAACATGACCCATCTGCCCAACTGCCTGGGGGTTTGTAAGCGGGACCTGTACTAAGCACCTGTCCCGCCTGAATGATCTTACACCCCTCCACCCAGGACTATATCTTCCCCGGCCTGTCACAACCCCAGTGGCTGTGGCCCTCCCCCTGTCAGGGTCCTGCAGCCCCGGCCCCCCTCTGGCTGCCCCGCCCTGGTGGCAGGGGAGATCACCACCCACCCACCCTCTCCTCCTCCCTAACCCTTTCAACAATCCCAAACAACCCTATATACCCCGATACCCTTCCCCCCCACCCTAACCCTCCCACTAACTCTCCCCCTCCCTTCCTTTCCGAACAACTCTTCCCCCCAATACCCCACTATCCCCCCAAATAACATATAACATAACCTCCCCCAATCGCACCCCTCACCTCCCTATCCACCCATGTCCTCCCACAAAATCTTCTGCCAGTCGTCAATATGATACACAGTCCAGTCCCCTGCCCCAGCCCTCCCAGGTCCCGCCTAAGGGCCACACCCAAGGGCCCTTTGGCGCAGCACTTAGGCGCGCGCCTGCGATACACACCTGTGGCGCTGCTGAGAGGCGCGTGGCTTTATAGGCCTCGTCAGGGCTGACGCCTTGCCGGAAACTGGTCTGTATCTGTGGCTCCCAGCCCCTGCTCTAAAATGCGGCGAGCCCTGGGTGGCTCCTAGCCCCCACTGTCTGTCAGGTGGGGAAAGCCCTGGATGACTCCTGGCCCCAGTGCAGCTGACTCATGGACAGGCACGGCTTTATAGCTCCTGTCAGGGCTGACGCCCTGCCGGAATCTGGTCTGTATCTGTGGCCTCACCCCCTCTCCCTCTGGGAGCAGGCGTGGGGGGGCGTGGGCTCTGACAAGACCCGGTCTGGCCAGCTGCAGGGTGAGCCTTGGGTGGCTCCCAGCCCCGGCTCTAAAATGGGGTGAGATTATTTTTATTATTATGACAAATATCACATTTCCTGCCCAGCTCTGATCTCAGACAAATGCCACTATGCCATCCCCAATGTATTCTTTATTATCTGTGTTGGTTTTGTACATTGCTTTGTGTCCATAGTGTGACTTCTATCCAGTGATTCCAAAGCACATTGCCAAGGCAGATAAGTGTAACCACTCCCATCTGAAGTAGGGAGAAGTTCAAGTCCTATGTATTCAGTAAATTGGCGTGCCTAGTGCCATATCTGGGTTCTAAGACCCTAGGTGTCTTCAGCTGGTCATGTTGTAGCTCATGCTTTCAGAACTTGTGGTCACTTGAAAATGTGTTCCTGAGTGTCGTGCCCAATGCCGCACAGTGAGTCAGTGGCAAAGACCAGCAATATGCAAACATCATGCCTTCCTGTCACTTTCTCTGATTTAGAGTCTGAATGTTCTTCATGCATATACAACACTTTACAAAATGTTTGTAAAGACCAGGTCTCTGTCTCAGAGAGCAAGCAGTCTAACTGGGATAATGAGCTCCTCATATTGGGCACAGCTAACTCATTTTAGGGTAGATCAGTGCAGACAGCTTGTCAGTGTCAGCGTAGAAATCCCTTAGCAAAGATGTGTGCAGAGATGAACATGAGATAGGTGTGAGGTCCTATGGAACAGCTGGGTCTCTAGAGCTGAAAGTACGACCTGCAAAAATGAGTAGACTGTCGGATTTCTGGTACCCAAATCAAACGGGAACCTTTTACCACCCAAACAGGTTTTTGATCGGATACCTGAAATACTGATAATGGGTATGTCAAAATACAGAATTTGGGATTTTTTCAGGTTTGGGGGTAATTTCGGGTACTTAAAAAATCAGTAAATGAAATTTCGGATTCGCGAGTACTTGGACAGTACTCGGGTACTAATTCAGACACTTGAAACAGTACCCAAAATGCTAATATGACCTGCAGGCACCAAATCAGTCAACTGTTTCAGCTCTAGCTGGGACTCCTGGAACAGTTATTGATGAAGCACAGGACTGAAATAACATGGAAAGCTGCAGGCCAAAGCTGAGGTGCATTGACAGAGCTGGAGTGGGAGTAGCTTAATGCAGTGTGTGCTTGCTTGCAACAAGCTTCATCAAATCATCTCCATCAGCCGTTTATTCCTGCCAACATCAAATCCACCCCTGTCCATTTCTTCTGGGTTTTCCATAGCTCACTGCAGCTGACTTCTTTGCCTGGGGGTCTCTGGCTGAAGGTAAAAGCAATCTCCTTCTCCCTTTGAGGCTGGGGCTTGAATTTTTATTGCAGCACGCAGGGAAGCTACGAGGGGAAGAAAAATCCCTGCCACTGTGTACACTAGGCATTTGTGTATGTGGAATACAAAGTGGGGCCTTGCCTAATCGATTAGGGCTTCTGCAGAATCCAGTGACACATCTCCCAGTTAAGGGAAAGGAAGGGTGAATGAATGTCCATGTGGGGTTCTCTTAGGATCAACTTGGGGAGACCAAAAACCTTCGAAATTGCAGAGGAGCAACTTTATCCTCGCTCAGATTTGAGCTTTGGGGCATTAATAGAACCCACGTGTATTTTAGGCCTGAAACAAATAGTAAAAATGTTATTCATGAGTATTTCTGAGTTTCCGAGGACTGGCTCCAAGTGTTTGGCTGGTTCTCAGAAACTTGGATGAATACTTATACTCAGTACTTGGTAAAATATAATCGGTAAAATAAAATTGAGTACCGAGTATTTTCCAAATACTGAGTACTTAATCACCTTGTATGGGGGCAGGAAAAACCGTGTATGTTAGTCTGAGGCCTTCCCTTTCCCAGACTGATTCCTCGGTTACTTGGTGCTCACTAAAACCAAGTTGACTACCGAGATGCTCGGTAAAAAAAACAAGTAATTTCGAATACCAAGTTTCAGCATTAGTCTCTTTGCATCTGTTTATCTCAATTCCTAGCTTGGAGCACAGAAGGATAAAAGAGCCAGGGGCATTCTCCTTCTAGCACAGGTGACGATTAACTCCTCCTCCAAAGGCATCTGGAATGGTTCTCATCCTGCGTGGTGTGAGAAGGACCCTGGGAGCTGCTCCTGCCACCAAGAGGCTCAGTCGCACGCTTAGCTCACCGTACCTGGCACCCGACGGAGGTTGTGCAAGGCTCGTGGAACGCAGATGAGTTGAAGGGGAGTTCCACGGGGGGTTCCAGAAGATTTGGGACTCGAATGTAATCTCAGAATTGTCAGACCAGTGACAGGTGCCGCTGTCCATGGTAATGCGCCGGCCTGAAGACTGAGTGCAGAGGGAGGGGGAGCAGAGGGCAGGAGGCAGCCACCTTCTCCTACAATCTTAAGCTGCCTGTTTTTAAATGAGTTTAGAACAGGCAGAAAGTCTTTTGGATGGGCAGCCCTGGGGAGGTGGGGGTGTGAAGGATCCTGCTTATCCACAGGGCAGGCAGCAGCGCCGCGAGTTACTCCCACCCTTGGAGTTGCCAGCCATAACACTAACCAGGGCTTTGGGCGTTAAAAACCCATTCACCAATTAACGTCTGTTTGCAATGACATGGTTTGAGAGGCCAGCTTAACCATAGTTCAATAATAATAATAATAATAAATTAATAATAAATAGTTTAAATTTATATAGCGCCCCCTCCCCCCTGCCTTGCATGGTACTCTGAGCGCTTCACAGAATATAAAACAATATAAAGTATAAAACAATTCAAAACAGTTTGTGCGCCGGGAAAACATGCTGGCGCTCAACCCCTGGATGACCCTTCCCTGTAGTCACTGTTACGTCTTGTAAGTCTGGAGGGCTTCCCAGGAGCGGTGGCAACAGAAGCAGGCCTTGGAAACAAATGGGAGAGGTGGTGGGAGTGTAACCCACCCACCCCACACCATCCCATTCCTAGGGACCTGCTCCCACCACCATCATTACTCCTGGTAAGCCCCCTTCCTATCAGACTAGCTGATGGGTAGTTCAACAGGCTACCAGCTATGTAGTGACAGCATGGGATGGGTTTTCCCCAGAGCTGACATTACGCCTGTTAGCACCCATGGAGTCTTTCTTATCCCTTTCCCTTCAAGGGAAACCAGAGGTTTCAGTCTATGGCCTCTCTGCTAAGTCTACTATTTGGGTGGTGGCAGCCTATGTGAAGAGGAAGGCTGTGTGATCTTGCGTATTCCGAACTCCCGGCTTCTAGCCTTGACCCTGGAAAGGAAATCTGCATGTGACCATGAGTAAATCACTCCTCCTCTCTCTGCCTCACCGTCTGCTTCTATTAAAAGTGGCAATGCTACGGACAAGCTCTCCCCAAAGAGCTGCCATCTATAGCCTGTGCCCATCACGGTGTTATCTGAGTCTACGGCGTTTTCCCCCAAGACCCACCAATTAATTTTCTGTAGTCCCCGCCTCCCCCAGAACACCCTTCGGCTGGTACCAGCTCCCAGCCACCCAGATCTGAAGCAGCAACATTGGGTGTTTTCAGACACGATGCTAACCCCAGTTTAACCACACTGTAACCACCCTTGAACATTTCTTATGCATGTTGCAGGGTTGTATTGGTGCCCTATGCAGCCCTGCAACATGTATAAGAAATGTTCAAGTGTGGTTAACCTGGGGTTAGCATCATGTCTAAAAACACCCTTAAAGTGGAAGGCATCCCCACTCATTATCACTCATTCCTTTGGTGAGTGGTGACTAGGTCCACCTCTTCCCCTTGCTCCTGGAGCTGCTGTTATTTTATCTCCTTTTGCTCTCTTTGTGCAGAAGAAAATGTGAGTTCAAACTGAAAGATTCAAAAAGAATAAGCAGGACAAAAGAGCAGACTGGGGTTCCATGCACATCACCTTCCAGAACTCAGCACCTGACAAACAGAGGAATGGATGGGCCTTTGAAACTCTGGGGAACCTTTGTCTCCACGATTATAAATTTGGGCAGTCAGATTACGTGCTTAAATTTATTTTTCTCATCAGCGCAGACACTGATGCCAGTAATGGTGTCGCTTTGCAGTAACTCATGCATGAGATTAGCAACGCAGAATAGGAAAGGCAATGGAGTGTGTGTGTGTGTGTGTGTGTGTGTGTGTGTGTGAAAGAGAGAGAGAGAGTGTGTGTGTGAGAGAGAGAGAGTGTGTGTGTGAGAGAGAGAGATAGTGTGTGTGTGAGAGACAGTGAGAGAGAGAGAGAATGTGTGTGTGTGTGTATGTGAGAGAGAGAGAGTGTGTGTGTGAGAGAGAATGTGTGTGTGTGAGGGAGAGTGTGTGTGTGTGAGACAGAGAGAGTATGTGTGTGAGAGAGAATGTGTGTGTGTGTGTGAGAGAGAGAGAGAGAGAGAGAGTGTGTGTGTGAGAGAGAGAGTGTGTATGTGAGAGAGAGTATGTGTGTGTGCATGTGTGTGTGTGTGAGAGAGAGTGTGTGTGTGTGTGTGTGTGAGAGAGAGAGAGTGTGTGTGTGTGTGTGAGAGAGAGAGAGTATGTGTGTGTGTGAGAGAGTGTGTGTGTGTGAGAGAGAGAGAGAGAGAAAGAGTGTGTGTGTGTGAGAGAGAGAGAGTATGTGTGTGTGAGAGAGAATGTGTGTGTGTGTGTGAGAGAGAGAGTGTGTGTGTGTGTGTGTGTGAGAGAGAGAGAGAGAGAAAGAGTGTGTGTGTGTGAGAGAGAGAGAGAGAGTATGTGTGTGTGCATGTGCGTGTGTGTGAGGGCTATAAAAATGGGGAAAGAAATGTGTGGGGGAGATGGATATGTGTGAACGAGGCAGAGTGTGTATGAGACAGTATGGGTGCCTTCACACGGACACTTGCCCCATCTCTGCCCCACCTCACCCCCTGGTGGGCCGTCCGTTTAAAGGTGACCCGCCAGATGTGGAGGCGAAGCAGAGGCAGGGCGGGCCTTGTTCTGGGGCTGCCCTGTTGATGGTGCTCCAGAACATCCCGGAGCACTGCCAGGCCAGCAGAGTGGGCAGCCCAACCCCAGGGCAGCGGTCAGAGGCAGGACTGCCATCTGTCTGACTGGCGGACAGACGCTGTAGCCCCTCGCGCGGTCAGGGGTTGCCCTGGCGATGCGATTCACCCACAACACTATTGTGGGGGGGAGCAGCGCTGCACAGGAAGACTGTGGGAGCCCACAGCTGCAAGTGGGCAGACGCCAGGGGATTGTGCCTCCCTGCTTCCATGTGAAAATACTCATTGAGCAGGAGTGTGTGTGTGTGCATGGGTGTTTGCATGTGAAACGGGGAGTGTATACATTTGTGTTGCTGCAAGTGTGAAGACTGAGTGCTGGAATGTGTGGGTGAGAGAATGGGCAGGGTGTGTGCTGAGACTGACAGTGCATGAATGTGTGTGAATGGAAGTGGAAGGGTGTGGGGATGTGTTAAATGTGAATGTCTGGGAGAGTGACTGACTCTACTTGCATAATGAGGGATCGTTTCCGGTTATGTCTGACTCTGGAAAAGGATGCCACCCCAAAATGGCATACTTTTGTTCTCTATGGTCACACAGAAGATAGCAGAAGGGGAAATGGGCTTAAATGGCTGCCAGGTAAATTTTGACTAACTATTAAGACAAAAACTCCTCATCTGTAAGAACTGTTGAACAATGGGATAGGTTGCCCAGTGGGGGCCATGGAATTTCCTTACTTGGATGTTTTTTAAGGCTACCTGGACAAGCGTCTAGGATGCTGTAGTTAGGGTATATCCAGCCTTGGTGCCATGGGTTGGACCAGCTGATCTTTGAGGTCCATCTTTTCCAACCCTACAATCCTATGAATGCTCACTGGGGTCCCTTTATTTTCTGCCGCACTGCTGAATCAGTAGGCTGCAGAAATGCTAAGAAAGATCTGGAGGTTACCGCGGATCATGAGCTAAATATCAGCCAAGATGATGCTGTTGCAAAAAGAGGCAAAAGCCAATTTCGGATGCATTAGCAGAAGCTTTGTATGTGAGACGTGGAGCACAATTGTTCTGCTCGGCTCAACACTAGTCCAACCTCAGGAGGATAGCGCTGGTTTGGGGACACTTTGCATAACAAAACGGGTTGACAACAAACTGAAGAGGTACCAGGAAAGAGCAACAGAGACGTAGAGCGGTTCAGAATGCAAGGCCTGTGATGAGCATAAAGAAGGCTATTGATGGGTAAGAACAGCCATGATGGTGGCCTGGCCTGCTTTGACCTCCTGAGGCCCGGGAGTCTGTTTTGTGTTTTAGCACTGACAGGTGTTAGCCTAGGACTGTTCCGGGGCAGGTGAGCAGCCAGCCAGGGCGGTGTCCTTGGAAAATCTCTGAAGACACAACCCGGGCTAAGAGCCGCCCACGTGGACCAATACAGGTGACAGTGCGCCAGCATGTCTGTGCTGCTCTGCCATACCCGCTGTGGGTCGTTGGCCACCATGGCCAACCAGAATGGCTGTCTGTCATTGGCTGCCATGGCCATTCATCATGGCAGACATCTGGGAGCAGAGCATGGGAAAGGCTGCCTGCCCCTGCATATGTCGAGCTCCCTGCCCTACCTGGACCACATGGGCAGCGGGCCAGCTCTCTGGCTGTGGGCACATATGTTTCCAAGGTCAGGCTGTGGAGTCGCTGCACTGCCTGCATGTCTGTTTTTACCCTGTGTGTGCAGGTGAGAACAGTTTTTGGTTAGGTAAAAGGGCTGGCATGGGCAGGATGGTTGTTAGACAGGTGGCTACGAAGTTAAGACAAGAGGGAATGGGCTGGGCTCAAGTTGCAGGAAGAAAGGTTTAGGTTAAACATCAGGAGGAATTTTCTAACCAAAAGAACAATCAGGCAGCAGAATGAGGAGCATAGCAAGGTTTTCTTGGGCACCAATGGAAAAAAAAATGGAGTGGGTTCCTTCCCCGTCTCCTTCCTCCCTGCCCCCACATGCACACACTCAGAGATACCTTGCTGTTGGCCAGGCTGCTTCCCACGTGGTGCCAGTTCCTCCTTCACTCCCAGATAAAGCCCCAGCTGGCTCCTCTCCTTGAACAGTAGTATTGTCTGGAGCAGTGGCAGAAAAAGGGTGGGCTGGCCAGGATGCAGGTCAGCAATGTGGTTCGAGGTCTGGTGGCAATGGCTGGTGGCTGCTAGTATGGCTAGATAGTAGATACGCAAATTTTAGAGGACATTTATGAGAAATACAGGTTGCAGGGCTGCATTGGTGCTGATACAGCTCTGCAACCTGTATTTCTCATGTTTCCTCTAAAACTGTATATCTGGCCTCCCTAGCGGCTGCAGTAGGGGGGGGCAGTTGGCATGGAGGGAGTTACAGCATAGCTATGGCAACAGGAGGGGTGAGACGGGTAAGCTGGGATGCGAGGCCCAGACTAGCATGGACAGTAGCAACAGCACCGGAGGAAGGTGGGGGGTCAGGCTGGATTGGACACAGACGATGGTGGTCCCCTGCACCAGGTCTTCAACTCCTCTCTGCTCACGGTCTCTGGCGGAGCTGTACCACCTGTTCCTCTTGTAGCTTCACCCTTGAGTGGAACAGATTAACCAGGGTCGTTGTGAACAAGAATTAAGAGAGAGGCTAGATAAGCATCTGTCTGGGCTGGACTAGGTATAGTCAGCCCTGCTTCAAAGCAGGGGGGATGGATGATATGACATTTTGAGAACCCTTCTAGCCCTAGACTCCTGTGGTTCTCTGTTTTTCGTTCTCCACAGTAATTCCCTTCCCCACTAAGGGCTGATGATTCACAGCTCGAATGCCTCTTTTGTAAAGCTGCTCTGAGAGAGCAGCTGACATGACAACTCAACTTCTGTCCTTTGCTAATGGAGCTCCCAACGGCACCTCATGATCTCTTAGTGTACCTGGCTTAGAGAGTTATCATGCCTGATGATCTGATGCTGTGTCCTGCCGTCCTGATGATGATTTCTTGGCTTCCTGCTTGGGCTTCCTTCTTACGTCATGTCACTGTCAGGCCAGCCAGGAGGATCTGTCTCATTTCCCAACCTTCTGTGTATCATCAGTTTCTCTGAACACCTCTACCATAGGGCTGGGGCACAGGATCAGGGCCTCTCTCTAAGGAACCACTCGCAGAACACCCTTCTCCTCTTGAAACTCACCACATATTGCTTAACCTAAATGCTGATTCCCCGGTATCTCAATTGCCCCTCCCTTGCCTCCTTCGCTATGGTATTTCCCACAATGCAGAAAGTATGGAGGATTGCCCCGGTGCTATCTCTGCATGGAATTCGGGAAGCAACCTGAGGTGCAGGAGGAAGTCGCTTCCCTGGGTTTTTCTGGCCACACCTCTATTGTCACTTTAGGTAAGAAGAAGTGACAAGTAGGGATGGGCGAACAGAACGGAGTTTGGAAATTCGGTTTGGTTCGGTTCAGTTTGAAATTCGAGTTCGGAAATTCAGTTCAGTTCAGTTCGGTTTGAAATTCGAGTTCGGTTCAGAAGTTCAGTTCGGTCGACCGAACAGACCGAGTTTGGTCGAATTCCGAACTTCGGAACCAAGTTCGGCCATTCTACACCAGGTTTTTTGGTGTGTGTTGACACTAGGGATGGGCAAACAGAATGGAGTTCGGAAATTCGGTTCAGTTTGGTTTGGTTTGAAACTC
Organism: Sphenodon punctatus; assembly: GCA_003113815.1. Classification (NCBI taxonomy): domain Eukaryota; kingdom Metazoa; phylum Chordata; class Lepidosauria; order Sphenodontia; family Sphenodontidae; genus Sphenodon; species Sphenodon punctatus. The sequence goes on along the minus strand of QEPC01009472.1, from coordinate 18,733,593 downwards.
GAGTTCAGATCGGAAGTTCAGTTGTCAACCGAACAGATCGAGTTCGGTCCGAACTCCAAACCACGTTCGCCCATCCCTAGTGACAAGCAGGAAATTATGGCTAGGAAACTGAAGCTTGGTCTGGTTTCATCAAAGCACACAACACCACTGCTACTTCCTAAAGTTAGATCCTTGCAAGCAAACTCTTTGTGTCCAGTGGCAGAAAATAAGGGATCATCGTGGAGCCCAGAAAGTGTTAAAGATTTCACACAACATGTATGTTTATGCCCCTCCCCACTCTAAAACAGGGCAGTGTAAATGATTCCTGAATGGGGCCCCATTCTGAAGAACATTTCATTTGATGGCAGTTGAACGTTACTTCGGTTTTACTCCTGAAGCATTCACATGAACAGAGCACTAAACAGACATTATTCAGGAGCAGGAAGAGAAGGATGCGCTCCCGAAAGATGAAGAGTATGTACTCTCCTTTGGTTTGCATTTCAAAGTAATGGTTCATATGAATGCATACCAGTGCGAGAATGGCAACTACAGTTCAATGATCATTCCCTCTCCACTAGAGGGGAAACTGATGCAGTGGTTGTTCGATATACATTGTTCATCTGAACGCTACCAAAGGAGAGTATTTATTTCAGTTTAATCGTGACCCCCCTTGCTCCTCCAAACATCTTTGCCCCTTCCCTTCTCTCTTGGTGCCCCTCGTGACTAGAACTCCCTCCCTGGATATGTTCACTCTGCTCCTGCCCGATGTTCCCTCTCTCCCGATGTTGCCACTCCCTTGTCTTTAGACCGTAAGCCCCCTGGGGTAGGGACCTGTCTGTAGCTATTGATTATACAGTGCCAGGTACACTGCTTGTACTATACTTATTATTATTATTTTTTTATTATTATTAATTTTATTAATGATAATAATGATAATAACGATTTAATAATAAATAATGACTCATAAATAATAATAATTAATAAAATCAGAGTAGTTACTTTAGAAACTTTAGTTTCACGGTGTTCATCAGAAGGAGGCCTGGGGCAGGAGTTCTGCCGCTTCTGATGAACTGAAGCCTTCTAATTTGTTAGAGGTTTAAGTCTGTCACACATGGTTTTATGGTGGTCAAATGTATTATAGGGGAATGTACCTTATTCTGGGATTATTAGGTGTTTTCACTAATAAATCACTGATGTGTCACAAGCTCTCTCAGACATTCACATAAAGGGGAAGGAAGTCCATCTCCTCACAGAGTGCCAGAATAAGACCGCTAACTGTCAGACCTAGACTTTACGTCTACTTCCTTACAGAGGGTCAGACAAAGGCAACTGACTGTAGGATGTGGCTCATAGAGGGGTAAGGAAAAAGTACACACACTCACTCATTTATTTAACCAAGGTGACAATGTTCTTTTAGATACTGTGGCTAATTCAAGAGATCAGAGATAGACTGGAAATAGATTGGCAAACCTCTTAGCTTTATTTAGCACAAAGTTAACAAAACAAAATATATTCTTATTACTCTATATGTTAATACAATGTTACTCTCTCAACATTCATTCAATCTCTCATACATTACCTATCCTCCTGTCAGGGTGGCCAACCCATAACAGAGGTGATGGGGGCGCCGGGACCTGTCCATTGATGTTGAGATGGTACCACGAGCTGATGTTACAGGCGTCCGAGTTCCAAAAGACATCCGTCCCATATTTATAGGTCTCTGGTTCCATAGGCCATGCATATGTTATTAGGCAGAGTTGGCACTCCCATACCTTCCATGAGTCATTTTGACTAGGACGCATCTGTCCTCCTATGGTTCCTCTTTTCTGACCAGTTGAACTTTGTTCCATTTCATAGATGTCTGTTTTCAGCCTTATGCCCAGAACTGTTGTATAAGCAATTAATGTTCAGCTATGCTTGCAAATATAATGTAGGTTCAAGCTGTACTGGCATCTTGTGCAAGTCTTAGTAATGTGGTTTGCAGTCAAAATCTTGCAAGCTGTCAAATTAAAGTCTGTGCATAGTTCACTTAGGGGCTTTTGGCTTCAAGCAATGTTTAGGGACTATGGCCTCAAGTCATGTCTTGCTGTTTCAAGCAATTCTTCTCAGTATCTTCAGCCTGAACAATTCCAACTTCTGTTGTCATTCATACACCTGTCATTCTACACCTGACATTCATCTGTCAGTCTGTGTGCTGTTTATTTGTTGCCACAAGATCTTAAGTGCTTGTAGAAAACAGGAATGGGAAACACAAGGCAGGGAAGGTGATGACTCTGATCAGGGACAGCCATACCATAGGGCTATCAGAACAGGGGCTGGGGCGCCCGCTTTCTCTCAGCAGGGCCCCAGCAATGACCACCTCTAGGGCCCCACAAATTGCCTCTGAGGGGGGAAGGGCACAGAGAAGGGGGAAGGATCATCAGGGGCTCCACATTTTATCTTTTCCTGGGTCCCCACAACTTCTGAGGCTGGTTCTGACTCTGAAAAGGGCAGTGAGATAATCATCTCCCCTAACCCCAAAGCTTGAAGCTTCACAGCTCTCCTGCAAAAAAACGGTGAATGAGGATTTGTGTCTGCTCCCGAAATGGCAACTCTTCCGTTCTTTTCATAAAGTCCAGAGTCCCGCCCCACTTCATTTGCATCTTCTCACATCCATTTACACACTGAAGTCTTTTCATCCAACTCCTGTCATCCTCAGCAGAGAAGCTTTTGCTGCTCTAGTTGCTTCAAAGATCTAGGATTACCCATCAACAGAAAGCCTCCCTCTTAGCAGTTCTGAATCTGCCAGGGCAGCTGGGAAGGAGGAGACTGAATTGTGGAGAGAGGAGTAAAGGGGGAGAGAAAGAACTTTTTTAAAAAAAAAATTAAAAAGCTCATCTGTCTCTTGAGGGAAGTATTTTTATCTCTAAATCTGTGTAATTGGTGCCCAGATACTCTGGTGATGAGTACCTTTAGAAAAAGTATCTGTGGTAATAATCTAATATCTGCGTGTTAGGACTCCAAGGAAATCTAATAATACGGATGCTTTTGCCTAATAGAGATGCTTTCATTCCAGGATAAAATGGCAGGAATTAGAAATGGGAGCGGGGAGGGGAGAAAACCTCTTTCAGGTTGCGCAGTTCATCTCCCTGCCGATGGCTGATCTCAAGGTGATTTACAGCCATTAAATAATTAAAAAGCTGTTATGGGCAGAGAAGGGACTAGATAAAAATGGCCCTTTGTATAACTGTGCCAGTCAATTCTTTGGGCCTCCACACACTCCAGGCTGGAGCTGTGGTGGCGGGTTTTATGTCCACACCTGTCAGCCTGACCCAGCTGGAGGAGCGAGAAGTGGAGTTGATTTTGGCTCCCGTATTGTTTCCAAGCGTTCCACTCTCATGCAGCCCACTTATGGGACGTTTAGTTACTGTGCTGCTGCATGAGGCAGAAGGAGCTCCGCTGGACTCTCGGAAGCCAGAGTGAGCCAGACCTGCGGGTGGCTAGACGCTAATTTCTGGCTCTGTACTTGCTATGCACAGTTTCATCGGAGAGCGGGGTCTTGGGAGAGAATGAACAGCCGATTTGACAGCATGATTGCCTCTTGCAAGGAGTGGCTTGCTGGACTAGCTCCTCAGGGGCATAGCTACAGGTGGGGCAAGGAGCCAGGACCCAGAATGTCATGAGGGCTCAGTAGGGCCAGACCCACAGGAATATCAAAATGTCCTGATTTCCCTCTGCCGGAGGTGGTGGTGCCTTCCCCAGTGAGCCAGGAGTGTCTGTCAGTGGCTGCCACTCCACCTCAGTGCCCCCCCCCCCCAAGTCCTGGTCTGCTCCAGTATGTGGGGCAGTGGAGTAAGGAGGGAAGCAGATTCCCTCCCTAGTCCCTACTAGGGTGGCCATACCTCCTCTTTAAAGGAGGACATCTGTGAAAAATACATGTTTCAGGGCTGTATTGGTTCCAGTGAAGCCCTGCACCATGTATTTTTCATATGTGTTCTCTTTTAAAGGGGAGGTATGGCCACCTTAGTTCTGACCCCACTAAGCTCCATGCCTCACTGCTCCCCATGCCGAGCCTTCTCCTGCCCTGGCCTTGTTGGTATGGACCCCAGTAATTTGACTTGCCCCAGGGCCCTATTAAACCTAGTTATGTCCCTGGACTAGCTCCTAATACAATGGGACTAACTCCTGACTAGTCCCATTTTACAGTTGGGACTGAACAGAGGCATAAAGAGGTAAAGAGACTTTCCCAGGGTTACAAAGCATGTTGGTGGCAGAGGCAGTCAGAGAGACAGAATGGTTTTGTGGCCAAGGTACTAGACACGGCTGTGGAGGCCATGGATTCAATTCCTGACTGTCCCACAATGAGTGCTTTCAGACATTATGGCTGCTGGCTCTGCCACGGAATTCTCTGGATGGTGGAGGCAGCCGGCACTTCGGACTGGATCTTCTGGGGCCGCCAAAGAAGTGTGTCAGCAGCCCAGGCTGGGGAAGGGGCGGAGTGATGCATGGATGTGTGTCCATTCGTCCCTGCCTCCATGTTGCATGATGGGCAGCCATGGTGGCCAATGACGCCACCACTGTGGACTACAGTGAGTGAAGCACTCGGAGTTCGGCAGTTGGCTCCCAACAGTGCTGGAGCTTAGCTCGGACTGTGACTTGGGGATTTCCCTGACTCACAGCCCGGGCTAAACTCCACCACGGTCAGGAGCCAGACAATGGCAACATCTGGTGGCCGTTTTGAAATGTGGCAGTCACGTGGCACCCGGATTAATCCGTGCTACAGCAGATTAATCGTTGCCACTGTCACGTGTGCAAACACCCAATCTTCCCTTATTGCTTTAGCTAAGTCACTCTCTGTTACTGGATGGACCGGATTTTCAGAGGAGTTCAATTGGTCAGTTCAGGTTGGATTTTCAAAAGAGCTCACTGGCTGTTTTCCTGCCATTTCCAGTTCTTCTGACAATCTGCCCACAGGCATTGGGGCAGCTGGTAGGTACTCAGTATTTTTTTGAAATCTGGGGATTCCTTTTTTTGACTCCAGGTCGCTTGCAAAACTGGCCTTTAGGACATTTGAAACTCTAGCCCTCTGAAACTCTAGAGCAATGGCCAGATTTGGCCTACAGCTGTGTTGTTGTTTTTTTATTTATTTCTTTATTTGACTCCATTTCAATTCCTGGCTTTGGCCCATGGGCACAGTTCTTACCCTCAAGCACTGAAAGAGTGAGCCCTGGGGAAGGGTGCAAGGACTCAAGGATAGATATTAGTTTATTGGCTCAACCAATAAACTATTAGCAAAAAAAAGAAATATTATACATAATATTCCGTTCTAACGGGGATACAGTCCTAGAGCCCAGTTTCCATCATTGGCCTGGAGTCAGAGCATTAGGGCACAGCAGGGGGGTGATTAATTTTGCAATACGACTGGGAGGCAAAAGAAAAACATTATACATAATATAAAACCATACAAAGAATGAAGAAAATCACTAGGCCGACATCCCCTTTTATACATATAATGGCAGTGGGCATTTTTACACGTGCGTTAAAGTTCTGGATTTTTCAGTCTTCTGGGTTTCCAAGTCCACAAGTAAGTTCCAGATTTATTTTTCACACACACGCTGCCCTGAGGCAGCCTAAAGTAGTCACAGCTGTAGACGTGAGGGGCTGCCATAGAAACCAAGTGGCCGCAGCTGCCTGGAGCAAAGCAGTTTACCAGGAGAACGTTTTACACACAGAAGTTCTGGGAGAAGTTCTACGCAAAAGTTCAAAGATCCGGATGGTTAAGATCTGGGTGAGTGATTTAGACATACAGAAATTCAGGATGTAACAGTAAACATGCAGGAGAAAAGTGTGTGTAAAAACACCCAGTATCTAAAACCAAAACCAGCGGCATTAAAATATCTGAGTTTACAAACAGCATGGGATACCCAATCCTGAGATTGTATCAAATCATTTATTTATTTATTTATTTATTTATTTCACCATGTTTCTACTCCACCCCCTCCTGCTCACAGAGCAGCTCGGGGCGGCTTACAAGGTTCATAAATAACAAATAGTGTAATAAAAATAACACAAAATATCACTAAAAACATGAAAATGCTAACAATAAACTAAAAGGGCAGAACCCTCACCCCTCCCCACCTTACCCATCTCTAGGGATGGGCGAACAGAACTGAATTCGGAAATTCGGTTCGGTTCGGAAATTAGGTTCGGTTTGGAAGTTTGGTTCAGTCGACCGAACTATTTGAGTTCGGTCTGAACTTCGAACTTTCAAACAGAGTTTGGAAAATCAAACCCCTTTGAGCTAAATGGAATATTATCTTTTAGGGATGGGCACATGAACCAAGTTTGGAAATTTGGTTCGGTTCGAAAATCGAGTTCGGTTTGGAAGTTCGGTTTGGTCGACCGAACTGGTCGAGTTCGGTCTGAACTCCGAACTTCGAACCGCGTTCGCCCATCCCTACCTGTCTCCCTCTCAAAAGGCCCAGCAGAACAGCCAGGTCTTACACTGTCTTTGGAAGGAGGGGAGGCCCGGGGTCAGGAGGGCCTCCATCGGGAGGGATTTCCACAGCCTGGGAGCAGCCACCGAGAACACCCTCCCCATTGTTGCGAACCGGGCAACCGGGGGGACTTTGAGCCGGGCATCCCCGGCCGACCACAGGGGCCCCAATACGACCCGGGGCCTGAGGCGATCCCGCAGGTAAGCCGTTTAGGGCTTTATAGGTAATTACTAGTACCTTGAATTGGGCCTGGGCAGCCAGATAATAATAGTACTAGCAAAATAAAAAAGACCCGTCTCTTGCAAAGTTACAAACTTCCCCAACACTCAAGGATAGAAGATGGATCCATGGCAGCATAGATCCATGATCAGGGCCCTTCCCTTTCCTGAGCACACTCTTTAAGCACCCTGCCCCAACCCCAACTATGGAGCTAGTACTATCTTTCAAAGCTTCTCTGCCCCTGCTCTTGCTTGCTGTCTCAGTTTACCCATTAATATGTAAAATGGAGGCGCTACCTCCCACAGTTGCTGCGAGGGCGGATTCATTCATGCAGAGGAGTTGCTCAGGTGCTCAGACAGAACCTCCTAGTTCTATGCCAAAATCAGTCACCCCCCTGCTGTGCCCTAATGCTCTGACTTCAGGCCAATGCTGGCAACTGGGCTCTAGGACTGCATCCCCATTAGAACGGAATAGATGGCCGGCATCAGGATCTAACATCAGCGTTATCACGCAGGGAAGAGCGGTGGCCTTGGACAGCTGAACTTGACAGCAACTCATCTCTGGCTGTTTGTGTGAGTAAGTGCAGACCATACAAGCCTTGTGCTTTGCTGCCTGTGTATAAAGGCATCTCCTCTCCAAGATGGAGGTTGGAAAGCTTAGTCTTTTCCTTCCAAGGGGACTGATCTCCAGAGGCATCAGGGTTTGGCTCCCAAGCAGCAAGGGGGCTCAGCTGACCCCAGGCCCTGGATTTTTGGGGACGTTCTCTGCAATTTTCCTGAGTGTGACCAGGATGTTTTCAGAGTGGGTGGGAGAAGAAGCAGGGCTGACACAGGTGTGTTGTCACTCTGGAGAGCCACAGTTGGATCCTCCTACTTTTGACGAGGCTGGCCAGGATCCTTGGGAGAGCTACCGTTGAGGAAGACTGCACTTCCTTGCCCTTGGCGGGGGCACAATTAGAACATAAACCCGAGCCCACTACAACCTTGCAATAGCAGTGAGAGACACCAACGGTCTCAGCTCCTGACAAAATCAGCAGCTGGTAGGACTGGGGCCCAAGATTTCACACAATACGTGGATGCTAGCGGAGCTTTTGGAGCGGGGCTTTATGTGGGGGGAGACAAAAGCAAGGAGAGGAGACTCTGCGAGAGGCTGCAGCTGCTATAAATCTCAGTAGGCTGACTTTGCAGGCTCAGTGTGTGAGGGGGAACTGGGGTGGGGGGGGGTGTTGGAAAGCTGGAACCTAGGAATGGGAGATTAATGACATCTGCAATGAGGCTTCTGGACCCTGTGATTTGGCATTAGGCCGGAGCTGTGAAGTGAGAAGTGAGATGAAATCACCTGTGCCTTGGCTCTTATGTCTGGCCTAGTGTAAATAACTGTAAATGAAAACGTCAAGGCCCCAGGCTCCTAAAATGAAGCTAAAGCTAAACAAGAAGGGGGGGGGGGATTGCAGAAAGGGAAGGACAGAAAGGGAAAAAATGGCAAAGGTGAGAGGGGAAAGAATATTTCTGAGAGAAGGGAAATGTTTATCTGTGGGGAAGCAGCTGCCCCCATTCTTTAATATGTCTGACCAGCCTGGCTGCCAGGAAGAGGAGCCATTCCTCCACAGCTCCTCGCAGACTCTAAATGTTCTGATCTCAGCGTATGTGGTTTAATGGGAGCCTGATAGTTCCATCTTCAAGGCTCAGCAAGACCTAAAAGACTCTATTTTGCAGCAGCTCGGCTGGCTGGAGCATCAGTCAGCGTGACATGGCAGCCCGCTAATCGATAGGAGATCTACAAATGTAATGCAGGTGGGTGAACAGGGCTATAAGGAGCGGGCCTTGAGTACAGAGGAGGCTGAGGGCTCGGCTCCCAGTCTCCTGCGCAGCATTGGAAGAGCTGGCGGTGGATTTGAGGCTGTGGGGCTGCTGGGCTTTTCTAAGGGAAGCTTCCCGCCACTCTTGCTCCACTCTGACCCTCGGAGATTTCTAGCCCTAGCAGGTGTACCGGGGGGGCAGAAATTGTGTAGCATCAGAACAGGTGGCTGGAAAGGAAAGCCAATGGTTAGGGGTAGGAGAATATCTAGTGACGCCTAAGTGTGACTCCACAGATAACAAAGCACAAGTGGTTTCCAGGAGAAGCCCATGACTCGAACCAACTCACTGAGAAACCCGCTAGAATTGGCACCTCTCTTCAGGAGGAAACCCGAAGGGGGTGGGTCAGAGGGGCTGCTCCTAACACCGCCCCTTATGGAGTGTCATGAGGGCAGGATGGGGGCCAGGTCAGAAAGGGGGAGAAGGAAAGGGGGTGTCACCCCCTTTCTGATGTAACTCTGTCCGTGTAGAGTGTTGTGATGACATCACAGCACTCCATAGGAGCGGAAAGTGGGCGGGAAAGTTGCTCTGGCTTGTCTTCTTTCTGAGGTGGCCGCCCCCTGCTGAGTCTGACCTTATTTTTGGTGTAAACCATGGGTGCCCATGGCTGGCTTGGAGAAATGGGGTTTCCCTCAGAGCCCAGAGACTCTGAGTGAAAACCCAGACTCTCCAGGCAAACCCCAGACAGGTGGCAATTCTAGATTCAGGCCCAGGCCGGGTTGGGTGCACTCTCTTCCCAAATCCCTTGGGCCAGGATTCCTCGTTGTGGAAGGCCCCGCCCCGTACAAAGTGCTGTGACATCATGGTGTTTTGCCGAGGAGCAGGGCTGCATTAGAAAAGGGCAGGGGCCCCCATGGACCCACTTCTGTCCTAATGTAGCGCCACCCCTGACAGAGCATTGTGATGTCACCACACTTCGGACGTATTGGGCCTTGGCTCAGAAAAGCCTGACTGCCTCAGGTCAGGACTTGGGTTGGCCTGGATGCCTCTCAGACCCCAATTTTTGACCCAGACCTGGACTCTAATATCCCGTGCCTGGGAATGCAGTGGGCTTCTGCTTTCTAGTGACAAAATGAAGCTAAACATCCTCTTCATCGGTGGCTACACAAACACATATATAAGCTCATTTACAACCTCTCCAGACACCCATGTGTACATACCCTCACTATCTTTGCATACACACACTCACTATCACACATATGCACACCTCATTGTGGAAATACATATGCCTTTTAGGACTGAAACTAAATTTTGCCATAGGTTCCATCCTCGACAGAGCCTCCCATTTCCATCTGGTCTGGTGAAATGTGACCAGAACATGATCTGGTCCACTTTTTGCTGGAGATTTGACTTGGCTGTGCTGCTATTTGTGCGTGTGCAGCACAAGGTTCCACCATTTTGCATAGGTGCAACACAGGATGCAAGATGAGATCTTTCTGCATTCAAAAGTTCCCATGGCGTTCCACCACCGTTCAAAGCCACAGTGGAACGCCATCTGACGTTGAGAAAATGTGGAAAGTTTCTGTGACGTTGAAAAGCCTGATTCGATTCAACCCTACTCGTTTCACCACGGACAGATGGACACATTCACCATGGATAGGCAGACTCCCTCCCTCACCATGGGATGGATACAAACGCCAAATGAGTTTTACATTTTAAAATGTCTGATTCTTTGGCACATGTATTTATTGCTGGTGGAAGGAACCAACTCAGCCGCTGTGGGGACTAAAATTCTCTATTTACCCACAGGGCAAGTGCCTCTTCCCCTACGTTGCCGAGACAAGATGCCCCCACTGGGCCCTTGGTAGAAAAGGCTTCATTCAGCTCTTTGCCTCTCTGCTAAAAGTGCCGGGGAAAGGGCCAATTAGCACTCAATGTGAATTTGATTTGGACACTTGTGTACTAGGAATTGGCCTGAGATCATCAGCTAATTTCATGCAAGCCACCTAACAGCAGATGGTAATGACTCCCGGTCACTACCAAACTAGGCTGGACTTGAGCCAGTGACCTAGAGGTGAAAGGCACTACTTCCCCATTATCAATCCTCTAAGGCATCCAAACAAACTTCCCGTAAGCGCCAAGCTTTACCAGGCTTCTTTATAAGCCAATATGGGGCGCAGAGCTGCAATGGGCAGGAAACTGTCCCCGCAGATAATGCCTGACGTTTTGGGTAGCCTGATCAGTACTTGAATTCCTAGCAAGATGGGTACTCGACTACCTGAAATATTGCCTATTGCTGTTACGGAGTTACTGGCTTTCTGTTTTAATGATGCATTCTGACTTCCTATGTTACCATTTTAGTGTCTTTCAAACATGAAACAATTGATATAGAAATGGAAATAGACAGAAAAATGGTTAATTGGAAATCGGTAAAATGGGGCAAAAGAGAATAATAGTAACTTGGCAATGGAAAAATGGTAATTCAGTCATGCTAATTTGGACAACTCATCGGGCAGTAAACAGGTACCGTTTCATACCCGATCTGCCCCAGACTACCCAGGCACTACAATTTGGATGCATATCTGTTTCTGCAGGTACCCATGGGGTGACACACGGCTGTATGCTCCCAAGGCACTGCAAATCTTAATGGGAGACAGAAGGTAAAACCACTTGCTTGGGAAAGAACTAGGGAACAGTGATCAGTTCCCACAATGCCTTGCAGATTTGCTAAGGGAACCTAAATCTCAGGCAGGGCCAAAGGGTTACAATTATGAAGTGGGGTAAGAGTAAAAAACAGAACAAAAGAAAATAATTTGAATCTTAGCTCCATGACACTCAGACTAAACCAAAGCAACATGTCCGGCAAGGGTGTGGCTCTAATAGGAAGAGGCAGTGCAGCTGCACTGGGACATTGGTGTGGCTGATTCTTCTCTACCAGGGCCCATTTCAACCTAGCCATGCCCTTGTCACCAGGGATGATTGGTCCAAAGAGGCCAGAGCATCTGCAGCATGGGACAGTGATGAAGAGGAGCCGGGAAGAGGTCCTACCCCAGCTCTGCATCACCTGCATTCAATTGCCAAATGTGAGCTGGCTCCACGCCTACCCACAGGGCCGGGTATGAGTCCAATAGCATGGAAGTGAGTGCTTTACTCAGCTGGGGATCCAATAGCATCAAGAACACTGTCAATGTGTCTTCACTGCCTCCTGGTGGCTATGCCTGCTTTGTGCCTTGGCTTCCCCAAATAAGACACAAAAAGACAGTTCACTTCAAATATCTTTTCAGGCACATTTATTACTACTCAGCTGCTCTCATGAGTTAGAATTGGCTCCAATGTTTTCCCTTATCTCCACTAGAGCTGAAACGAGCAGTCAATTACTTACGAGTAATTTTTCCATCTCAGGAAATGGGATCAATTTCCTGACCATTTCCTGATACCGATGCAATTTCTTTATTAATTATTATTATTATTATTATTATTATAATAAACATTTATATAACGCCGGTCATATACCTGGCGCTGTACAGAACATAGACATAGAATCGGTCCCTGCCTGTGGCTTACAATCTAAAAGACAAGGAGGGGGAGACAGGGAGAGGGGACGGTGGGAGAGACAAGGGAGAAGACAAACAAACATTCAGGCGGATGCGAAGTCTCAGGTGCGTGTGCTTGTCTTGGTTACAGTCAGGATGGTTGCAGCAGTCTGCAGAGGAGGGCAGACAGTAAGTATATGGGGAACGACTAGCAAGCATTGGGAAAGGCGGCGAGGAAAAAATGGGACTTGAGGAGGGATTTGAAGGAGCGGAGGGAGTGGGCAAGGCGGACGTGGGCAGGGAGGGAGTTCCAGGCATGAGGGGCAGCAAGGGAGAAGGGTCGAAGGCGGTTAGGTGAGCAGGAGAAATGAGTGAGAGTGAGGGAGGGGACAGAGGAGGAGCAGAGAGCGCGTGCAGGAGTGCGTAGGGAGATTAGGTCCGAGAGGTAAGGGGGAGCTTGGTCATGGAGTGTTTTGAACGTGAATACCAGGAGTTTAAACAGGATACGTTCAGGAAGGGGGAGCCAGTGAAGAGAGAAGAGGAGAGGCTGCACATGGTCGAAGCGACGGGCAGAGTGAATGACCTTGGCAGCGGAGTTTTGGATTGCGATAAGGGGGGACAGGTGAGAGCGAGGGAGGCCAGCAAGGAGGAGGTTGCAGTAATCGAGGCGAGAGATAACCATGGCATGAACAAGGGTTTTGGCCGAGGAGGTAGAGAGAAAGGGGCGGATCCGAGCAATGTTATGGAGGGCGAATCGGCAGGATTTGGCAACAGAGTCAATGTAAGGTTTAAAAGAGAGGTGCGTGTCAAAGATGAAGCCCAAGCTACGGGCTTGGAGAACAGGATGGATGGTGACTCCATCGATGCAGATGGGCAGGTTAGAGGGAGAGGAAGAGGAGGGAGGAAAAATGAGGAGTTCGGTCTTGGCCATGTTGAGCTTGAGTTGACGTCGGGACATCCAGGCGGAGATATCAGAGAGGCAGTTGACGAGGCGTGAGTGGACAGAAGAGGAGAGAGAGGGGGTAGAAAGATAGAGTTGGGTGTCATCAGCGTAGAGATGGTATTGGAATCCGTGGGAGGCAATAATTTTGCCAAGGGACAGGGTGTAAATAGAGAAGAGGAGAGGGCCAAGGACAGAGCCTTGGGGGACCCCAACCGAAAGGGGGAGGGAGGAGGAGCTCGACTCGGGGAGCGAGACTTTAAAGGAGCGGTCAGAGAGGTAGGAGGAGAACCAGTCAAGGACAGAGTCACGGAAGCCCAAAGAGTAAAACGAGTCCAATAGAAGCAAGTGGTCGACAGTGTCAAAGGCAGCAGAGAGGTCAAGGAGGACAAGAATGGAGCAGAGGCGCTTAGATTTAGCAACAAGTAGATCTTTGGTGATCTTGGCCAGGGCAGTTTCAGTAGAGTGGAGGGGGTGGAAGCCGGATTGGAGAGGGGCCAGGGAGGAGTTGGCAGAAAGGAGGTCCAGGCAGCGGGAGTAGATGACACGTTCCAGAAGCTTCAAGGCAAAGGAAAGGAGGGAGACTGACCAGTAACTAGAGGGGTCAGATGGGTTCAGGGTGGGCTTTTTGAGGATGGGGGAGACAGTGGCATGCTTGAAGGCAGAGGGGAAGGAGCCTGTGGAAAGGCTCCTTCTCACAATACCACAAGATACTGTCCTGATTTACCAACTTTCTGCTTACCATTTACTGCATAGCGTATACCATTCATTTACTGCTTACCGCGTTGCTGAGGGTACCGATTTACTTCTGGGTTTGTTGTTTCACCCCTTAACCTCCCACCTGTGCCCCTTAACTTCCACTCCAGTGTCTTTAATCAGAATTGTTGTTGTATGTTGTTCCCTTTGCTTTGACCAATCTACAACTGGATTGCAGATTTGTAAAGAAATCTGCATACCACCCAATGAGTGACAAGAAAGTACAAGAGAAAATGGAGTGTGGAGAAGGTTAAAGAAATGCGGCATGGCATTGATATTACCTTTCGGGATTTGAAATTGATGGTAAAGCGATAAATGGCAAAGCAGTGAATGGCAAAACATTAAATGGGATCATGGTAAGCAAATTATTGGTAAACTGGGAAATGAAATGTTGATCAAGACATTCCCAAATGCCAAGGGGTTCTTGATTCTACTGAGATGGTATCGGGAACTGGAATTTCAACGGGAATTCCCATTTTTGTGAAATCTCATTTCAGCCCTAAATCTCAGTGTCTCATAGGTCTTTCCTCTAAGTCCCATTCCTTTGCTATCAGGGTCATACTTTCCTTTTGTGATTTCCCTTTTCAGCCAGGACTGAACCAGAGGAAGTCTGCTGTCCTTAGCAAGCAGTCCCGAATTGATTTGCTGAGAGGGGCAGTAGTCAGCATGGAGCAAGGGGGCTCAGTTGAACTCAGGACTTGGATTGCAGGCAGGAGGGGGTGTGTGTGCTGCAAGAGGCTTGAACACCGGTAGGAAATGTTCAGAGTTGGTAGTGGAGGAAATGGGACCAACACTACCGCCACCCATTCTGATAATTTTCTAGTAGTACTCTCAGGCCCTGCCTGAAAAGGAAGTTTTCAGAGTGGGCAGAGGTGAAGTGCTGTCCCTGTACCTGCCCAGTCTTAAAAAATTCCTTCCTGTTGGAGTTGCTGCCACACCATGTGGACGGTGAAGGCTGATGCTGGCTGTGAACCCAGTCAGGAGGGCCACTGTGGCAGAGACAGGCTTGCAGGATTAGGGCGCCAGCAATCATTCAGTGTCAGGGAATTCCGCTCACAGTCCTGCAATCAGCACAGTCTCTATACAATCCATACACAATCCTTTATAAGCCAGGCACCATCCCCCCTGGCTTCCCTACGTCTCTCTTAGCCAGGGAACAAACCTCTGACTTCACTTTTGGCTCCTGCCTTCTCTGCAGCCTCCTCCTCTGAGCCCTGCTCTGACTCTTCTCTCCCAGGGCTGGCTCTGCCACATCCTTTTAAAGCTACTTCTCCTTAAGTGCTAGGAGAGCTGCGCACCTTGGGCCCCATGTCATTTTTTGGTATCGTTTTCGTTATTAAAATTTTTCATTTTCACTAATAACGAAATGTCGTTTTTCGTTATTATTGTCGTTATCATTATCGGTACCGATTTAAAACAAAGATTTTATTTTGGTATCAGTATCGACTTCGTGTGCCAATGAAGAATTATTGTCAGAAGTTGAACTCCTTCCCCTTCTCATTGTGATACAGAAAGAACTGCACGCAATAATATATACTGCACACAATATGTAGTTTTATTTATATAATATATACCAATCAATCAATCAATTTATTCAGAACGTGACACTTAGTCATAGTCCACACACAAAGACAACAACATACAGTACAAAATACATAAACAAACATAGACCGGTCAAATACATAATTACAGACTAAAACCAAATCCAAAATATCCTCTGGCCCCCAATACCCCTGGCTTACTTAATGAGTATTATAATCGCTGGACCTAAGTAACAGTAAGAATGGGTGGTCTTACCAGAGTGTTCAGCTCGGGCATCTAGATAGAGTCCAGTGGTGGGACCGGAGTCCCTAGTTCAGGGGCGTAGCAGCTACCATGGAGCTCATGATGTGGATTGTCGGGGGACCCGTTGCAAGCAGCGTAAACACTGCTAGGAAAGGTTTCAGAGTGGGTGGGGAAGGGAGCAGGGCGAACACTCTACACCCAACCACTGAAAATTTTCCTTTGGCACTCAGGTTGCTTCCAAAGGGCCCCACCAAGAAGGAAGTTTTCAGAATGAGCAGGGGTGGGGTGGGGTACTGGTCCTGCCGACTCTTAAAACTTTCCTCCTGGTGGAGTTGCTGCGGCCACTCCAGGGAGCCTCACTGGGAGTGAGGGCAACATCAGCCACAACTTTTGTGCAAAGAGGGCAAGGCTAGACAGGAGCCTTGGGAAGCCGCTCACTTACCCTTCATGGTGGGCATAATTGGGACATGAGTCCAGGCCTGGGAGGCTGCTTTTAAACGAGGAGCGCTGAAGCGCCTCCTCAGCGCCGCATTAAAGCAAAGCCGCCGGAAGTGACGTTCTCCCCGTTGCCGGCGGCGGCGTCTGGAGACACGGGGCTTTGGAGCGGCGCGTTCTTAAGACTTCAATTATCAGACTTAAGAATGTGCCGCTCCAAAGCCCCGTGTCTCCAGCCGCCGCCGCTGCCGCTGGCAACGGGGAGAACGTCACTTCCGGCGGCTTTGCTTTAATGCGGCGTTGAGGAGGCGCTTCAGCGCTCCTCGTTTAAAAGCAGCCTGAGAGTCTTGCTACTCTACTGCCCTAGTTGACTTCCTTTTGTAGCCATAGCTGTCAAGAGAGGGAAGGAGAAAACTTCTCTGTAGCTACCCAGCCTTGCAGGGAGAGGCCAGGTTCTCAAACGGAAGCTGTCAGTTTTCCTGGTGGGTTAGAGTTGGTGGCTCTGGAAGAGAGAGGGGAACAGCTGGTGGGGAGGCAAGGCTAAGGTTGGAGTGGGTGGGTGAGTTTCCCTTTGAAAACAGGCTCAGGACAGAGCTAGTGACTGTAGAGATGAAAACTTGCTGGCTAAGCACCGGGGAAGTGCTGAAAATTGCCAAAACCAGTGTAAAACTGCCACAAAACTCTCATAAAATTCCTGGAAAGTGACAAAAAAGTCCCAGAAAGTGATGAAAATGACTAAAAAATGGTGTAAGCATGGAATCACCAGAAATGAATGAAGCACTGACGGACCTCGCAAGCATTCTAAAAAGGTCAGTATTTCCCTTAAGAACAGGAACACTTGCTCTTGTCTCAGCCCTATATGCGAGCAGCCCCATGCAGAGGAAACACCCACCTCTGTGAAAGGTGCACCACACAATGAAACGCACCAACACGAGAAGCTGCCCCTTGAGACACAGATACAGTGAAACACACCCTGACACACCTACCTCCTACATACATCAACTAGAGCTGAAACAAAACATCTCTGTGAGTGCTGCTTCCGACAGTAACAGCCTTTTCGCCTTCATTCATACAAGGAGGAAACCTACTGGCAGTGTCAACATTTTTCGTGATTTCCACTATTTCCCACCATTTCGGTAATTTCAGGTAATTTCTGGCATTATCAATTTTTTGGGGTAATTTCCAGTATTATTGGTAATACCAGAAATTGCCAGAAACAACCAGAAGCTAACAAAATGGTAAAAATTAGCAGAAAATCAGGAAAAATGTCCAAAATGTCAGTAGATTTCCTCCTCACTCCCAAAAGCTTGGTATTTCCTGATGGAACAGGAGCACCTGCTATCACTTCAGCTAGTGTTGAAATGGGTACCAGCAAAATATAAAAATAAAAATGGGTATGCCCATCAAAATCACATCAGCTGGTCCATCTGTGATAGACTGAGGACTATGGGTTACTGGGCAATCTGGAGCTCAGAGGCCTTTTCCAAGTCCTGGGGCAGGAAGCATGTCCCTGCGCGGATCTTAGAACAAGTGCCTCCATGGCATTTCCCGATTACTTGCAAGACCTACAGAAGGTCCCACCAGCCTGGGGCTTGAAAAAAGTCTCAAGACTCCAGATCATTCTTACTGCTGCTGTGCTTCCCCTCAACCCCAGACTCCACTGTGTTCCAAGTGCCACCACTATTGCTCGCTACTGCTGTGCTCTCCAGACCCAGAAAAGATGTAGTCACCCCTCTGGGTACCCAGACACGTCTGTGGTTACCCAGAAAATTCCCATGCCTGAAGGTAGCTTAACCCACTACCCGGTTTAGCTCTAATCAATGCACTCACCTGACTGCACCCTGAATTCAGAGACTAAAAGTATTAATAAATGAGACAATAGCCTGCTGGAGTCCAGCCCACACGCACATGTTTAGTGTTTAGAGCCCGATAAATAGACAGCTCCTCTGTGGGTTTCATGCACATGCAGGTAGCCCCCACTGGCAGTGCCAGTGTGAGCGAGAGCAGAAAGAGGGGTAGGAAGCTGTCACTCCTACGATGCTCTAAGATTTTCGCCTGCGACTCTATGGTGCTGTCGGACCTGTACACATGGAGGCGCTGCATGAAACCTAATTGATGGGACGCAGACACTTGGGCACACATTAGCCTGCATTTGCCCACACAGCGAGCTCCACATTCTTTGAGACCCTGCCATGAGTCGGGGCTGTGTGTCCAGCGGGGGAGGGCCAAGTGTCCAGTGTTGGAGAACACCTATAAACAGGCAGGTGGACACCCACCTAGTGTGGGATAATGTGGGCTAGTATCTCATTTGTTAACACCCTAAGAAACAAAAAAAATTGTTCTTGAAAACACATCCACAAATATATTGTTCTTCCAACATGCATGTATGTACATGTTCATTATAGTTGGTCCTTTGGATGAAAATCCATTTCATTTGTTCCCCGTTTTGTTTTCCTGGAGTTATTGGATTTAATTACGGATCCGTATTATAGATGCATATTTAAATCAATTTTTAAAAAATAAAAAATAATTTTAAAATGACTGTGCATGCACAAATAGCTGCTGGACCATTCCACACATGTGTAGCCTTTTACAAAATGTCGGTGGCAGTGTTGCCACCATTTTGGAAAAACTCAGCCAAACAGCCATTCTGTGCATGTGGAGCATAGCCACTACGCACATACAGAACGGTTGCCCTTTTCCAAAAAGCCGGCGATGCTCTTGCCGCCTTTTTGGAAAAGAGTGCACACGTGCAGAACAATCTGGTGGCCATTTTTCATATGTGTAGTCATTTTTTAATTATTATTTATTTTAGAACAAAACCAAAACAGGCCTATGGTTCCGGGTTAGGTTCAGATTAATCCGAACTGCCTGAACATTAATCTGAATCCAAACTTCCCACCCCTAATGTTCATGTACACACATATGGTCTACTAGACAAACATGCATGTTTGCTGCCTCCTTTCCTAGTCCGTCCCTCCTTTGCTGTTGAAATTGGCTGTGTGAAATCTGTGCTAGGGGCATCAGCTTGATACCAGCTTCAGTCCAAAGCCGATGTGAAATGCACAGACTGCCAGTGCCGGACTGCATACTAATGGCACAAGAGCTCCAAGGGAACGGCGAAATTGGGAGGAGAGAGGGAAGGAGCCAGCCTGCAGCTTCTGTCTCTCCACGATTGATTTATCACCAGGTTCCCTGATGAATGTGTGAGAAACACTATCAGTGATAAAACAGAAAGCCTGTAATTAAAGTAACAGCTTTCGGTTTTTAAACGCCATTCATGTGCTTTGCCTCTCTGGCAAATTCTCCCTCCCCCCATCCCTTCCTCTTGCAGCTGTTGGGCAAAGGCGTCTTGCCTCTCGCAGTAGCCCTGGCAACAGATTGAGAAGGTGAAAGGGCAAACAAGGGGCAATTTTGTTTCTGCAAGCAGGATCAGAGACATAGGGAAGACCTACTAGCTCCTCAAAAGAGTTCAGGATGCATACCCTCTTCTATAGCAGGACTGAAGCAATTCTGGATCCAAACTAGCACAAAGTCCAAAGATCTAGGGTTTTGCTTTAACCAGATGGTGTACATGACATTCTGTGTTCCTTGAATGGAACTTTCATTCAAAGCCCCAGTTTTTGACTCTCTTTTCATCCTGTGCCCCAAGACAGCAGACAGCACTAGCAACTAGGGGTGGGACACTAGGGGAAATACCGGATACCAGATTTACTGGTATCGGATCTCCCCGGAATGCAGAATTCAAATCCTTGACACCTGGTCACAGCTCTCTCTTCCAGGAAAAGCACTCAAGAAGGCAATGGGGAGATGATGGAATGACAAGAAACTAAATGGGAATGAGAAACAGGAGAGCGTCTGTTCCTCTTTATGCACCTGGAATTCTGGGAGGGGTGTGTGTGTGTAAGTGCCTGAGGGGTAGGGCTTATTGGCTGAGGGGGCTGGGTTTGTCCCTCTTCAGATGTTCCAAACGTTGGCAGTATGCTACTTTAATGACAGAGGAGTTTCCCACCGACAGCGGGTACCATTTTGTGCTTTGTGTGAGGAGCAAAGTCCACACTCCTCTCTCTGTCTCCCAGGTGGATTTTACTTTTCTTCTTTCTTATTTTGTCATTTCCCTTCAAACCACTCATATCAAAGTCTGGAAAGATGTGGCTGTGCTTTGTGTATGGGATGGGGAACCTTTCCCCTCCTCTGGGACCTTTTAAAAATGACCTCAAAACCTGTCGGCCACTTAGGAGTTGCAGGAGAGGGCACTTAAGGGTTGTGATCAAGATGAGGGAGGGAAGGAAAGGGTCAAGAGCATGGATCTTTTCATGCCCCCATCTCTGCTTTCTTTTCCTGAGCTCATTTTCAGTGCTTGAAAGTAGAGACTCGATCCATGGACCAGATCTAGGGATTGGAAAAGGACCAAATAAAAACTAGCTGCAGGTCAGATTTAGTCCACAGGCTGGAGGTTTCCCATTGTGGTATATGGCAAATATAACACAGACATAAGAGGGGATCAGATTTTGCAAAGTGCTCAGGATTGGCCTTAAAAGGCAATGATTGATTAGGCTGATTTCAATGGGAGAGGCCAATACCCTACCCTAGAGTGCTAGGAACATTGGGAGAGGCCAATACCCTACCCTAGAGTGCTAGGAAACAGCTGCAAAGCTTTGAATGGAGTTTTGAGTTTAAGAAATGATCAAGGTGTGTGTCTTGGGGAAGGTGAAAGGAAAGCAGATACCTGCGGAATTTGCAGGGGGTAGCGGTTGACAATAGGGGCACTATTTTGCATATTTTGTTTTTGTCATGCCACTCTTCCTGCAGATTTAAATAATCTGCTTTTAGAAAAGTCACACTCGTGGTGTTTAGATGAGCCACGACCATTGCAAAGGGTGGTTCGTGCATTGTTTTGAAACCACATTGGTAAAATCTCGAGATCGGGTTTACAATGGCAGCGGTGCATCTAAACGCAGCCCACGCAACTTTTCTAAAAGCGGATTATTTAAAAACATGGGCAGAGTGGCCCATCTTAAAATGTTCTAAGTATATGGGGTAGGAGAATATGACTTTACAGTGATCTAATACTTGATCTCAGCAAAAAAGCCAGTGTTGCAAGACATTTCACTTTAAAAATAAAAAGCAACAAAGCTAAGGTTGAAACAAATATTCAGAAACAGAGGCTGAATTTGTCAAATCTGGTATATTTATTTGCATTTTAACAATGTGAATGGGAAGCCCCTTGTCACTTCCTGCTTTGTTTACAAAACCAAATCATTTAAAATTGTTTTCGCTAGTTCGGTTAGTCCATCTAGTTTGCGTACCTTGTTTATTCAATAGTAGTAGTAGATAGGATTGAATGTCATGAAATGATAGTTCCGAATAAATAGAGTAATTAATAAACAAACCAACGTGGAATTAACAAATAGAATGAATATGCAAATTTCACACATATGGCAAAGATGACGTGAATATTAAGTCATGTGACATATCATTTTTCTAAATTTGAAATTGCATATTTTGTTTCAAACCAAATGTCACACTGCGCTCATCCTGATGGGGTGAGTAGCTGCAGAAGCCAGCCCTTTTTTGGAACTTAAGGACTGTGGAGATGGCCTTTATTATGCACTCCTTATACTCGAGCAAAGATCCATCCATGGCTAATATTACAACCCAACAGGTCATAGTGTAGTCCTTGAGGCTCCACTTTCCTGGGTTTGCAGGTGTCATTGCCGGCGCACACCCCAGGAAATGAGACACGGAGACAGTAAATAGATTGAACTGGCCGCATTCTTTAATCAAACACAATCAGTGAAGTTGGTGGGGATTGCTGCTAAGCAATCACGGGTCCAGTATTTTATGTTATGAAACCTATTTAAACCATAACAGGTGTCTGGCTTGGATGTGCCCTCCAATGTCAGCACAGAATCCAACCTTATCTAAACATTTCCCTTCGAACAGCGCCCTGGCCAAGTCCGAAGGGAAAAACGTCCTGACGGGCACGAGTAAGGAGGAAGGTGTCTTGAGGTCTGAGGGCCGTGCTTGCCCTTTCCCCCCCCGCGTCAGACCCCTCCCAGGGTGATGATCCTGTTGTAAGCCGTACCCTGCTTATCGCCAGGTATCGCCACCCCATCTCTTAGGGAGATGACTCATTTGTCTATCCTAAACAACCTATCCTCAAACCTATTAACCATACTGGACCCCCGCAAGAGTGCGACATTTAAATTGTAATTTGTTAATTCAAAACAATAAATAGCCACATTATCACTATCATCCGAATTATGTTCATTGCCTCCTTTCCAATCAAATTGTCATTATGGTCTTTAAATCGAATCAAATGACCAAATCAAATTGCCAAATTGAATTGAAATCTCAAACATTCACTTATTTGAACTTTTTCCTCTTGCACTATGAAGAAGGCGAAACCCGAAAGCCCTCACAAATAGTTGAGGTGCCTTCCAAAATTCCTTCTTGGCCCCCTAATGGCAACCAGTTTTTTACCCA